>JAYGGG010000050.1:37500-523977 GCA_036346245.1 Bonia amplexicaulis | reverse complement strand
TTCTCAAACACCAACTCCTAACAAAACAGAAGGAAGCAAAGAAGTACAGAGAGCACAAAAGAAAGAACCGAAGCAGAAGCTAAAAGCAAAGCTAGCATCAAGAACAACTCAGACACAGTCTCCCATCATTCCAACCAAAAATACAAATGAGTCCCCATACGCATGGACATTAGAACAAGAGGAGTAATTACAAGACCCTCAATCCATCATCTCCCTCTCAATCCTCAAGAACACCAAGAGCCTCACATGCTTCTTGGGAGGAACACAAATCACACAAAAAACTCTCTAAAAGACTTTGTGATCCTCAAAGGGGTATGCAGCCCCCAACACCTAGTTATAGCCCTTGGCTAACGGGTCTCCAACCCGTTACTCCGGCTAAACCCTAACGGAGCCGTCTCCCGCTTGTTCAGTCTTGCGAATTTACGGATTCGCCCCTCCTGCACCTTCCCGGAAGCTTTCGCGCTCCTTGCCGTCCACGACTGCAACCACATCGAATCTCCGCCGTCTTGACACATCCGACCGTTCGACCTCGACACCGCCTGTGTCTAGTCCGGTCACCCGTGTCTCGCCACGACTCGCCTCGGCGTCTGCGCAACAAGACGCACAAGAAACACATCAAATAACACGCTCGATACATGAAAGCATAATAACATCAAAGAAACCACATTAAGTCTAAACATGTCAAATCAACAGAATAAGCGTCCTAATCCATTTGACCAGGTTTGACCAAGTCCGACCGAGCCCGTTGCACCCCGCAACGACATGGTCCGAACCAACCAACTCAAACTCGACTTCCCTAAGCCGATGTCAATTACTCATCATACATACGGGATGACCACCACATGGTCTCTCAGTTAACATTGTACGTATTCACTACATGCAAGAGCTTATGTTGGTGCCAACCACCAATTAAACTTAAATAAATAACACTATCCTGTAATCAACTTTTTGCCCCATTCATAAGTCGAACTACCATGTGCAGATAGATATTTCCATGCATCTTTATATATAGTATATCATCTACAGTTTTTTGTGCATGCATTCAACCGTCCTAGTAATGTCAAATAAGTGTCATTTTGAATATTGATACAATGATTCATACAAACTCCCTGCGGACAAAGTTAATCTTGTCTAACATGGATATTTATAACTTTTCAGCTTCATTTAAGAAGTATACTACACCAAATATATATAAACCCATAGATTTAGCATATATTAAATGTTGTACCCACATAATATATGTATTAGTTTATCTGTCTCTCGATGGAAAGGCTTCTATGCATGCCTTTGTTTCCATTGTATCATGCATACAAATCCTTGCATTTGTCTACTGTAATTATTCGCAAGTGTGAAATTTACCGTTGTGCCACATATTTTCTTGATGATTTTATCTTTTTTGGGATTATACTGATAGTAGTGTCAATGGTAGTACAAATAAATTTCTAACTCATCTCATCTATTGAATTAGATAGAATGGAGGGTCCATATTCGTTTTGAGGTACCGTAAAAGAGCTCAAAAATAACTGCTCCGTTATGGTCTAGGTCCGGCACTGCATAAAAATCGAAATAAATTTTATGAAAAACTATATGTCTAATCTCAACTCAATCAAACTTTGGTGGATATGTATCAGTTCAAAACAATGCTTTACTCGAACATTATTTTGAAGCTTATTGTACAAACACACCATACAAGCACACAAAACGCAAATAAGCACCAAATGTGCATAATACAGGTATAAAGGCAGGCTCCCTGAACTCACACAACCTTGTAGGTACGGTAGTATGGGGCGCTGAACCGATGGATCACACTATGAATGGGAAGTGTATCCACGGTAATTATTACAGGTTCACAACCATTCAGATACGAAGAAAGATTGGTACACAGACACAGCAGGTGCTGCATGTCGAAAACAATCAAAAGAGATGATTTAAGCTACTAAAACAGTTATGGTGCTTGCATGTTCTCCATAGCAGCGGGATCTGCAAAGAACAAGCAATAAAATCGTTTTAGACATCTCAGCTACCTTGGGAAGTGTGACGCATCACATTAAACCCAGCAGAAAACACTCGGAAAGCATCATAAATTTCAATCAACAATTCTATAACTAATAAGTAACATGATTTTGATGCTAGGGTCCTTGATATTTGGTAGAGTTTAGACAAACATGAAAAATCGAAAGTATGGAAGAGTCTTTTGAGTGTGATCTTTTGCACTGCTTGGCCAACTTTACAGTTTAATTAAACTTTCAATGTAATGCAAGAAAAGATAGAGAGTACCTTTCTTGGAAATTGGGGCTGAGGGCAAGCTGTGCCTGTAATTCCCTCGCAAGGGAGGAGATGGATGTACTGTGCTGAGCAACCCCAACACCACAGTGAAACAGCTTAAAGCTCTCAAGTTTTGTGGCAGTGTTTGCCACCTCATTCAGTTGCTCGTACAGTCCACATTGCAGGAATAATTGTACGTAGTCACTATTGATTCTTATCATCCAATTCATCAGTTCAACTGTACATCTTCTTATCCCTGGAAAATCAGTAGTTGGAGACCTGTACACTTCTAATATCTTCTTAAGCTTATTGACGAATGTGCCCACATTAATATCGGCACTGTTTAGTGTTCTGGTGAAATCACTTGCATTCTGGGAGGCGCAAATCTGCACCGCGAGGCCGATAAAGCTCTCAAGTAATTTGCCTTCTTTAATCCACAGTTCATCATTTATCTACAAATATATGCGAAACATGAGCAAATTTGTCACAATGAAACCAACCTGGAGGGGAAAAATATTAAAGGCTGTTCAAATCAGGCAAACTATAAATTAAATAGAAAGGCACCAAGGGAAGGGGTAATTTTCTTACATCTGACATATCTTCGCTGGTAGATGCTGGATCCTCCAACTTTGCTACTGCATCTATGATTGATTTCAACACCTAAACCATGTTACTAAAAATATTAGGGTTGTCGAATTGCTTTACTTGATGCAACGTTGCTATTCGAAGAAAAATAGAAGTTGAGGCATATCATTGGGCCGATGCAAACAGAATGTTTGGAATAAGCTGTGCATCCGAAGAACACGAATTAAACAATTTTACCTTTGGTAGTGCTTCGTCGATTACTTGCATGTGCTGATCAAAACATGTTGTTCCTGAGTAGGCACGCAAATTCTGGAGGAGTTTTGCAGCCTTGCTTCTTTTGTGCTCTCCGTCCTCGGCACAGATTATTTTCTTGACTATCCGTGATGTTTCTTGGTGTAGATTACGTCCTTCTAAGCGGGCCAACATCCTTCTGCTATTCTCTCTGTCCTCAGAAGAGAGCATCCTCACTATCATCTTCAACTCTTGTAGATTAGTATCTTCTAGTTCTAGGATGGCCGCAACATTGTCTTCACATTCGGTAGTGAGCAGAACTAATGCTTCAGCAGCTGCTTCAGAGTGATTCACCCGTGGCGCCGAAAGTAGATCTTCCAGATCAAGGCTTTGTACGACTCTCTGCATCGAGCGTGGCAAAAGATGATCCAGATCAAGTTCTTCTATGAAGGCCGACACTGGTATCAACAAACTTTGATCTTCCAGCATATGGGTTTCTTCAATGGACGACTGAATTTGGCTCAGCTGCTCGCTGGTGCTGTACTCCAGAAGCAATACCTTAGCTGCCACTTTAGTGATATTTACGTGCGGGGTCTTCGAAAGCACACAGTCCTTAAGCTTCTTGATGATCTCAGGCCACCTTCCAATCTCTTCCCGTGCTGTCTTCTCCAACGCTAAGCATGCTATGACTCTTGTTGCTTCGACATGCTCCAAGATCATCCCGGTGTTGCTCAGGAAGTGGACACTTCCTGAGGTTTTGCACCTGAGCTCCTTCCCAGCATCATCAGGCGCGGCGACCAGCTTGCTCAAGATGTTGAGTGACATCCCAACAATAATTTTTTTGTCAATCTTCTGTACGGAAGGAGGAGGAATGTCGTCCTCGCTTTGAAGCAAAGGAATGATCTCTTGCTCAATCCAAGAATCATTGATGGTGCTACGCGTGCTGCCATGGCCACACAGGTTGGTGAGGTCTATGATCTTGGACAGTAGATCACCGGCATCCTTGGCATGCCTACAGTTGTCTGGGTTGTCCGTGAGCTTTTCCAGGATTCGCAGGCCATACCAGACGAGGTCCACATCCATGCTGTCTATCTTCTTGTTGCTGGCTGTGTTGAGCAACGAAGAAGATATGAGAGGAGGATTTGAGGGAAGCTCCCAACCAGAAGGTTCGGAGCGAGTTTCAGGACGACCCTTGCGGCGTGGCCTCTGATATCTTGCTCCTCCTCCCTGGTCAATCCTAGCATATCGACCAGCTTCCCCAATGCATCGGCGTCGAGGGAAGCTCGAAGCCTCATGAGGGCCAGGCTTGTGTACTCCACCGATCTGAGGATGCGGTCCATGGCGCGAACGCCGGCTAACCTGTCGTCGACGGAGTCGGACACCGCCAGCTTCTTGGCATAGGTGACCAACTGCATGTAGAGGGTGGCGCGCACGTTCCCGCTTATGAACTCCATATAGTTGTTATACCTGTAGCGGAGGAGTACTGTTTGGACGGAAGGCATAAACAATCTGTACTTGTTTCGGACGCGGTTCAAGAGGTAAAGAACAAGCGGGTTCAGCAGCATGCCGATGAAGATGACTCCCTGGGCTAGCACCAGCCCGTAGAAGATATTCAGGGACCGGCTGATGTTCCGGTGGTCGTCCTTGTGACGGTACTGAGGGTCGACGTAGTCTTGCTTCTTCAGACGCTTGGAGGACAGGACCAAGCACGTGGCGACCGCGGCGAGCTGCCCCGAGCGCAAGGCAGCATAGATGGCCACTCCGAGCATGGTTCGACACTCGTAGATGCTCCAGTACTTCTCCTCCTCGTGATGCTTCCTTTTCCGCCGCCTAGTTTGTTTCTTTTCGCCTCCGGGCAGCAGATGCTGCTGTGGGTTTCTTCTGCGTCTCCACCAACTAAGCTGCCGCTCCGATTCCTCGCGCTTCCTAGACGCAACCAGTGCTTCCGGTGCGCGCAAGAAGATTTGAAGCGTGGGGTTGTCGTACCCGCCCAAAATCCTGTCAACGTAAACTTTCTGTGAGCTTCATGAATGAGATACCTATGTGAAAATGGTTTGCTATTACAAAGACGACTGAAATTTTTTTATCTCTCAGTCACTTAAAGTTGCACTCTCAATCAACTAAAATTGCAGTCCCTCTAAAAAAACAGCTGCAACTTCAAGTGATTTAGAGTGCAACTAAAGTTACACATAGTTGCACTCTTAATCAACTGAAGTTGCAGCCCCCTCCAAAAAATTCAACTGCAATTTTAGTTGATTGAGACTGCAACTTCAAGTGACTGAGAGATAAAAAAATTTCAGTCGCCTTTGCAATAGCCACTCCCATATGAAAAACGACCAGTCACGCGTCAGCACACAACCATTACCATCGGTACCTTTTTGTTCGCCACGCGCACCGTCTTGTGTTGCAATTTGCAACTTGTGTGTAACTAAGATCATGTTTGCATGTCTTTTTCTTAGCATAGCATGCATGTGTTGTCCACACAAATAATAAAGTTTGGTTCCTTTACTTGGTCATCTTTTTTATCTTCAAATAATCCTATCTTCATGGATAGTTTGAATCGTATTCTGTTTAAACCGTTATTTTTATACTATAAGCTTGCATATGCTTTGAGGCAAAATGATAAAAATGTTTCTTAGCTAGCAACTGCGTACGTCTTGTATAAGAGCAACTACTATCCCAAAGGAGCAACTACTATCCCAAACGAGCAACTATTAATTACCTAGTTGGGGACTAACTACGCATGTACTTGCTACTAACTCTTTATTACTAGCAACTCTAAATGTTATTTGCTAGAAAACTCTATATTGTCTTCTGGCAACTCTCTATCATTTAATGGTATAGTTGCTCCTCAACTGGTAAATAAGTCTTGAAGGAAAACCTAGGAGGATAGCAACTCACTGAAATATCAGTTAGCCACTCACGAGGAATGTGTAACAACTTACACACCTTTGAGGACAACTAGTATCTCACTGAAAAGGGTTAGCAACTCATCAATCAGGTTACAACTCACGGAGAAGGTGTAGCAACTCTCACAGCTTCTAAGGAAAATTAGCTAGCAACTAACTCAAAATCAGGTAGCAACTCACCGAAAAATTAGTTAGCAACTCATGAAGAAAGTGCCGCAACTCACACCTTCAAAGAAACTAGGTAGTAACTTACTAAAAAGGTGTAGTAACTCTTGCTTTCAAAGAAAATACTAGATGGCAACTCACTGAGATAGGGTAGTAACTCATGCTTCAAAAGATGTCTTCAAAGAAACTACTAGGTAGCAACCCACTATGAAGGGATATATAGCAACTCATATTTTCAAAAGAAAACTAGATAATAATTCACTGAAAAATGAAGTACCAACTCACCTTGAAGAAAAACCTAGTGAGAAACTTCGCTAGAAATTGGGTAGCAACTCATACTTTAAGATAGCAACCACTAGTGATTTGTGAAGATAGCTACTAGTGGCAACTACAAATTACTTACTAACAACTCTACATGATACTTTTAATTAGTAACTTTACATGTTACTTGCAAGAAACTCTATATAGCTATTTGGTAACTGCTACTAGTTGAGTTGGGAGCTACTAGCAGTTGGGAAGGTAAGTACTGGTAATATGCAACATCTATTATTATTTGGGGAGGCAACTATACATGCTTAGAAATATCAGCTATTACTTGTTGGCTTAATGCCTTGATAGTTAAGGATGCAATTATTACTACTTGGGAAAGTTAATTTATCTACATAGACAGCAACTTGATCACTTCTATCATTATGCTGTCAAGACATATGCAATATGGTTCTTAATTTGTCAAACTCATCAAAATAAACACAACGGTTCAAATGACATGTAAATTGGACACCCATTCCAAGAGATATGATAGTTTAAATGTAAGAGATGAACAAGTGCAACAACTTAACACCTACTTCATTGTTTTGGTCACATGCGTGCTGTGAAAATACAAGCTTTGTTTTGTCGTCATGTGATGATTTATAAATATCGAATGACACTAGCTCTCTCTAGATGATCAAATGGCGGCCTCGTGTGGTTCCACCTCCATGTGCGACATCTAAGGTGGCGGCACCTCACCGCTTCCACTCGTGATGCAGCTCAGGCGGCTCAATTGAAGTGAAGGAATAAAGGGAGGTGTTGACGGTGGCACACACAAGGGGAGTTCATCGGTGGTTCTCAATGTTGGTGATTCGCATCCTACCACCTCGTGCACGAGAGACACCGGGTGAATTAAAGTAAAATTAGAATATGAGTATAATAATGCATGTAAGACTTTTGAATATGTCCGAAATTTAGACCATTTGCCCAACATCTCCCTCAAGCATTCCCTAGCATATACTAATATGATATATCACAGTGTGGATTAATTTTTTCTAAATGGAAATATATCTATTTGTTAAAATTTGCTCAATTGTTGTGTTGAATGATTATACTCATCTCTACTACTTAATAGAACCATTTGGTGTGGCAGTGGGGAGTCTGTCATCTGCCCTTCTCCTCAACATGAGCCGTCGGATCCATCCAAATGACAAAAATGAAGATGGTTTGCCAACAGCCACTTAACTGCATTTTGCAAAAATGACGCCATGCTATACATTGAATTTTGCCAACACCCCGACCACACCCAGCTCCTCATCCTGTCATCCCCGACCTTAGCCACTCACAATCATGGCTCTAACTATCTAGGGTTTAGGTGCCCACCTCACCATGCCACCATCCATCGCCTCTGCCCTCACCCCGCCGCAAGCCATCCCCATGTCTCCTTTGTCGTCACCACGTCATCTCTACTAGAGTGGCTGAATCGCCGAGGGAGATGGGGGCTGGGGGCGAGTAGAGCGGCTAAGCGAGGGAGGACTAGAGTCGATTGTTAACTGGTCACTAGACAGGGGCTATGCCTAACAGGGTGACAACCGACACTTTAAGGCCCGGTCTGGTTACAACTGTTTGCCCCGTTAAGTCGTGATAACAGTGCAAAATTCAAAAATTTTGACCTTTGTTAGCCAATGGAGGCTTCAAAAATTCAAAAAAAAACATCAAATAATCTCAAAAAATATCAAATTTTTCTATAAATAGGCACCCCCTCATCTAGCCACAACTCTTCCTAGTATCTCTTCTTTCGTTTGTATTGTGAAAATTGAGATCCAATTTATGAACATTTGGCAAAATTTGAAATTTTTTTGCCAAATATTTGAAATTTTGGAATCCAACTGCATTCAACAAAAGAGGTAACCATATTGATTTTTTGATATTTTTATTGTTCTTAATTTCTTATTATTTGTAGTAAGGTGAAGTAAACAATAGTGTAATTTCTAAATTGCAGTTTATTTGATGGATCATTTTTGTCTTGCTGATTACGGCATCACATCGAAGGACCTCATATCATACGAGACTTATATGACTCCAGTACTTGAGGGCATACCTCAACCGTGGAATGAACCTGAGGCTACTATAGTACCATCATTAGACTCTTTGAGTGCCTCTGCGTCTACAAGCATTGAAGCAAAGAGATCTAGGTCCATCACATTGGAAGTCTAGGAACATTTTGATAAAGACATACGAGGAAGATGAAAAATAGAGAAGGTAAGATATGTTATTTGTAAAATTTGTCATAATGACTTGATTGGGAAGTATTTACGTGGAATGGGGCACTTGATATCAACATGTGTCCCTCTATCTGTAGAGTGATACCGTGCCATGCCAAGATGATACCAACATTTTAAAGTGGTGGCAGGAGTACAACATGACATATCCGGTGCTATCCGTACTAGTATGGAATGTGTTAATTGTTCTCATTTTAACAGTTTCTTCTGAGTTTGCCTTCACCCTTTTAGGAGAATACTAGAGGAGAGAAGAACAAATCTCACAACCAAGATAGCGGAAATACTTCTTATGGTCAAAGATTAGGAATAGGTGGATGCATAAGAATATTCCTTCAAAAATACGGAGTTGGTGGACTCATTTGACAACATTTATCTAGATAATGACATTTAGAACATTGATGTATGCAGAGTTGTAAGCTGTAGTATTTTATTTTAGCCAAGGTTTTCTCAAATTGAATTTTTAATTTGCAAAGTTTTTAACAAGGCATCCATGTAAAAATAAATAAAGCCATTTATTACATCTTCAAATTATTTATACTTCTATTTTTTGTCTCTTTATTTGCTTATTATATATCAATTTATTTATCTTTTTCTCTCCAACTCCCTTTTCTCTTCGCCTCCTCCACTTTCCTCTCCTGACTCCTCACCTCCTTCCTATCTCCCTCACTGGACAACCGGCTCCTCCCTCCCTAACTTCCCTCCTCCATTGCTCCCTCCTCGGCCTGACTGTTGCCTCCTCCCTCCCTATCGCTTGCTCCCTCTCATGCTCCGCCGCATTCTCTACTCCTCCCTCCTCCCTCCCCAGCCCAGCCACCACCTCCTCAACTAAGTTGGCTCTCTCTCTCTCTCTCTTTGGTGGGCCTCTCTCCCAGCAGCCTTTTCTCACAGCTCATGCTATCGGCTCCCCTCTCTCCCTCTTACCATGTTGGCATCGATGGTAGTGGCGGCACGAATACAAAGGAGCACATGACGGAGGCGTGATGTTAACAGCATGAGCGCTAGGAATGCTTGGTAGAGGCAACAACGAGTTTGCATGCTAAATGGGCCATCCTTGACCCATCATGCTACACATGCCTAGACTAACACAATATGTCACATCACCTCATTAGACCATTCTTGGGTCTGAGGCTGAGCCCTCAGGCTGGTATAGATATCTTGCCGAGTGACCCATTTTACCAGGTCAGAGCCTATCATCCGAACACCCTCTACTTGATTGCTGCCAGGTGGGAGGAGTAATAAAGTGGTCTGTCTGCCTCTTGTGCCGATAGGTGGGACACCTTGTCAGCTTACCCCACGCTCGAGGCATCTCTCGAGATAGGCTCGCCCTTCACGGTCTGATCGGTCGATACTCCTCGCTCAGTCCTCCTACGCTCGCTCATCCATCCTCTCCTCGCCGTCCTTCCTCACTCAACCCCTCCTGTGAGTTCTCGCCTCGCCCCAGGAGCCCACGGAGCCCATGCCTTGGCCAACTTCCCGCAGTTGACCCCCGTTTGCCGTCCTCCTCTCGGACGCCACCGTCGGCAAACTCCTTCGTTCGGCGGAGCCCTGCTCACCCATTGCCCGATCTTGATGATGATCCCGTGAGATGGGAGTATTTATGTGTCCACAAGCTCAAGTAGGTCACGTAATCAAATCTTCCCTCGATGGTTGAAGCTGAATTTATTGAAACCTTTTTGTGGTGATCAGCTTTTACGTTGAAGTGAATTAGAGATCTGAACTCCAAAGTACTAGCTCCACATTGGGGGTAAATCTGCATGCGGTGAATTGGATTGAGTTTTTGCAGACGAAAGGTGAGGTGAATTGAGTAGAGTTTAAGAAACGTTGATGTGAATATGGCAGGGCGGACCCAACGGGGGTCAACGTGGGCTGGCGCCCCTGCTACCCATGGCTGGACAGTGGGTACCCATCTTAGCCCCTCCTTCCACGCCATGGCTAAGAGTTTGGGTGTGAACTAAGGTAGAAGATGGTTATGCTCAGAGCTTGGGCCGAAATTCTCGAAGGTGGGCCGCACGCCCGCACCATATGTTTTCTCTCGTGCTGGCCAACCAAGCAAGTCCACCTAAGGTTCCCATTACCCCTATGGCCCTATCTGACTCAACTCTCTCGCCCCACCAAACTCTCCAATCCACTCGGCACACATCAAATCCTAGCACACGCAGCGGCGCCCGGCAAATTGGCCTAGTGGTCGGCGGGCGTGCGGCAGCAGCTGGCTGGCGTGCGCCGTGGTCAGCAGGTGTGCGGTGGCGCCTAGGCGGCAAGTGGCAGTAAGGCCGGGCTGGTGGCTGCGGCAAGCGACAAGGGCAAGCTCTAGTTTTTGATCTGTGCCATTTCGATTTATCCAATTTTGATTTGTGATTTAGTTTCGTCATATTTTCACTATGCTTCTATTTATGTATAACTTTGGATTGCAAAAGATGATTCAATCTATGAATCGAACATTTGTATCATGTTATCTTAGCCTCCCTAAATTCCTCCCCTAAATTTTGGTCCTAGGCCTATCAAGATAGGTGAAGTGGTTTACTATGTCCTCGAAGACACCGTCAGCTTGATATAATTTTCTACGGATAAAAAAATATCATATTACCTCTATCACATCGAGTCGACATCTTCATAATCGGTCTATCATGTCCATACCCTTAGCTACACCTCCGCACTTGGTCGTGCCGCACGCTCATGAGCTACGTATTTTTTTCTTATTAAAGAATTTTTAAAAAGGTGGGATTTGCTTATTGTTAGATTGCTTTTTTTTATTTTTGTTATAGATTTTTTAAAGAGGTGGAAGCGAAAGTTGGGAAGAGAGGACCTACCACCATCACCACCACAAGGTTCTTTTTATGTAGCAAATATATTTGGAGTGGTTTTGTATGACAACAACATGTGCCTGCCTTCAGCTACACATCGTATATATTAGAAATGAATTTTCTTATTCTCACTGTCCTATCTGTGGTATACATGCCTCCCGTGGAAAAGTGCTGGTTACAAGTGGTTTTGCTGATGTATGAACAAAATAACCGAAATAATCTAGAAGATAATTCACAACAATACGCGGGCTATCAACTATGCGCAGCGGAGTACTTCACACATTGAATAAAAAGAATTTTTTGGTGCAAAATTTTGGGTTTAAACAAATTTTATTTTAGAGTGTGTTAGAGCTTGTAGTATTTTTTTATTTATTCGTAGCAATGCACTGACATAAAGATAAAAATATGTTGCTCATCTTGGATTAAAAGATGCAAAAGACAATTTATGAGTTACAATTGTGAACATCAGGTACAGAGCAATTGTGATCTAGTTAGTTTGGTTCCAGACTACGGCTTCTTCCAGTATCTCGGTACTACACTATATTGAACAATTGCATATTATTACTAGACTATATTCCAGGTTCCAATCCATTAGAAAATAGCACCATGTCGTGTGCATTTGTAGTTTACTTCAACATGGTACAGCCGCGGATGCGCGATTTAGGTCATAGCAGAGGGCACAGTGCTAGCCAAGCATGACGGAACAGACGTGATGCATATTGTGGTGGAGCTCAGTCAGGTGTCACGACGGAGCCAAGAGTTTGGCGTAGGCTGAAACTAACGACAACAACTCAACGTACTAGGATAATAAGATATTCTTGTCTGTAGCAATACACGGGTATTTAACTAGTTATTGGGTAAAGGGAGAGGATACTATGCAGTGTGCAGACTGCGAGTATATTGTAACAAGATTAAAAGCTATACAACTCTATATATACCAAACTTTTAACTATGCAACTAATGGTGTATGTCAAATTTTTAGATTTTCTATGGTGCCTATGCACCGACAACACCCCCTCTGCATCTGCCCATGGTAGTGTTAGGACATTGTAGACGTGTTCGTTTGGAATTTTTACACTACTTACTCTATTTCATTATATTTATCTTTGGTCTGAGAAGTATCTGATTCAAAATATTTGTTCATTGAGATAATCAAAATATAGTTATTATAATATTTTCACTCCCTATCTCTACTTAAATGTTTTTAAAAAAATTAAATGGTTGTGGTATGTCATTTAATAAAGGTATATATGATCATTTATTATTAACTTTTTATTATATTTAGTGTTTTCTTGGTATGTGCTATGGTGTGTTGTGGACAAATATAGTGAAATGGAGGGTGTAACTATCTATAGTCAACGAGATCTATAATTGCACTCAAAAGTTTTCTTTGAAATTTTGTTGAGACAATGAGGTTTATTTTCGAAATGTTTCTCGGCGTTGCCATTGTTGCTCTGCAATGTCGAACGTTTATGTGTGTGTTTTATATGTCACTCTTAAATGTTGTAACCAGCTATGACACCCTATATATAGTTTACTTCGCGTCGGGCGTTAGAGCTGTACGTACGTAGTCACTCAGAGAGAAAAAAATGATCCACCTCTTTTACGCACAAATCTTAAGCACTTCAAGGGTAAGTCGTTGAGATCCATACTAGACATACACTTTAAAATTTATGCAAGTCAGATGAACGGAGAATTAATGGAAGCACCTCCCGAATCGAAAAACAATATATAACAAGATCAGAAAAACATGTACGTACAAGTGTGTGTGTCCATATATATCCATACCCGATTGATTGGACGAGGGCGACGATGGTGACGTACCAAAAGTCCTGCTGCTTTATCAGGGTGGCGAACCCACCGAGCAGGACGACGGTCGCCCAGATGGTCGCCAGCGTCCCCAAGCCGTTCATCGCCTTGTAAGCGAAGGTCATGCAGAGAATAGCGGTGTTGAGCCTCTCTTCTGGCAGTGAGGTTGGCGGCCGGGAATTGTTGTTCGGATCACGAGCAGCAGAGGAATCCATGGCTTCTTGGTTATCCTATACCAATGTCAGCTAGCATGCATGCAGGGACAACACTAATGGCAGCGCACAACGCTACTTAATTTGCACGTACATATGTGTCTATATATATACTTGAAGCTTTTGTACAACAGGCTAGCTGTCCAGAAACTCTTTTTGTATATTGCAAGCTATTTTAGAAAAAATCCAGAGACTAGCAAGGATTAAAGCAAGCCGCGTGACTAAAGCTTTGGTTAGCACATGAGAGAGAGAGAGAGACAGACAGACGTACTGCTGCTATTCCTCCTGGTACTTCCGGGAGACGGTATCACACGAGATGGAAACTTTGGGGCACAGCAAGATGAAAGCATGCTTGTTTCTAACATTACCGTGATATATAGAGATGCCTCGATCAGCTTTAGAAAAATCTGGACAAATTAATAAAGGGCCTCATCCAATCAAATTCCAAAGAGCAACCGTGATATATACAGATGCCACGATCAGCTTTAGAAAAATCTGGACAAACTAGGCACAGCAAACTAAATCTGAAAGCATTGTGGCACAGCTTTAGACATACTGCTGCTATCCCTCCTGGTACTTCCGGGAGACGGTATCACAAGAGATGGAAACATTGTGGCACAGCAAACTAAATCTGAAAGCATGCTTGTTTCTAATATTACCGTGATATATACAGATCCACGATCAGCTTTAGAAAAATCTGGACAAATTAATAAAGGGCCTCATCCAGCCAAATTCCAAAGAGCAAGGAACTTGTTCTCCAGTCTCTACATGGCATCCACTGTAGTTTCCTATATATGAATTATGGTAGCACTCAAAAAGCAATGAGAAAAATATGGTTCAACCACTTTATTATTACTTCATTGCACTCCACTTCCCATTTTTGTTATTTATTTCCAGCTCAATTTGACCTGTTGGGCATCGTGTCCTAACTTCAACGTAACTGCCATGCATTGCCAGTCTATTCTCTCTTGTATTCCCAGTTTTGAAGAGTATTCAAGCATGTAAATCTAAAATGCATCCTTCATGCACCAACATGCTGCAAGAAAACATCACAGCCACTAATACTCACCAGCTATTAGAAAGAGTAGGAAAATATTTTTTTTATCTACATCAGAACCATTGGTTTAAAATCGAAACTATTCTACATAGTGATTTTTTATTTTAAAATATATTTAGTTAATTTTTACTGTTATATTAAATTATAAAACTAAGCAAATGCTAGCAAAACATAAAGATTGATGTATTGCTATATGAGGGTGAAGGTTTTATAATCACTCCATTTAGAGGAACAAAAGCACATCACAACTACACAACTTCTTTCAAACACTAACCCTAGAATTCATGAACACTTAGTCTTAAGAAAGGATAGTTGGATGGTTAACCACAAGTCTCCATCCCGATCTCTTAAATAGATGGGCTAGCCATCCGCTTAGTACAATGAGGGAACCTGATAGCTCCACACATAAGGGTATTAACTCACATAATTTACTTATGTACACTTTTCAAATCGCATAATTCCGAATTCGCTAAGTCCTAAGTTCTGATCTAACTTAATCATACTAGCTTCTTCATGACCTAATCCACCTTTATAAGCGATGCTCGCACGCCGTGGTTTTCTTTGAAAGCAGTTTCTTGTATTTTGGTCAAACTACTAAAATACCTCTCCTTGACCCGGTTTTCTCTATCCATTGCAACCAATCACCATGTTTACCACGTATAGGTGTACCATTGGATTGCTACGCGTCAGCAAGTCTCTCCTGCTTTGGTTTCACTAGACTACGCCTCACTTGGACTGACCAAGCCACATGGTGCAACCTCATCGTTCGAACTTTACTTTGATATTTTTCGTCTTTCTTGTGCCATGCTTGAGTTCACTATCTCATCTGACATCCTCAATCGTTCTGGGCTTTGGCTCCTCTATGAGCGTAGCCCCGATCCTCACTGTTAACTATACTTGACTCCAAGTAACCCTGCACATCCAAAGACAGAAATTATTTCCAGATACAATTTCTTCACAAGTTGATCACATTAGCAATAACAAGTCTTATGCAGCTTATAACCATTGACCTAGGTCACAAAATCATCCCATGATTCAATTTTCCTAAAATCATCCATTTATGCAATCTGTCAGAAAAATCTGCAAATTCAAAATTTCCACGGCTCCAAAATAACAATGGTTCATCACAGTACAACCACGGACTTCTCACTTACATATGTTCTCCGTAGGAGTGGGATCTGCAAAGAACAAGCAAGAAAATCAATTGACAACATCTCAGCCACCTTGGGAAGTGTGACGCATCACATTAAATTTCGTATATTTCAGCTTGTGGTTAATGGCTTATTTTTTACTATTCATAAATTTTGTATATTTCAATCACAATTTTGTAACTAATAGAAAATACAATTTTGATGTTAGAGTCCTTGATGTTTCGCAGAGTTTAGCCAACGTCAAAATTCGAAATTACGGATTCTGCAAGAGGAGTTTGACTGTTTGAGTGTCACTGTTACGGTTTAAAACTTTTAATGTCGATCATGGCAAGAATAATTCTGTGATATCTTCTTAAGCTATCAAGCCTATCATCCAAGTCGATCATCAGTTCAACGGTAAATCTTCTAGGACGGCCGCTATGTTGTCCTCGCAGCCGGTAGTTAGCAGAACTAATGCTTCAGCAGCCGCTGCAGATTGATTTACCCGTGGTGCCGAAAGTACATCTTCCAGATCAAGTGTTAGTATGACGTCCTGCAGCCATCCTTCCGAAATTGGATATTCCAGAACAAGCTCTTCTATGACGGCCGACACTGGTGGCAGCAAAATTTGTTCTTCCAGGATATGCTTTTCTACAATGAACGATTGAATTTGGCTCAGCTGCTTGCTGCTGGTGTACTCTAGAACCAACACAATAGCGGCCACTTTAGGGATATTTGCATGTGGCGTCCTTGAAAGTAGACAATCCTGAAGCTTGTTGATGATCTCGGGCCAACTCCCGATCCCTATTTTTGCCCACTTATCCAGCGCTAAGCATGATATGACTCCTGTTGCTTCGCCAAGCGCCAAGATCGTACCGGCGTTGATCAGGATTCAGGAAATCTACATTTTCTGATGTTTTGCGCCTGAACTCCATCCCAGCTTCATCAGGCGTGGCAACCATCTTGCTCATGACGTTAATTGACATCCCAATAATAATTTCCTCGTCGATCTTCTGTTTGAAAGAAGCAGGAATCCTTATGTTTTAGGAGCAAGGGAATAACCTCGTCTTCAGTCCAAGAATCAGAGGCGGTCCTGTTACTCGTGCTGCCCACTGACAACACAGGCAAGTAGCTGATCTGAGGGCGTGGTCCATGGTCCAAACGCCGAGTAGCTGGTCCTCGACGGAATCTGACACCACCAGGGACATGTTGAGGGTGACATGCATGTTAACCGGAAAGCTTTTCTATGGGGGGAGCCCTCAGGTTGAGGCCCTCCCCCACTGGATTTTCTTCCGTTCCCGCGATGAACTCCGTGTAGTTGTCTTTCTTGTAGCGATCACGGCCTGGAGGCCCAAACAATCTCTACTCCCAGCGGATTTTGATCTCAAAGATCTGAGGAGCAGGTTCAGCAGCGTGGCTCTAAAGATGATACCTTCGGTGAGCACAAGACCGTAGAAGTGTTAGGATATGAGTAAGCTATACTAATGGAGATTAAAATTTTTAATTATGTAAACCAAGAAACTATATGTGTAAGAGATCATAAATCGTTACCACTAGATGTGCAGTGTAACTGAAGTAGAGTTGAAATGACCAGTTCAACGAAGCATGCATTGGTGTAGTAGAAGTAGTCGATCTACTTTTGGCTAACTGTCTCCTCCTCGTGATTGTCCCGGTCAGCGCCGCAGTCGCAGCAATGCCTTTACTGAGATCCACACATCCAAAGATGGAACATCATGCGTCGATATGCTAACACCAGCGTGCACGACAGGGGTTATGAGATGTGGAGGCTAAGGTTTCGATGGATGTGTCTACGGATCCCTCTCTCAACCCCCTCACCTCCTTTTATATAGCCTTCAGTCGGATCCCTATCCGATACAATCAGATATCATATCCAACTTGGAAAGTCTCATACTAGATCTTTATCCATTACGAGTAGAGATTATATCCTACTTGGAGACTAACTTCTAGGCCCTTATTGTTCTGACCCATTAAGTATATGATCTTCTAGGTTCATGTATATTTGTCTATGGGCTAAAAACTCTTTTCTGGTCCATAAGTTTGTAATGATCCCTAGCAAGACATAACGACTTCTAAATATATATGAAGATCATATTGGACGAACTTATATGGTGCTTATGTACCCGATCCCTTTATCTTATGATATCAGATCGAACTCAAAGTGAGAAATGTTCCATACTTTAATAACTTGATCCTTCATTCGAACCTATAGTCCTATAGCGAATTACTCAGATGTGATTGACTCCTCAACCACATTTGGCATGGCCATGCACTTATTTAATGTAACCACGTCGAGGAGCCCAGAGATATCTACCCCGTTATATAAGAGGGACAAATTCCATATTGATCGCTCAAATTCCTCCGCTTGTTTCATAGTAAACCCGAAACTTACCTTTATGACCACCCAGTTATAGAGCAATGTTTGGCAATCTCTAAGTAAACTATTACACATGTAGTAAATTGTGACAATCTAAGATTTAAGGATCCTACATACACTATGTATGAGCCCAACTAATGACATTTAAGAATATAACAACTCACACATTGTCTCATGGTAGATCAATCCAACACCTTGTTTTCTAACATATGTCTATATTATTGATATGATATCTATATCAATGATCCAAAAAATATGATCATCAATCAATACATGTGTTGATCTATAAATCATAATTATTCCATATAATGACATAATATCAATAATAATTTAGAATAACATGAAAACATAAATAAAGAATTCAACGAACAAGTCACATACTTGTTGATCAATATAAAAGATATTTATTCAATTAATAAAATAATATATTATTCAAAAGATCATAAATATAGAAGTGATAAAATCATCTCCTTGATTGCCCCTAGGGCATATCACTAACAATCTCCCACTTGCACTAGAGTCAATCATGCAAGTGTCTAATACACATAGTTCTCATGTGTGCCTCATACTTTGGCTATGAAAGAGGCTTTCTCAATGATTCAGCAATATTTATATCCATGTGCTCTTTGTATACTTAAGATCATCTATATCAACAATCTTGCGAATGAGGTGAAAACGCCGAAGTATGTGCTTGGATTTTTATGCGATCTAGCCTCCTTGGCTTGCATAATGGCTACACTATTATCACAATAAAGATCCATTGGACTAGAAATATAAGAGATCCCACCCAGCTCAAAGATGAGCCTCTTTATCCAAACAGCCTCCTTTGTAGCTTCGGAAGCCATAATATACTCAGGCTCTATTGTAGAATTAGTAATCATCTCTTGCTTAGTACTTTTCTAGCTCACTACTCCTCCATTAAGACAAAACACAAATCCAAACTACAATAAAACATTATCTTTATCAGTTTGGATGCTAGTATTAGTGTAACTATTTATGATTAGTTCTTCCTCGCCTCCATAAACAAAGAATCCATCCCTAGTCTTTCTCAAATATTTTAGGATATTCTTTTACAGCTATCCAGTGACCTTCATCTGGATCTGACTATGACACATCCGGGCATATACAAAGTATGGCATACATGATAGACCCAATGATAGAAGCATATGAAATCTTACTCATCTGATCTCAGTCATCAGGTGTCGAAGGATACTGAGTCTTGCTAAGACTAATACCATATGACATAGGAAAGAAACCCTTCTTAGAATCCTACATGTTGAACCGCTTCAACACTTAGTCAATGTACATATCTTGGCTTAGGGCCTGTTTGGCAACGGCTGCGGCTTATGACTTTTGGTTGAAATTTTTGAATTTTGGTCATTTACTTGACAGACACGGAGAGAGATACTCACTTGCGATTTTGCATGGTACAGATGTTGAGCTTTTAACGTATACATCGTTTAACTTGTAGACCCGTCTTGAGAAAAAAATCATATGGTGATAGCAATGGCGAGGAGCCTCTTGAGGGCAAAGAGGGTGCATGGATAGCTTTAGGGTGAGGCAGTCTCCACGGCTATTCACATCTTAAACCAGTCTCCAAAGAAGAGCGTCAATAGTAAGAGCCCTTATGAAGCCTGGTTTGGAAGGCGTCCAAATGTGCAATACTTCTGCACATTTGGGTGTCTTGGCTTTGTCAAAGTGGTGAAACTGAATAAGAAGAAGATGAATGATTGTAGCATTCCCATGGTGTTTATCGGGTACAAGGAGGGTGCAAGGCTTACGAATGTATGACCCTATGGCAAATAAACTTCATATCTCCTATGATGTTGTGTTTGATGAAGAAACGAAATGGGATCGTAGCACAACAACGAATGACCAAGGTGAACTAACACCGGGTGAGAGGTTCACAGTTCATTACACTTCATATCACAATGCAAGAGATTTTCATGCAGGTGCATCGAAGTCCAGGATTGGCATGTCCCCTCTGTCCTTAGTGCCGAGTGATACACCAACTGGTGGGGCACTATTACCGATGACATCCACGGGGGGATTACATCATCCTCTTCATCACCTACTCCCACTGAGTCAAATGGGCCACCCACTGGAGATGTTTCACCAACCTCGGAGGAGAAACCGGTGTTACTAAACCTTGCAAAACCTCTAGACAACATTGCAGTGCATAAATTGGCTGAATCCTCCAGTGAGCTTTGTGTGCTTGCAGCTGAGGAGCTAGAGTCTTTCACTAAGGTAGAGAAACATGAGAGTTGGAGGTAGGCGATGATGGAGGAGATCAAGTCCATTGAGGACAAGCAAACTTGGCGTCTTGAGAACCTCCTTGCAGGCCATCATCTGATTGGTTTAAAGTGGTTTTTCAAGGTTAAGAAAGATGTTCATGGAGGGATAACTAAGCACAAACCAAGGCTCGGAGGAAAGGGTTACATGTAGCAACAATGTGTTGATTTTGAGGAGGTCTTTGCCCAACAGCCCGAATAGAAACTGTCCTATTGATGCTTGCCCTGATTGGAAGAGAAGGTTATGCAATACATCACATGGATGTGAAATATGTGTTTCTTAATGGTGAGCTTCAAGAAGAAGTATATGTGAGTCAAACCCCAGGTTTTAGTGACAATGGAGATGGCCAAAAGGTGTTGCATCTCAACAAAGCCTTGTATGGTTTGAGGTAGACTCCTAGAGCCTGGAATGCTAAACTGGATGACAGTCTCATTTCTTTGGGTTTTGAAAGAACTCTTTTAGAACACGCGATGTATAGAGAGGTAACAATTCATCATGCTTACTTGTTGGAGTATATGTTGATGACCTTATCATTGTGGGCTCCCATCCACAAAAGATACACAGGATCAAGGAGGAGATGAGAAACTATTCAGCGTGACCAATCTAGGTATGTTGACCAATGAAGAAACTGTTCAATATGACTGAGCTAGGTATGTTGCTCATTGAGGCATTGGGCGCCTCCGTGGTGGGTGGTTCAGGGGAGACCATATGTCAATTTCTGAAGGTGACAAGTGACGCGTCATGGGCCAATTACATGCAAGCTGTGTGCAACCCTGCTACTGCAATATATGCCAGAGCGACGGTGTATGTTCAGTTCGTGGAGTGGACGGAGTCATTGGGCATGCCTGGTTCCGGTGAAGGCGGTGCTGATGTAGTGCCTAGGTTGGTCGCCAACGCTGATGTAGATGGTGCTGCTGCTGGAGTGCGGGTAAGGTGGTGGGTGATGGAGACCTGAGGAGGCGTGCTCCAAATTTCAAGCCCAACGAAGGTGCACAGGGATGGTGGGCAGGCCACATTAACTGCCACAAGTACCTGATAGACCAGGTGGAAGAAGTGGAAAGTGAGGAGGAGGACGTGCAAACATCTAGTTCTATAGATGAGGGAGATGGAGAAGATGCTATAGGAGGTGTAATCAATGGTATTGTTATCATCGACAGCACTTATGTCAGCTGTAGGTTGGACGACATTGCAGTGGCATCGCTAATTTTGTCGTAGCCAGAGGAGGCATAGTGGGGTTTCAACAAATACATGCTACTCTTAGGTAAGCGCTTCCCTGACAAGAGCGCTGCCTAGTAGGCCATTGCTAGATATGTCATGACCATCAGCCGGACATATCGGGTGCGCAGGTCGAACCCTGACACCTATATCGTCAAGTGTGTTGATGAGTCCTGCCTTGGCAATGTCCGTGCATAGTGGTCTAGGGGTGGGGCCATGGATTTCTGGATCACGGTGCTGAAGGATCACATGTGCGAGCTTGCTTAGCCACTTTGAAGGCACCGCAACATGATGTCATCCTATATTGCAAGCTTGATCAGCCACCTGGTCCTCGCAGATGTTGTCAACATTGTGGGCTTCCAAGTTAGCTACAAGAAGGTATGGTGGGCGAAACAAATGCTCCTAGATCCACTACAACAAATATTAGGTTCAATGATGAATACTCCTTGACTGGAAAATGTCATTAATAAGCAACTTTGTGTGACACACATATTAAATTCATCATTATCAAGCACGGCGATTCGCCTAAAATTTGTGATGTTTGGAAACATTTCATCATTGAATGCAAGGGGATTTTCATCACAGATTATGATGGCAGGACCCTAGCTGCACGACAAGCATTTTGTGACAAATTGTTTTTTTTGTGACACATGAATGTACAAGTTGTCATGTACAAGATTGTGATGTCATGTATAATTATAATTTTGTGTGACCAATTATTATTGTCCTAATGAGACCTGATATGAATCAGTGACATGGAACATTTTCATCACCAAATGTACAAGCTGTTAGAATTGCAATTGTTGGTCTTCGGTGATGTTAACAAATGTTTGTCGTAAAGTTGTGGGTTGCATTGAGCTCTATTAATACTAAAAGTTAAGAAGTAAATTAAACCTAATCCTAAACACTGCTTGGTACCTACTTGCATTTGCGTCCAGCTGTGCTGCCCCACAGAAATCTCCGCCATCTTGTAGTTGGTCTTCCTCCACTGGCGATGGCTTCACTGGCCACCAGCAGCTCTGACCGTCGTCTGCTCCAGCCTCGCCCGCTCTACCCTCTGCCTTGGGCCTCGGCACAAGCGAAATGCCCTCTGGCTTCCGTGGCTTCGCCGTCTGCCTCGATTATTTATCTTGAATTGGCATTCAAATTAGGAAGTACTTTTAGTTGATCATACAGCTAAGCAAGTCGAGCTATTCATTTAGCTCGATCAATATAGCCTTCTTGCAACCTTGTTGATTTGGTAATTAATCAATGGAACTCTCTGTTTCAGCATGCATGAGGGTATGTGCATATTTTCTTTTTTTTAGCAAAGTGAGACATTGATTTTTTTACTTGTATTTGTGATAGATGGACAAATCTTGGATAAATGCTAGGGCATTTACCACCACATATATCAATGATGTTACAGACTTCATGAATTTTGTTCGAGAACGATTTGATGGAAATGATAAAATACGTTGTCTATGTCATCAATGTCTTAACCAAGTTGTTAGGCCTCAAGTGCATGTGGAGGATCATATATATATTAAAGGCATATCAAGCACACACACTAAGTGGGTATACCATGGTGAACCACTCAATGGTGAAGTTCACAAAGATATTGAGCATAACAATGAAAGTGTAGATTATATGGAACATGATACTCATGATGGGTTTAGTGTGAGCGAGGATGAGGTCGACGCGTTGATGGAATTCCACGTTGTCGGAGACTTGTACACATCGCAAAGCAAGGTGGAAGTCGGTCAATGTTTGCAACTATTTTAGAAGAAGCCAAATGTGAGCTTTACGGGCATGATAACTTTTCAAGATTCTCATTTCTTGTTAAGTTGCTCATATCAAGTCATACTATCGGATCATGAATATCGCTTTTAATGCACTTGTATAGTTATTTTCATTAGCATTCCGTGTTCCAATACACTTCGAGGTCATATAATGAAGTAAGGAATATGCTTTGTGAATTGGGACTTGGATATGAAGTAATCCATGTGTGCCCTAATAACTGTGTTCTGTTTGGAAGGAGTACACCAACGAGAATTGCCCGTATGTGGTGAATCAAGATGGAAAGACAGAGCAAGGACATGTTGAGGGTGGCACGCATGTTCCCCAGAAAGTTTTCTTTGGGGGTGGGCCTCCCCCTGAGGCCCATCCCCGCACCGTCGATTGCCCTCCCCCACGGATTTTCTTCCGTTCCCCGCGATGAATTCCATGTAGGTGTCATTCTTGTAGCGGTATCACGGCCCGCAGGCCCAGACAATCTGTACTCCCAGCGGATTTTGATCGTCAATGATCTGAGGAACGAGTTCAGCAGCGTGGCGCTGAAGATGATGCCCAGGGCGAGCACAAGACTGTAGAAGTGTGGATACGGGTAGGCTAAACTACTGTAGATTAAAATTTTCACCGTGTAAATTAAAAAGCCGACCATGTGAGTAAAAGATTATAGATCGTTATCACTAAACACATAGTATAGCAGAAATAGAGTTGAAGCGGTCGGTTCAATGAAACATACGTCGGTATAGTAGTAGTCGATCGTCCTTTGGCCAACCGTCTCCTCACGATTGTCCTGGTCAATACCGCAGTCGCAGCAGCGCCTCTACCAAGATCTACATGTCGAGGGATGGAATGCCATGTGTCAATATGCTAGCACTAGCACACATAAAAGGGGTTATGAGATGTGGTGGCAAGAGTTTCAATGTGTGTGTCTAGCGATCTCTTCATTAGCCCCGCATCTCCCTTTATATAGCCTCCAGTCAAATCATTATTCGATACGATCAGATATCGTATATATCCAACTCAGATAGCTGGATCTTTCACTTGAACCTGTAATAGATTACTCAGTTGTGATTAACTTTTCAACCACGTTCTGCATGGCCATGCACTTTCATAATCAATCACATCGAGGGGCTCAGAGATATCTCTCCCGTTATATGTATAGGAGGAATAAATTCCATCTTGATCGCTCGTGTTCCTCTACATGTTTCACAGCAAACCTAAAATCTACCTTTATGACCACCCAGTTATGTAGTAGTGTTTGATAACTTCTATGTAAACGATTACATATGTAGAAAACTGTGATGATCTCAATTATAAGAATCCTACATACACTATGTATAAGGCCAATTAATGACACTTAAGAATATAACAATTTCCATCGTGTCTCATTGTAGGTTAATCCAACACCATGTTCTCTAACACGCGTCTACATTATTGATTTAATATCATATATCTATAATCCGTGACTCATGATCATCAATCAATACATGTGCTGATATGTAAATCATAATTGTCCCATATAATGATAAAAGATTAGGGATAATTTAGAATAACACGAAAATATGAATAAAACATTCCACGAACAAATCACATACTTGTTGATCAATATGAAAGATATTTTTTCAAGGGATAAATAACATATTATTCAAAAGATAATAAATATAGAAGTGATATATTCGTCTTTATGATTGACCCTAAGATATATCATTATTAAGAAGATGTTCCTGTGGTCATCTTGCTTCAGGTATGGGTTGATGTAGTTGTTCTTGCTGAGATGCCTGGACTGGAGGACAACACCATGCAGGTGGTGACTGCGGCGACCTGTGCGCTGCGCCAACAAGGCCAGATGCATGGTCCTTCCTGCTAATTTCTATAGATGGCGCATTGTCGGTGGAGTTTGAGAGATTAGAAAACGGAAAGATTGTTTCATCGAAAACAACGTGGCGAGAAAGGTGGACACGACCGGTCTTGACATCTAAGCGCCTATAACCTTTGGAACGCGGCTTCCTTGTTCCTATTTCTCTGTTCCCTCCGTGTTCCTATCTATGTGTCATGTATCTGTTAATTTATTATTTGTATTATGGGACCACTGTATTTAACAGATACATGACACATAGACAGAAACATAGAGGGAACAGAGAAATGAGAATATGAAAGCCCGTTCTAACCTTTGTGCTCGTGCGGGTAGCCAAGAAAGATGCAAGGAATGGAACAGGCAGCAAGCTTATGAGGAGTTGTGGCTATGGTATTAGGGAAGCATAAGTAGCTAGCTAAAGACCCTTACGTGGTCATAGGAAGGTGGCGTGGAGAAAAGGGCCTCATGTGGAGTACGAAGATGCAAGGACTTTGTGGGACGAATGTTGAGGAGAAGAGAAGCCGTGTGCAGAGCCTCTGCCCAATAGATGGGTTGCATACATGCTTGTAGAAGGAGAGTTCGAATGATGCCGTTGAGAGAGTACGTAAAACATTCAGCATTCCTATTTTGTTGGGATGTATAGGGGCAAGAGAAGCGAGGAAGGATGCCGTGGGAAAGGAAGAAATCCCGATTGCATGTGTTCTCAAACTGCTTGCCATCGTCACATGGGATGTTTTTGATGTTAGTAATATGCCCTAGAGGTAATTATAGAGATGATTGTATCACTTCTATGTTTATGAATGTTTGAATAAAATATTATTTTATCCCTTAAATAAATATCTTTTATATTGATCAACAAGTATGCGACTTGTTCGTGAAACTCTTTATTCATGTTTTGATATTATTCTAAATTATCTCTGATCTTATATCATTATGTGAGACGATTATGATTTATAGATCAACACACGTATTGATTGATAATCATGTTTCATGGATCATGGATATGAGATATCAAATCAATAATGTGGACTCATGTTAGAGAACATGATGTTGGATTGACCCATCATGAGACACTGCGAGAATTGTTATATTCTTAAGTGTCATCGGTTGGACTCATACATAGTGTATGTAGGATCCTTAGACCTAAGGTCGTCATTGTTTCCTACATGTGTAATAGTTTGCTTAGGGGTTACCAAACACTATTCCATAACTGGATGGTAATAAAGGTAGCTTTCAGACTTGTTATGAAACATGCGGAAGAATATGAGTGATCAAGATGGAATTTGCCCCTCCTATATAACAGGAGAGATATCTCTGTATCCCTCGATGTGATTGAATTAAGAAAGTGCATGGCCATGCCAAATGTGGTGGAGGAGTCAATCACAACTAAGTAATCCACTACAGGTTCAAGTGAAGGATCGAGCTATCTGTAACACCCCAAAACCCACATTACCCGGGATGCTACTAAAACCACTCCACAACTAGCCAATTTACAAGATAAAATAATCTGGCAACAATTACTAAACAAGATAGTATAAGCGGAAGTATAAAAAACTAAGGAATAACAGGATAGTGATAACAATTCAATATTTAAAACAACCTCCAACATTTTAATCTAAAACATAGTTCACAAACTTAACATTATTAAGATAATGTAATCAAAGCTATGCAAAGGTCTAGAATCCTTTCAACTTTATTACAGCATAAAAATATGATTCACGTGCATCAGTGTGATGCCGCTCTACCCTTTCATGCATGCTCAAAGTCCACCTATAGGAGGGGAAACAAGGGTGAGATAAAATCTCAGCAAGCAAACTGTTTAACAGGCTAATTAAACTACAATAGTTTAATCATCAACAATTTAATCTTCCACAATTAACAATGTCTATATCCTCAACCTCAAATCACCATCAACAACGGTAAAACATTAGCAAATAAATCTTGTTTGACCACTTTAAAACCTCAATCACTACCACCATCAAAGACAATAAAACATATGTATGTTTTACTTCAATAGTTTATTATTTATCATATCCACAACTGCTATCAACAATTACTACAAGTGAAAAGAATCTCATGCCACAACCACAACCCTTACCATACACAAGAAACGAATCCCATTCCACGACCACATTCACAATCCTCATACCACGAATAGCTCACATGAGTCAATTCCACATTACAACTATGAAGTTGTATATTCCACATCACAACTATAAAGTTGAATATTCCATAAAATAACTTCACCACAGTATATTGCATATGTATGCAAATGATCTTTCCACAATGCAATGCATATGAATGCTTTGATGCTATACTCCACATCACTCTTTCCCAGCAGGATAAGAGGTGCATCGTATTATGGCAATATACGATGTTGTACCGGTACAGTCGCGGCTAGGTGTGGCGACATCTACATATGCAAATGTCATGATATGATATGAATGATATGATAATCATAAACCACATGAATTCCAACCACAAAGGAGCATCAACATGCTCACAACATATCCACAAGCACATAACCACCACATATTTCTTTTCATATTCCGCAATAGCACACTAAACAAATTTCCACATGATTACGAGCAAATTATCCAAACATATCAATTGATCAATAATTGCTACCATCACAACCACAAGTATTCACTAAGATTACTACCACTTAGACCACAATATACTCGTAAAGGTTTCTACCCCACAACTATATAGATTCATCAAGAACAATCCCGCACATCCACAATTAATCCATCAAGATCATAAGCAATTGAATTCATAAAAAATACTACCATCTGAACCACATTAAGGAAGTATATAACAAAGACATAGTTGTTGTAGGGATGGCCCCCACCTAAACCCAACCGGCCTGCTAGGACGTGGTAAGGCCCAAGACGGGACATGTACAATGGCGCATATACCCCTATGGAGGGTATTCGGATGTAAGGGTATAGTTGTAAGATGTTCCCCATGTAACCGTATATATATATATGAAATCCAACCCTAGGGGAAACCCTAGAAGCATTGTTCACCTACTCTTCACTACCATCTCTCTTTCTGTTTGGCCTGTAGCCACAATAGCTGGCGTCGTCCGTGGGGAGGACAAGAGCAAGCCTCAAGATCCGAAGAAGGATGGCACCAAGGAAAGCTTCATCGTCAGCGGTGAAGAAGAAGGGAAACACGACAGAACCTCGCATCAACACCAGGGCCACGGCCTCAGCAGCCGCGGGCGTGGATGACGACGCGGCTGTGGTCACAGCAAACGTCGACGCCCATCACGCGACGATCGACCCCGCTACTGCCGGCGTGACGGCTGGCACCACCTCGCTCGCGACGATCGACCCCGCTACGGCTGGCGCGACGGCAGACGCCACCGCCGACGTTGCGGGAATGGCGAACGGTTCTGGTGCTAACGCCGGCCCCACCGCCGACCTCCGAGTCCACCGCGCCGGCGCATCGGGCAACCCAGGAGCACAGGCCATGGTCCCCACGCCCCCAGCGGCACGACAAAGTGCGCCGACGGCCCCGCCTGCGCCGATGGCCGAGAGCGCTCTACTAACAGCCATCGGCATGCTCTGACAGGATCTGGTGGACCTCCGGGGAGCCGTGCGAAATATGCAAGAGGATAGGAGTCAGCAGACCCCGCTGGTGGCCGCGCCGGAGCCCATGCTGGAGCGGGTCGATAGTCGCGACGCCCCCATGTCTAACCGCGCCACGTTGCGACGCGTGGACCCGGAGTCCCCACTCTCAGTAGGCTTGCAGCAGTCGGCATGACCGGAGAACTTCAAGTACCCCAACGCCATTGAGCCGTACAAAGGCGGCACGGACCCTCGGGAGTTCGTGCGCGTGTACGAAACCGCCATTGAAGGTGCAGGCGAAGACGACACCACCAAGGCGAAGGACCTACCCCTCGCGTTGCAGAGAGTGGCGCTCTCTTGGTTTTTCATCATCGAGCCAAACTCCGTCTATGCATGGGAACAAATCCGCGACCGCCTCTATAACAACTTTCAGGGGAACTACATTGAGCACGTCGATGCGGATTAGCTCTTTGCGGTCAAGTAGAAGCCCGCTGAGAACCTTCGGGAATACTTCAAGCGCTTCGCGAAAGTCCGCTGTCAGGTCAAAGACGTCAACGAGACAACCATCATTAACGCAGCTATACAGGGTCTCCGCCCGGGGCCGCTAGCCGAATACAATGCGCGAAAGCCAATCAAAACGGTGGCCAAGCTCTTCGACAAAATGGAAGAATACGCCAGAGCAGAAGAAGACGCGCACAGCGCCAAGGTGATGAGCACGGCACTAGCCGGGCGAAGATTGCAGCCGAAGGTGCAGACTCGCCCAAGGAAGGTTTCCCGAAGGGCAAGCGCAGGCAAGAGCCACCCAGGGAGACCTCCCAACACACAACCGCCCAGCACACAAACGCTGCGAATGATAAGTCCAAGCACGGCCAACAGAAATCCTGAAGACCTCGATATGTCTTTGACATTGACGGAGGCTCCGAAGACAACACCCCCGTCGGCCGCGGCGGTAGAGCCCGCCGGGGCCGAGCGCGGGGGCGCGACCAGGGCCACGAGGAGGGGACCCTCGCGGAATACGATGACCCACATCGTACCCAGTGGTGTGAGATACATGGTCGGTGCAGCCATGACACACGCGCGTGCGCCACCATCGCAGCACTCCAACAGAATGTGCTCAGGGATAGAACCCCGAGGTGCGGCCACCCATCGTGGCCCACGTCCAGCATCCCCCGGAAGGCCTCCTGCAAGCTCAAGGCCAGGCGCTACGGCCCTACGAGGACCCGCTACGGATTCAAGCTCACGTGCACCAGGCTCAGGAGGGCCCCTTATGGATCCAAGCTCCGGAGGGAGCCCACCGCAGGGTCATCAACGTCATCTCTGGAGGCTCCTCATTGGAATTTGCCTCGGCGCGCTAATGGAAAGCTTACGCACGGAGAGTACACCACGTGGCGGCATACCCGGCACAGGCACCATCGGACTGGGCACAGAGCGAGGTCACCTTCACGCTCATAGATACCGAGGATGTTGAATTCCCCCATCAGGACCCCCTGGTTATCCAAGTTAACATCGCGGGATGCGACGTGAAGCGCGCCCTATTCGATGGAGGAAGCTCCGCAAACATCCTGTTCGCAGCAGCCTTCGACCAGATGGGGAGCCGCTTAGGTTCCTCTGGGACCCCGCTGCAGGGTTTCGGAGGTAAACCCCTAAGGGCCCTGGGCCAGATATGTCTGCAGGTATCCTTTGGCCAGGGCGACAACGTAAGGAGCGAAGACGTCACCTTCGACGTCGTCGATATCTAGTACCCTTACAACGCCATATTGGGGTGACCAACCCTCAACACCTTCGGGGCTGTCCTGCATCACAGCTTCCTATGCATGAAGCTCCCAGGCCCGCGAGCCATCATCACCGCCCACGGTGATCAGGACATGGCCCGACGCTTGGAGCTCGGTACCCGAGGGCCACATCGCGAAGCTCAGCGGGACCTGTAGGCCAACCAGGTCAGGACAAGGTCACTTCGACCCCCGCGCGAATTGCTCCGACACCCCATCTCGCGGTTCTCGCATGATCACTGGTTAGCACCTTATCCTTTGTAATCGCTTACCCGTGCAAATGGGTATTCAATAAAGTTCGCCATTCGCAAGACTATTTTCATTTTCAATTGAGCCGCGTACGTGCGCACACTCTCCGTGAACAAAAAACACGGGTATGAGTATAAACCACGCATGGGGGGGACGCCTCCCTGCGCACGTACTCTATAGAGTATAAATAAAACGTAGCGTCGAGGTCCGCCTCCACACGTACTCCACAGAGTATAAATAAACGTAGCGTCAAGGTCCGCCTCCGCACGTACTCTACGGAGTCTAAACAAAGACACGCGTCTGCGCGCGCACTCTCTGTGAACAAAAACACGGGTATGAGTCTAAACAAAGACACGCGTCCGCGCGCACACTCTCCATGAACAAAAACACAGGTATAAGTATAAACACACTTGGGCGACGCCTCCCTGCGTACTCTACGGAGTATAATTAAGACGTAGCGTCGAGGTCCGCCTCCGCACGTACTCTACGGAGTCTAAATAAGACGCGGATGTTGTCCCTGCGCACTCTACTCGACCAATGGAATTACTTTGACAGATAATCCTATAGCACCTCAATCCTTTTAAGGATAACAACTCGAAATTCATATCGCACCCACACATACTCATTTTCTGCACCCCAAGGATGCTATCCCGATCATCACCCTATTTGGATTCCACTCTAATCTACTATTCCCACATAGAGACGCTGAGCCTCTAAGGTTACAGCAAAGAACACCAAACCAAAATTTTCCATCTCCAGGACTCCTATGGACGTCAAACAAGTTTACACCCACAATCTCACTAAAATCAATCGCATAACCACACCAACTAGTTGACATATACCTCTTAAAGGACTTTGTAACCCAAATTGATTACCCCTTTCTTAGAAGAGGCAAAAAGAAGTAAATTTCAGCACAAAGGAAAGATGTTACCATCTGCAATAAATACAAGACCAAGAGAAAAAGTAATAATCTTGGACAACAAAAGATAAGATCACAGTTGAAGGCATATGCCCCTCAAGAAGAAAGTATCAAATCTCAACCAAAGAATACAGTATTGCCATTTAAGCTCAGAAACTCTTATGCGGCGAAAGTAAGAAGTCAAACACAGCTAAAAAAAATTGCACAACTTGACTCCAACCTCCAATACTTTTACCATACTCCTTTTAACAAAGAGAACAACTTTCTTTGATTACGGCATTACCTTTACAATTCCAACAAAAGAGATTTGAAGACCACAACACATTATTCCCTTAAGAACTAATAAAACCTCTCAACGCGCCACTTTGCTCAAAACAATTTCAGCTGCCACATAAGTCATGAGATAAACAATTTCAGCTGCCACATAAGTCATGAAATCCAAAAGATCACGTACGCAAATCTCAAAACTTTTGATTTAAATAGTATCATGGAAGTTATCAAATTCTTTTATTTATAAAATATTCAACATTATCATCACAACCACATACTGACCATTACACTAACATCAGAATAATACATTCTTAACAAGCATCATCATATCCTCAAATCCCGTCATAAACTTTTCCAAAAGAAACACATGAAATCACTTCATCATGTTTCTATTATCTAAATGAGATTGCAACTACTTAATCTAGGGAAAGCCTAGTGCACAACGCACAATATTGGAACAAAACTCTTTTAACAAGCTAGTACTAGAACATGGCAATCTCGAAAATAGTTATGATCATAGATTTAACATTCCATCTTATATTCAGCAATTAGAACGAAATATCTTCTAACTTCAATATTATAAGCTCCATAAAACAAGGCTTCACAAGTCAACACATCAACCCTCCTCTATTTTTTTATACATATTTCAACAACTTAGCATGGTGAAAGATAGATGAAACTAGCAATTGTGCATGCTCATAAAGTATCTAATAAAGAACAGATTAAAGGTCAATATTACCAAGGTAATATTTCAACACCTCCTTACTTAATAAATTCCAAACGGTCAGATTAATTACTAAAGTCAAAAATAATTCAATTTATCCAACAGGATAGAAATTTAAACAATCATAATAATCATTCCAATTCTTTTTGCACACTCCTTAATAACTCCATGAGTTCCAATCATGTATAGACAAATTCTTAATCACAGTTCTTCCGGAAACTATTACAAGGCGATATCAAATTAATCAACTACACTTCCGAGGATGCTAGTTGAGATTAATTATGCACCACGCTAACATCCCAACTTGATAATTCATACCTTATGAATTAGTTTATATAATCTAAAAGAAATACGTAGATCCAAGGCTTTAACATATTAATGAGTTTGCAACACAAATCTTTCATTGATAAAAATACCAAGCGAACCAATGAGTCATGATTCATAACAAGACAAAACTCCCACGAAGGGACTATCCTTACAAATCAACAATGTTCACAAGTAGCAAAAGTGTCTCAATAGTCCAAAAAGAAACAACAATTGCTTCAAAGAACAGGTAGAGACCAATTGCAAAACCTCAACTGCAATGAACCGCTATCTTAAGAGAAATTCATTAACTGCAATAGGCCAAAAATTGGCCAAAATCAACTTAAGGAAGATGGCAATTTTTCTAAAGAAACTCACTCACAACATCTGCAACTAAGTTACCCGAGGTAACTACATCGTTAACCCCAAACTGCGAACAATGGTATAATCTGGCAATGCCAAGACAGAAAATACAATCTCTATATCTTATCATTGACTATCCTCACTCATAACAGTCACATGAGCAAATCATAATCATACAAGATCATCTCATAGCGTAAATCATCAATATAACATGTTAAAAGCATAAATAAAATGCTTGACCCATCCCATCCTACTGTGCACCAGTGTGTCATTTTAATAATTTAATTACCACGGACCTAACGCCTGCTCTGATACCAACTGTAACACCTCAAGACCCACATTACCCTGGAATGCTACTAAAACCACTCCATAAAATAATCTGACAACAATTACTAAACAAGATAGTATAAACGGAAGCATAAACAACTAAGGAATAACATGATAGTGATAACAATTCAATATTTAAAACAACCTCCAACATTTTAATCTAAAACATAGTTCACAAACTGAACATTAATAAGATAATGTAATCAAAGCTATGCAAAGGTCTAGAAGTATTCCCGACCCTGCTACGCCCAGATCCCGTGGCCAAAAATTCTGAAAAAACTACAGAAGATCGGTCTTGAAGTCCTCTACAATTTTTCTCTTGGGAAGATCTGCAGGAAAAATCGTTTAATGGGTATAAACCACGCAAACAAACGCGTTGCGCGAAGATCTACAGGCAAACAACAGGTAATCTCTAATCGGGCAAACAATCTATTAATTCCCTTCAAATCCCGTGCCAAGAACCCTAAATACTCTATAAAACAGTGGGTTTGGAAAGGAGAAAAATTACCTAGATGATCCCTTGGGATCACCCCTCTTCTTTCCTCCTCTTCTTGTCCTCCTCTTATTCTTTCTTCTCTTCCCTTTCTTCTCTTCCCTTTCTTTTTCTCCTTGGCTCCAATGGAAGCAGCAATTTTAGGGAGGGGGAGGCGCCAAACTGGAGGGGGGTGGCGGCCAAAGGGTGGAGGGAGAGGGGGGAAAGTGGCTAGGGTTAGAAAAGAGGGGGAGGGGTGCGGCCAAAGGGAGGGGGGTGCGGCCACCCCCTTGGGCCTTGGACCAAGGCGGTCGGCCCACTTCCCAGGCAGCCCAAACAGTGATTTTTATTTAATTTTTAATTTATTTTATTCATTTTATACTGTTCCATAATTTTTATTTTCTCCTTCCCGTGATTTACCAAAAAACCGACGACTCCGCGATTATTTTAAAAATACTTACGTCGTAACGACGATCAAGATATTTCACTATCATAGAATGGCACGTTTCTCACCTTGAGTTCGATCTGGTATCATGAGGCAAAGGGATCGGTACATAAGTACTATATATGTTCGTCCGATATGATCTTTATGTGTGTTTAGGAGTCATTATGTCCTGCTAGGGACCTCTACTGACTTATGGGCCGGAAATGAGTTTTCGACCCATGGCCAAATACACATGAATTTACAGGGTCACACACTTAATAGGCTGGAACGATAAGGGGCGGATGATAGTTTCTGAGTAGGATTCGATCTCTACTCGTATCGGATATGGATTCGATTGGATGCTATATAAGGAGAGGTGCTGGGGCTGAGGAGGTATCCTGAGAACACACCCGTCAAAAGCCTAGTCGCCACCTCTCGTATCCCCTGCCATGCCCACTGGTGCTAGCACATCGACGCACGACGCTCCATCTCTGGAGCTGTGGACTTCGGTAGAGGCGCTGCTACGACTGCGACGCTGATCGGGACAATCACGAGGAGGAGACGGTTGGACGAAGGATGCTCGACTACTACCGCTACACCGACGCGCTCTTCATTGAATCGGTTGCTTCAACCCTACTTCAACAATGGGGTCCCTTATTGAAAACATAGCTTGGGATAAAACGTTCGAGGGTGTGACGTAACCCGAGAAGGGAGCAGTCACTATCGTCAGTGTTGAGGGATTTTACCCTAGATTGGGAGGAAGCATCAAAACTAAGCATTTTAAAAGCCTTATTATGATTTTGCCCATCACACACCTATCGAAGCATGTAGTGGCCGCCATTATGAATTAATCATATTTTATGGAAAAAGTTATATAATCTTTGTAGAGTGTTAGAAATCTATTCGAATAGTTGTGCCCTCGAACATGGAGAAAGTGTAGAAATATCACGCTTGCATAGTTTTCATAAAATATGGGTTACTAGCTAGTGGTGGTTATGGATGAAAGTATGGAAAATGGTTATGGCATCTTGATATAGAAATGAATATGGTGGACAACTGTGAAGAGAGTTTGCTCTCACAAATTTAATTGAAACTAGACATTTTGGGTTTTAGTTAAAAATGACTAAGTTATAGGTTTGAAAACTAGCTATAGTATAATATTTAGCAAATTGGCTTCATGCTAAAAGAAACATAAGAACTTCCCTTGGTTAAGCCTTGCATGTAGATATATACACCTACATTTGTATTTTGCTATAGAGACTTGCTGAGTACTTTGTACTCATGGTTGCTTAATATATAGATTTAGATGACGTAAGTGACGACCTGGTGTATGAATACATCCACGCCTTCGGCTATGACATGGAAGATGATGGCTATGGCTAGGTTTAGCCCTAGTTGACTGCTTGTGGCAAATCATAGATGCACTTTTGTTTTATTTACTTTCCACTGCTTTATGAGAACAATCTTATTTGGCCTGCCGGCCTGTTCTGTAAAACTTAATCGTAAGATTTATTTATAAATGCCTATATAATATTAAGTACCCCTTTTTTATTTGTATGTAGGATATGATTTTTGCCAATGCTATATTGTGCGTTATAGCTACTGATTCAAGGACTAGCTCAAAATACACAGAAGATCCAAATTGCCAAATCCGGATCGCTACACGGATTAATGGTATGGCTAACTTACATTCAGACCATTAAATCCACAAATATATTAAAATGTTCTAACTTATCATATCCACTCTTTATATGCAATCAACTCGACATAGTAACTTACTCCCTCTGTTCGTAAATGTATGATATTTTAGAAAGCATACAATCAAATTCCTTTGACTACTAATAGATGAGAAACAATTTAGATTTATCATGTGAAAATGGTATCATTAGATTATCCATAGAAACATTTTCATAATATAATTATTTTATATTTATATAAATATATTTATATAAATTACAAAGAGAGAAATATGTACCTATATATACAGAACTGTTCATATAATTAGTACTATAGCATAGGTTTTTTAAATTTGATTTTAAACATCTATTTTTATAAAAAATAACACTATTTCTAAGCTCGATTGACGCAAATGTGGTGTTCAGTTCGGTTTATTTTTGGTGGCTTATGGCTGAAAACACTGTGAGTGGTCGAAAAAACACTCAGAGGTGACAGAGACTTATTCAACATAATTAAATTTAAAAAAATTTAAAAATATAAAAAATTTATTAGCCCATCACAGACAACGCAAACGAATACGGAAAAAGAACCGCAAAAAGCTAAAAAGCCAAAATTCGAAAAAGACGAAATTATGAATAGTGCAAAAATAAGCCAGAAGCCAGAAGCTCAAACCATATTGAGCGGTGCCGATATGTATTCTCTGCCACATCATATAGACTCGGCAGGCCATCTTAGCTACGACAGGACTCACGACCAGTAGCAGGAGAAGACTCGGTGCGAAGGCGGTGGGGTCAGAGAACCGCCGAGCTCCCAGCTCCTCCCCTGCTCTGGCAGCATCACTTTCGGTTGAAAGTTGTGTCCGTTCCCCCTCTAGCAAACACACTGTTCGATGTGACAATGGTTCCCACACACAGGAACAACACATCTTGTGGTCGATTACTGGAGTCAAATGATCCACCGTGTATCCAACGAGGAACAACACATCTTGTGGTCGTTTACTGGGGTCAAATGATCCACCGTGTATCCAACGAGGACATGGCCTCTCACACTCACACATCGGACAAAAGGATGTGCGAGCAAAGCGAAAAGCCTGGGCTGTTCTTTTCAGTTCGGTTTATAGTTTTTAAATGTAACATATAACTATTAAGCTATTTATGAGAAATTAAAGAGTAATAAAAATTCACACGTGATTTAGATCGATATAAATGAAGTTATTATAGCATGTACTACAATTAACTTGTAAATTTCATCTTAAAAAGATATTTTATTTAAAAGATAATTACTGTAGAAAAATCAAAAGATGCGGTAGTCAAACGGAAAAGAAAAGGAATAAAAAAACACACGTCCTTAGCCATCATATCGTCAGTAGCAACATACATGTCTAACACAGCTGTAAAGAACGCATGCATGTATCCCCAGGGCCGGTCCTGGGATTTTAGGGGCCCGGGGCGAAACTAGGAATAGAGGCCCTAGTATAAATATCTAAATATAAATCTATATATATATATATATATATATATATATATATATATATATATATATATATATCTAATTTTACCAACAAACACTTAAAATACGTTATGTATTAAAGAAAAATTCATATGAAAGAGTTTATAGATATTACCTTAAAATTTATAGATATCAAAGAAAAATTTATAGTGTTGAAATCTCATGCAGCTATTTTAGCCTTTTAGGCTCTGTGCTTCTTGAACCAAAGTATCTCCTTCAGAAGATGTCAGTCACTGAGCATGAGTATCGGATTAAAATTGCAACACTACCAATCCAATTATATAGGATGTCACAGTTCCAAATGCATCAATATTGAAAACAAGCTAATCTGAAACAAAAGAAAAGGTAATAAGCCTAGAGTGCACCCTGTTCATCAGATTTCTTCACCATGTTCAGTATCAGAAAGCAGGAGCTATTTTCTTTGGGGGTTGACAAAGCAACTAGAGCGCACCCTGCCAGTCTTGAGTTGTGGGCAAGCATACAGATGTGAAGCAAAGTTGGCAATCTGGAGCGTTCTCGCAGTGCAACTTTGCACCAATTCAAAACATTGAGTCCATAGTTACTAGGTACGAAATACGGTATCGCGAGATCATAATACGCTTTCATTAGAATCCACTAACGAGTAGATATGCCATAGAGAATGTCCATAAGCATTCATCCGGTCACTTATTTGTATCTCGATGACTCCATAAGAATTCAACAGGTGAACATAATATGGCTCTTTGTAGCTCAAGGCTCAGCACATATTTCTGCACCCAGAAATTCAGAATGAGCTGCGGTTGGGTGGTGACCCCCCACGCATGCACGGCTGCTCGTCATCACTCATCAGTACCCCGTCCCATTTGCATCCCCTACACGGCTGCACCAATGCCTGATGGTTGCTGTCGCCAGATTAATTGGCACGTAACGTAACGGGAAAAGGACATCGCTACCTTGCAGTTTCGTGCAAGCCAACCAACAGACGGACCCGACGGCCGCCACTGTCCCGGACTCGGCTGCCTCCTCTCCCCATCCCCCGTCGCTCCCAACGCCCCCCACCACCCTATGGGGGCCCCTGGGTTTTGGGGGCCCAGGGCGGCCGCCCCGCTCGCCCCCCCCAGGGCCGGGCCTGTGTATCCCATGGGACTAGGAAGTGCCAAGTAAGAAATTAAGAATCAACGGGCAAGACTGTTAGTTTCATCCCGATTAAGATGGTGTACGCAAAGCAAGGTTGAAGAGCCTGGCCAGTTGCGTGTTGTTGATATGCTAATCACACACGGCAAGTAGCATCTGTCAGACCGACATGGGTCCCGGCACACTGTTTGACCCACGTGTCAGTATCTAAGGCAACATATACCACGTGCCTCCCTCCAAATCGAGATAAGACTGCGGAAAGAGAAACTAAAGCCCACAAGAAGCAGGGAGATCAGGACAGAAACAGATGGCTGAGCCACTGGTTTCTTTAGCCGGCCGCTCGCTCCATTTTTGCTGACGCAACAAGAAGCAAAACCAGTGGGCTGGCTGGGCACACTCGACAGCTATAAATACGCTACCAAACTGACCTGCTGAACCCATCCCATCCGATCCCTAAAGAAAATCATCAAAGGAGTCCAAAAAAGGGGCGAGCCAGATACCTTTTTCTTGCATCGCGAAGCCCAACTGTTTCTTGTTGTTGTCGTAGAAACATGGAGAAGATGAGCTCGTCGGTGCAGTCGTGGGTGGAAGAGCACAAGCTAACCAGCATCGGTGAGTCAGCAACAACTCGACTAGTATTTTCTTACCTGCAATCGGAAGCAATCGATCAATGCTCTTTTCTCTTTATTTGTTTTTTTAATCAGTACTGTTAGCATGATCATTTAATCCTGTGCATACATTTAATTTGTGTTTTACTATTGCAGTTTCTGCATGCAGCATTTAGTTATTTGTTTACTATTTAAGCTTTCAGTTTGTGCATGCGACGTGGAGATTGAAACGTCTGAGTCATGTCGCATTGAAGTACTCTGGTTTCAGTTTCTTCCGTTTCTTGTATTGCTTCATTGCTTCTGCTATAAAAGGAGATAAGAAATAGAAAACGCTGTGCAGTTGAAGTAGCACCAAAAGTATCTGTGTTTCCTGTGTATGTGGTTTTCATTTGAAGCGTAAGCTAGAGGTTGGAAAGTAGCAAGGGCGGCTGACAATTGGTATCAGAGCAAAATGTCGGCCCCCGCCTTTGCCGTAGGCCACTCCCGTACACCGCAACGACACGGCCGTGGACGCTCGCCATCCCCACCGACGCGCCGCCCGCATCGACGTGATGGCGGCCAGCGTGAACTCGTTGTCCAGCGGATCGTGAAGGAGAGTAGCGGCTCCATCTCCTACCCCACGCTCACACGCTCAAATTACTCCGATTGGGCGGTGTTGATGCGAGTCAACCGCAGCTCAAGGGCGTGGGACGCCGTCGACACCGGTGATGTGCCATACCAGAAGATCGCCAGTTCTTTCGGCGATCCTGCGCGTGCCTCCGGAATGCTCCGCCCGCCGAGAAGGACAACGCTAAAGATGCTCGGCGCCTCAAAGCGATGAGGGTTGGGGCGGATCGAGTGCGTGAATCCAAGGCACAGAAGCTACGCCAGACATTTGAGTCCATGCGATTCAAAAATGGCGAGCACGTGGAGGACTTCAGTCTCCGACTCCTGTGGTGTCGTCAGCGACCTTCGCCTTCTTGGGGAGGAGTTGTCGGAGGAGAAGGTGGTTCGCAAGCTACTGCGTGTTGTTCCCCGCAGGTATCGCCAAATCGCCTTGTCCATTGAAACCTTGGTTGACCTCAAGACTGTCCATCGAGGACCTCACCGCCGGCTCCACTGCCGAGGACCGTGGAGAGTCGGACGATGAGGAAGGAGACCAGTTCTACTCACGGAGAAGGAATGGTCGTCGACAACACCAAGGAGACCGGCAGGTTCGCCTCTCGTGCCGCTGCGAACAGCGGGAACACGTCGCGCTCACGCCAGCGTGGATGGCGCAGCCACGGGCGTGACGGGGGAGACGGGGAACCAAAGTCTGGGCCATCCCAGGCCGTGTTCCACGACATCTCCAGGACAAATGCCGTTATTGCGGCAAACTCGCCATCGGGCCAAGGATCGCCGAAGGCGGCGGGATCGTGAGAGGATGGCTCAGCGAATCTTCTCCAAGCCGAACCGTAGCGGTGAAGGCGAAGACGAGCCCACGTTGTTAATGGCTCAGTCGTGATCTCTCCCGCCATCAACATCGAACCGGCGAGCGCCGAACTCGTTATAAACGAGGAGCGCGCCCTTGTCACTCTCGCGATGAGGAGAACCAACGATCCGAATGGATCTTGGACACCGCGCATCGAATCATATGACAAAGCGCGCGAACGCATTCTCCAAACTCGACACCGCGCGCGCTCCGTCAAGTTTGGCGACGCCGCGAGTCCGCATCGAGGGTGCGGCACTGCACTCTTCGCCGCAAGAACGGCGATCACTCGCGCCACCGGCGTCTACTACATCCCGCGCCTCCGCAGCAACATCGTCAGCCTTGGCCAGCTGGACGAATCTCGCTGCAAGACGGAGATAGAGAATGGCGTCCTCACACTGCGCGACCCCCAACGCCGGCTGTTGTGCCGGGTTCGACGGAGCACCGGACGTCTTTATGTGCTCAACGTTGACATTGCACAGCCCATTTGCCTCGCGGCGAGGGGCAAGGAGGAGGCCTGGACATGGCATGCGCGTTTCGGCCACCTCAACTTCGATTCGCTTCGCATGCTCGCTCGGCGCGGGATGGCGCGAGGCCTCACCGAGCTTGAGCGCATAAATCGTTTATGACATACCGCTCGATCGGCAAGCGAAGCGAACGCCGTTCCCGCCGTGGCGGCGCATCGCGCCGGGCGCCTCGATCTCGCCCATGGTGATATATGGGGCCTATTACGCGGCAACCCATGGCGGCAAGAGGTACTTCTGTTGTTGATCGATGATCTAACCCGCTACATGTGGCTCTTCTGCGGGCGGTGAAAAGTGATGCTCCTGCAACCATCAAGCGCTTCAAGGCCAGCGTCGAGGTCGAGACCGCCGCAAGTCTGCGGTACTTCGCACGGACCGAGGAGGGAATTCCTCTTAGTTATTTGTTTACTATTTAAGCTTTCAGTTTGTGCATGCGACGTGGAGATTGAAACGTCTGAGTCATGTCGCATTGAAGTACTCTGGTTTCAGTTTCTTCCGTTTCTTGTATTGCTTCATTGCTTCTGCTATAAAAGGAGATAAGAAATAGAAAACGCTGTGCAGTTGAAGTAGCACCAAAAGTATCTGTGTTTCCTGTGTATGTGGTTTTCATTTGAAGCGTAAGCTAGAGGTTGGAAAGTAGCAAGGGCGGCTGACAAGTACAAGCTAGCTGTCAGCAGATTCATGTCGCTTGTCAATTGAAACTAACGTGTCTGACTTTAGGAGCCCTGTGGGCGACGGCGGTGGGTGCGTCGATGGCGTACAGCCGGGGGAGGACGCCGCAGACGACGACAGGCCTGCGTCTGATCCACGCCAGGATACACGCACAGGCCCTCACGGTCGCCGTCCTTGGAGGAGCGGCTTTGATGCACTACTACAACAGCAAGAAGGACAAGGAGAGTAGCTTGGACTACGAGTTCTACTCGCAGCTGCCGGCGGCCACCTCCGCCGACGGCCAGGAGAACGAGAGATGGAGCTGGTAGCTAGATTAAGAAAAAAGAGAAGACGATGATGATCAATGAATGGTACTAGTTAATAATTGTCCATGAGTGTCCATGACGTGGCGGCTTAATTCGTCCTAATCCATCCGGTGGCACCGCCCATTGTTCTGTGATGGAGCAGATCAGGCAAACAGCAGCATTGTGTTTATCGGGTAGTAGTAGATTCTAGGATGATTTCATCACTATGTTCCCTGTTTGAAGCCAAGAATAACTAGACAAGAGGTCTGCCCCCAAACAGCTTCAGTTGTTGATTTATTATGACTTTTGTCTTATTTAAATCGGAAGCAACAATCATAAATTTAAGTCGTAAGTTTGTTGGAGTACCACCAGAGAATGGCAAGCCGAAGTTGCTGCTGCTGAGCTAGGGGCTGCTTGGCAGCTCCTATGGGTCCCACTGCCTACCGTGCCGAGTCTTTCCATGCCATGGTCGCATCCTGTTGGAGCCGAGTCGGTCTGCCAAGCCTAGATGGCACGGCAGGTGACACGTATCATCTGTCGTGTATACCGAGCTTAAGATTGGGGCTATTTTTGTAAAAGTAGGTGTGTAAAAGCCAAACTTGACACAAAAAAGGCTTCGATACTAATTATGTGAACAATTCACATATACCCTCAGGTCATTGGTGTTGAGAAATAATCGAAGAATATACGAACAGCAATGTAGTCCATGCAATCGATCACCAAGAACACAATAGATCAATCACTAGGAGACATGGTTGAGAGAGAACACCAGAACATAATCTTTATTAATTTCAAATCTATTCTTCATGTACATATGTTTGTCTGTTTATAGTCAAAATCCCTCAAAGGTAGATTTGGTATTTGCCCACAACGTAACCTTATAGGTTTCGTAACACTCCCCATTAGGAGAATACCAAGATATGCACATGCCTCGTTAAAAACTCCTCTCAAAAACCCAGTGGAAAAAAGGGATGAAGAAAAGAGTACATCGCATCCATTTGTCATGTCGCACTTGTTTTCTCATTAAAAACCTTCGCGCGAGGAAACTTCAGAAAATCTCACAAAGGAAAAAAAGTACAACATTATATCTTTAAGATCATATAAGTCTTTCAGTCTTAAATAAGAGCTATGGTTCAGGGATTTACTCTCCCTGAATTCAGGGATTTACTCTCCCTGAACCTTGTAGCTCGATAAGTCGCCTTACCCCTATGCCTCGTACGCACTTTTGGGGCTCGTGGGGAAAAAAGAATTTAGGAGTAATATACTTCGTGATATTACTTTCAACATAGCCTGTTTGTATCTGTGCCACACAAGTTGCATTATCTTCATAGAAATAGTGGAGTTATCAATGGTGTTTGTGCCACATGACTTCTTGATGTGGCTAATCATTCGCTTGATCCAAGCACATTCTTGTGAGGCTTCATACCACAATATGCATATGGCTCGTTAAAAACTTCTTCCAAAAACCCAGTGAAAAAAAAGAATGGAGAAAAGAGTACACATCACACATTAAATTATATTACATTTGTTGCCTCACTAAAAACCTTCAAGTAAAACCCAATAGGAAAAACTTACTAAAGGAACAGAGTACAATGCTTATCTTCGGGATTTATATATTGTATTTATGATTTATTATGATCTTCTAGAGCTTTATCATGTCCATCAATTGAACTTATACCGATAAGTGGTAAAACCTTCAAGGTAGTAACCATCAAGTCAATACATTTTAGGTTAGACTACATCGAGATTTTATGAATCTCGAGTATAAATCTAAAGGTTTAGCATATACTCCCCCTGAAAACCACTTCCGTTGAAGTCTTATTATTCCAAGCCTTTAATACATTTTAAAAAATGAATATAGGCCAATATATTACGACTATATCTACTGGATTACCACAATGTATGATCTTCTAGATATTTGTTTCACTATTCATCTAGATAACAAGACGATAACACAATTTGGGAGCAATATACTTAACTCTCCAAAATACCACTTATCTATATGTGCAACACAAGCAAAATTTATCCTAATCAAGATATGGGGGTAATCAATTTCAAGCCACATTTCTTCGGGATATGAGTTATCAAAACCTTTTAGGGTTTTAATATTTAGCATCCATCTCTGAGTGGCACTATACAACCAAAAGTTTGTTCTGCAAAACTAAAGCATGGTCATACCACCATAAAATCAATATGACAAGTTTTAATTTTAGCACATAGGGGACTAATAAATTTGCTATTAACACCAATGTATATGATACCTTCATGGTAATAAAGGATATTGCAACTCTATCAGCTTCTGGTAGGAGATGCACTTTATATGTACTTATGTGGCGCACTTCTAGTTTTTAGTTTCCTCATTCCATCCCCTTGGGTCTTGGATGGGCTCTTATCCACTTCTACAGATTGCATAATCGTTGGTGCATTTTCGATCAACTAGTGATTTAATTTCTCTTCAGGAAGATGTTCTCTCTTCTAGGAGATATTTTCTCTTTTAGGAGACACTCTTTCTTCGAGTAAGAGTTTATCAGGTATGATTTCTATATACACATATACATATTACAATTTACTTTCTTGTTGAAACACCAAGTCCTTTAAGGATCGAGCTTTGAGTCCCTTTAGAGATCCTATCAAGGATTTTCAGAACCCGATAACTGCATATCTTATTCATGTCATCTGCCAGACTTATTATATAACAGAACATTATTTCATTCATAACATAGGAGAATATCGATCTCTACATGGATATTCAAACCATCGCTTTCACCACCTCATTATTTCATAATGACCTATCAAGTCTGAACTAACATGTTCCAAGACTTTCATTTGCTATTATGGTCCGACCTCAATTGCTTCCTTTCATTTTTACCCGATATGAACACTTCAAGTGCTCGGCCATGGACTTTGGTTTCGGATTTATGTTCTCAGATGAGAAACTTTGGCAATTTTACAGGCAAATTGGTTGTCGACAACTTTTCTTCAAATATCCTCATAACCGAGTATCTTTTAGTGTTAACCAAATCTTTGTCATTTCCCAAACAAAAGCTTATTGGTTGTTCCATGTTCCCCAGTATTGTAATATGCGCGCGTCTTATTACTAGGGTTTTCATCTTCATGATGAGCACTTCATGAGGTATTTCACTTTCAAGGTGAGTTCTCTTCTAGAGTATTTAAGGAGTGTTTAACGATTATTTTGACTACTGTCACTAGACCTTGGATCCACAAGCGTCCCCGTAGACTTTAGATCACTTACCAATAAGTTAACTTCGTAAAGATGGATATAATATTCAACCCAGGGTATTCCAAACTTAGCGATGCATTTACTTCAAGAAAATACTATGTAACTCCGCCATGCAATGGAAAAAGAAAATTGGTGGTCTCCCTGCTTCTAGCGTACAATAGTATAAACTAAACTTAAATTTAGCTTGGTTACTGTGTAAATCTTATACTAAAGATCTTTCTTCAGGAAAATATCACGTCATTCAAAGACTGGGCATTTTTCTCCCCCCTTATGCCGAGATTTGATATTGCTTAATAGCATACTTCAAAATCCCCTTAGTATGGACACATGATAGATGGAATTTCAGAACAAATCTGAACCCAGCTACTTGTGGTCCAAATGGTGTATGCAATGGTGGTGATATTATATGAAAAATGATTGATACTTCTAATATGTACTAATTCTTGATTGGGAGTTTTTCTTTAATGCAATGAGCTAGATATTCATTAATGTAGTGGCATAAAAACTGCACATCTCAACTACTAGTTGATTATCTCAAACATCTGGTGGGTTATTAATCTGTAACAGCAGAAATATTCTAGCAACTTATATATTGCCTAATATTATGATCCAATTACTCATACTCTGATTTAAAATTTGGATCACTCAAACTTCAAGTTTTATGTTAATGCAATATGTTTTGACCTGGTCAAGAGTATTATATTTTGATAGCATAATATACATCTACAGGATGCTCTTAGGAGCATAAATATTATATTTTTACACAAAACATGACCATAGATTAATTTGCGTGGAATATAATATATTTTGCTGGAATATAATTCTAGTTTAACCTCCCAGATGGAACAATTATTTGTCAGGAATATATGTGTTTAAATAGAGGTAATTTATATGCATGTTATAATTTATGATGCCAAAAAAGTATAACAGATTTAGATCATTTGGGATAATTAAAATCCAATAGGCCATCTAGTATTTTGGGAGTTACATTTTGTTTAGGCACATGGCTATAGCTTCCAGTGGCATATGTGCGGTAGCTTCATGCTGTTGGGATACAGGTAGGCTACACTAGCATAGAATAAAAGTTTCTACCACGTAAACTAGGAAGCCATGCAAGTAAGTGATCATGGATCATTACCACTAGACGGTAGTGCAATGAAAGTAGGGTTGAAGCAGCAATTCAACGAAGAGTGTGTCGGTGTTGCGGTAGTAGTCGAACGTCCTCCGTCCAACCGTCTCCTCCTCGTGATCGTCCCGATCAGCGCCGCAGTCGCAGCAGCGCCTCTACCGAAATCCACACGTCCAGGGATGGAGCACCGTGCGTCGATGTGCTAGCACCGGCGTGCACGACAGGGGATACGAGAGGTGGCGGCTAGAGTTTCAACGGGTGTGTTTTGGATACCTCCCTCGGCCCCCGCACCTCTCCTTATATAGCCTCCAATTGGATCCATATCCGATACGAGTAAAAATCGAATCCTACTCAGAAACTATCAACCAACCCCCTTATCGTTCCAACCCATTAAGTGTGTGACTCTAGAGGTTCATGTGTATTTGGCCATGGGCCAAAAACTCCTTGCCAGCCCATAAGTCAATAGCGGTCCCTAGCAGGACATAACGACTCCCAAACACACATAAACATCATATCGGACAAACCTATATAGTGCTTATGTACCGATTCCTTTGCCTCATAATACTAGATCGAACTCAAGGCGAGAACATGCCATCCTATAATAGCTTAATCCTTCACTCGAACTTATAGCGGATTACTCAATTGTGATTGACTCCTCAACTACATTTGGCATGGCCATACGCTTTCTTAATCCAACCACATGGAGGGGCCCAGAGATATCTCTCTTGTTATATATGAGGGCCAAATTCCATCTTGATCGCTCATATTCCTCCGCATGTTTCATAGTAAACCCGAAAGCTACCATTATTACCATCTAGTTACGGAGTAGTGTTTGGTAACCCCTAAGAAAACTATTACACATGTAGAAAATAATGACGACCTCAGGTCTAAGGATCCTACATACACTATGTATGAGACCAACTGATAACACTTAAGAATATAACAGTTCTCGCAGTATCTCATGATCCAATTCAACATCATGTTCTCTAACACATGTCCACATTAATAATTTGATATCTCATATCCATGATCCGTGAAACATGATCATCAATCAATACATGTGCTGATCTATAAATTATAATTGTCCCACATAATAATATAAGATGAGGGATAATTTGGAATAACATCAAAACATGAATAAAGAGTTTCACAAACAAGTCACATACTTGTTGATCAATGTAAAAGATATTTATTCAAAGGACAAAATAGCATTTTATTCAAACATTCATAAACATAGAAGTGATACTAACACATGCTACCATGTAATTCCCATGTATGTGGTCGCATGTCGGCGACTAACATATTACTGGGGACAAATCAATTACCCTTCGAAGGTTGCAATGATTTTCGTTTGCCAATAGTGTGGGTAGCAGTTTCAAATATCTCTCAAATAAACTAGATTATTTATAGCTTCAAGCTTATTTTCGTCCGGATTTGACCTAGGATATGCTACTATGCTTGTCATTACTCTTGTGCCTCGGAGGTTCCAATATTCCTCATATGCCCCAAATTCCTCCCCCTTTTCATGCCAACCATAAAATTCTAAGTGAGAGCGCTTGCTTCTAGCATTTGCTTTGAATTAACTTAGGATTTTAGCAATAAATTGCTATTATACTACTTCAAGAGTAAAAATTTATTAGCGTGAAACCAACATATATTTTGCAATATGGAAGGTGGGGTTATATATAGACTTCAAGTCTTCGGGTGTAAGTTATTCCATACTTATTAGAGGATCATAGTGTTTTATAGTCAAGGTGATCCTTCTGAGATTTAACATTTGACTAGATTTCTTATGTCTTCAAGAAGGATAATTTTTCTATTGCCATCTGGGCATTAATGCACAAAGAACTAGTGAACTGAGACATATCATTCCTTTCAAATGTCAAGCATAATATTTACAAATTTTATTCCACGCATGATTAATTGTTTTACTGTGAGTAAGATATGCTACTGGCAATATGTTTTATTAAGCAAATGTTCAGCAGGGGTAAGACTTTAACAGAATAACTTAGACCAAATATATTTATGGCATCTAGGAAAATAATTATCTAATGCCCAATTTCAGCCTAAAGCAAAAGATAAGAGGTGCTTTTCATGAGCAAGATCCAGCTCAACAGGAGTTGTATCCATACTATTGATGTTGCTCATGTAAGAAAATGATATCTAAATAAAGATAAGGGATAGATAGGAGAATGCTACTATTCTCCATATTGTTCACTATAGGCATATTCTTGCTTATGAATGCACCCCTTCATTACTAACATACGGGTTACATAAACTTAGTCCAGACACAATATGGTGCAAGGCGGAGTAATACTCACGTGAGGATTTCTAGTCCTCGAAACAGAAGTAGATCATGGCAAAGTGCAAAGTCATTCTTCAGGGTAGAGTAGAGCAATATCTTTGTTCACTACAAAGTTTGTACCTTTCAGCGGCAAAAGGTACATCTATGTCAACGTCAGGCTTGATAGTGGTATGATAATGAAATAAGCTTAAGTGATACAATTATAGCCATTCAGGGTGAGCAAATATCCACTTAGTGATGCCTAAAGTCTTTCAATGTTCATGCAATTTACTACATGCTTACTGCTGGAAAGTAATTTCAAGTGCATAAAATGAGTGCAAATAGTAAAGATTTACTTTTGTCTATTCAGTAGACAATTTATTATTTCCAAATTTTTCCTAGCAATCATTGGTATTTTCTAATAATTATTAAGGCATTTAAGTAATTTTTGAAATTACTAACACATTAAATAAATATCCAAACACACAATGCCAAGAAATAAACCATAAAAGAAATATGATGCTTCCAAGGTGTACTAAGGTTTCAAAAATTTATGGAAGCTCATATAACTAAAACTATGTTTTTAGGATTTTCTGAAATTTTTTGGCAATTTTAATGAATTTTTGCTAATTAATAAGCAATTTTCAAAATTACTAATAAGCATAAATGATATACTGAAGAAACTAAATCCAGAAAAATATAATGAAACCAAGGTGCTGAAGAGATTATAATGAAACTCATATCATCTAAAAATTAATTTCCTTAGAGCTAAATTCGGTCTATTGTACACATTTGCAATTTTTACAAGCTCCAGGGTCAATTTTAAAATTATTTTCCTACTTTCAGCGCATATTTGTAATTTTCTGAATTTACAGGGGCTAGATCGCAAAAATCCCGTTAGCCAAGAATTTGTACCCTTCTCCTTATTTTTCCTCATTTGGGTGAAATTTGGCCCATTCGTCTCTACCACCCTTCGGCCCATAACGCCAATGGCTAGGGTTAAACCCTAGCCACTCGGCTCCTCAATCATGGCAGCAGCCGTAAGTGTGCTTCAGGCGGCGGCCGTTTTGGCGGGAGGCCAGATGCGGCGATAGGCCGGCGTGGCGGGCAGCCGAACGGCCGGACTCATCGGACAGTTGAGCTTGACGATCAGGCTCTTCGTGCGGCCGGCAGTGGCTTCTAGCGCAGTAGCGTCGGTGGGTCCCCGAGCTACAGTTCCGCTTCTCCGGGTGTGGATTCGGAAGATCGAGTGGCGACAGCCGTCATCGTGCTCGGCGGCCGTCTTAGTCGACAGGCGCTCGGCGGTGATCGCTTCCGATGGGCAGAGCTGAGCAACAGCGGGTGATTTTGGTGTGCGGCCTCGGCAATGTCGGGGAGACCGGATGCGGCGTCTCCAAGCGCTGGTCCGGCAGAGCCGGGAAGGCCGGTGTCGGCGGACTTAGACGAGGCGATGTTGGCTTGTGGCTCAGATGCGCAAGGGTGGAGGCAGCCCGTGGGTCGGACGACAACCAGCTAGGCATGGCAGCTCCGGGTCTATCGGCCTCGAGCGTGGCGAGCGGGTGGGAGACCAAGCGGGGGCAGCCAGCGGCTTTGAGCGCAGGCAAGCGGAGTGGCGGCTGGTGGTTTCGGCGGCCACCCGGCCCGGGTGGAGGCGCTGGGCTTCGGGCGACGTTGTTTTCTGGCAGTTGGTGACTTCGGGCCAGCCGAGGGCGTGCAGTGGCCGTACGGCGGTCGACAGTGTCGGATCTATCCCCATGCTCTTATGATCTGTCTGATTTCAATCGATCTAGAAAACAATCTAGATACTATATGATTAATCTACTAGATTAATAGCGCGAACGACCAAACAAATAAATCATGGATCAATCTATGTTTAGATTTACCATGATCTAGACATGGCATTACAATCGAATATAATTTTAATCTAGATACTTGATCTACGAAATTGTAATGCATAATAGATCGATTCATGATTTGCATATCTTTCACCATGGACAGCTAGGGGTGAAAACAGATCGGATAGTTTCCAACCGATCTAGACGAAAACGGATACGGATTGTGTCGGATCGGATTTTTTTCGAATAATTCTCGGATCGGATACGAATATGGATATTTTTTATCGGATACGGATACGGATACGAATACAGTAAGCCTAGTATCCATCAAATACAGATACGGATTATCCGGATAATACGAAACCGGATATCCAGGAATTTAGCCCGTAACCAGCCAGCCCATAATGCTAGAAGCCCAGACTGCCCATTCCTACTCCACACGCGATCCAACCGTCCATTCTCACTCCATGCGATCCAGCTGTCGGCACGATCCATGCGTTTAGGCCTTTAGGGTTTACCTTACCGCTGGGCACCGGTCGCAGTCCGCAGTAAGCAACGAGTCCACGGCTCCAGGCTGCGCGAGCGGCGAACTGTCGTCTGCTGACTGCGCGAGCGGTGAGCGCCCCCCACCGAATCTCACCTGCCTCCGCCGGCGTCCTGCCTCCGCCGGCCGCCAAAGTTTTGTCAGTCAACTTTCATCCTGATCTTTTGCCTTCAAATTTTTTGCAGTGCCATTTCACAGATCAGGGCAGCCTAAGTTACTTACTAAGTGATCAGCGATTGATTGAGTTAGTGATGATTCTTGGATGGATTAGTTGCTGATCTTACTGCTGATCTGCTCATCCAGTCATATGTGTTACCTGCGTTTGCTTATGTTACCACATTAGTTTCTTTTTGTTGTGCTTTTATAAAAGGATGATTCAACACTGCAAAGTTAAAAGGAAGCAGCTCTTGAGAAATTGGGTACTGAACTGGCTTGACTTACATGGCAACGTATTGATGAAATTTACTCATACTTCGATGACATTTACTCATACTTTGGACCATTCTGTCTGAACCAAGTCAATTAATGAGTGCCTTTTTTAGTCCATAACATCTCCATTTTGGAACATTTGTTTGTAGTACCTATCTGTTTGGTAAAGTTTGTTGGGGGATTTGTATTTCTTGAGAGTAGTTTGCGGGGGGATTTGGTGAGTAGAGACTAATTCAGCCCTTTGTATTTGTGCATGCATGATTAACATCTAGCTAACTAGCTAGTCTTCTGGTATGTACATGTAACATGTTGCTGGGTTCAGTTTCATTTTGTTGTGCTTTTATAACTTTATTATCTTATGTATTCCCTTTATTATGTTGTGTTAGATTTATGATGGAATCTACAAGTGCGAGTAGCATGACAAGTGTAAACAATACATCTCCTGTTTTGCCGGGGGTGCCATAACTACCTTCCACTGCTACAGATGCTTCTGATCCAACTGCTGGTGCATTGATGCCAAGGAATGTGGTTGATTTGACTGGTAAGATTGCTACCGAGACTAACATTCTGCTCCTGCTGTGAAGAGAGCAAAGAGGTGCAATTCCGAAGTTTGAGAGAACTACACAAAATATGAGAAAAAGACGAAAGGACCAGATGGCAAGATGATAATATAGCAATGGGCCAAATGCAACACGTGCAAGTATGAATCTCGTTGTGAGAGTGTTAGAGGCACATCACTCTTTCGGAATCACTTATCGAACAAGCACCAAATCAAGGGAGGTCAACAACTTCTAAAATTGAATAAGAGTGGAGACAATAATAGCACTACATCTGTTGAGACTTATAGGTATGATGAGGCTGACAGTTTGAAGAAATTTTATTTGGCAATTATCATGCATGAATATCCCTTTAATATTGTTAAGCATGAGTACTTTGTGGAGTTTATCAGTCTTTACATCCTACTTTTCCAATTAAGAGTCGTACTGCTATTAGGAAAGATATATTGAGAATCTTTATGGAGGAAAAGAAGAAATTGTATGACTACTTCAAAACACTATCATGTCGCTTTAGCACACCCATGGATATGTGGACATCAAAGCAAAACAAAGGTTATATATGCATCACTGCTCATTGGATTGATGATAATTGGTGTATGCAAAAAAGAATTATTAAGTTCATGCATGTGGAAGGACATCATTCGGGAAAGAACTTGTGCACACAGTTTTATGATAGCATAGTGGATTGGAATCTTGATAGGAAATTGTTTGCCCTTACTTTGGACAATGCATCAGCTAACGATGTATGTGCTAAGGGGCTAGTACAAAACCTTAAAAAGGCTCCCTTGATCTGTGATGATATCTTTTTTTATGTGAGATGTTTGAATCATATTTTAAATCTTATTGCACAAGATGGCTTGAAACAAATTGCACCAGCTATTGCAAATATCAGAAATACAATTGCAATTGTGAAGAACTCTCCATTCATTGGGAAGAATTTATGAAGTGTGCATCAGAAAATGACTTGGATGTGAAAAGTGGTCTATCCTTAGATGTTCCAACAAGGTGGAGCTCCGCATATCTCATGCTAAGGTAAAGTATTTACTATAGACATGCCTTTGATAGACTTTTTCTGCGGCATGGAAACAAATATGTGAAGCGTGCTTTAACTGACCAAAATTGGACTATATCACAATCATTGACTTTGTTTGAAGAAATTTTATGATGCTACTGAGCTCTTCTCTAGCACAACATATCCAACAGTAAATCTATTTTTTGACCATTTTTGTAAGATTAAGCATGCAATTGATGATTGGTGTTACAGTCCTGATCTAGTTATAGCTACTATGACATATTCCATGCGAATTAAGTATGATAAGTATTGGGAAAAGACCAACATAGCTTTTGTTGTAGCATGTTTTCTTGATCCTAGATACAAGACAAAGTTGATACACTATTTTGCAGAAAAGATTTATCATAGTAATGCTTCAGGAGAAATTAATAAGTGCATGAGTGTTATTCAACAATTGTTTCAAGTTTATGTGTCTAGTCCAACTGTAACTTCAATGAAGACAGCAGCTAAAATGTGCAAACAATGCATTCTAATGTAAACAAGTTGGAGGATGAGGGGAGTGATGATGATATTGATGCAGACCTTGAAAAATACTTGCATGGCAGTAGTACTTTAGGCCAACGTGCCAAAACCGAGTTGGAAATGTATATGGAGCAACCACTACTGCATTGGCCAAAGAAAGATAAAAAGAAATTTGATGTTTTGGCATGGTGGAAGGTCAAACAATCTGAGCTCTCTATTCTCTACACACTAGCTTGAGATGTCTTGTCTATTCAAGTATCCACTGTTGCTTCGGAGTCAGCATTTAGTGCTGGTGGATGGGTTGTTGATTCATTTCGTAGTCGTCTAGATCCCGATATTGTGCAAGCTTTAATTTGTACCAGAGATTGGACTGCGGCATCTAGGAAAGGTAACGTTAAGTTTTGCTCTTGTGCTTTATTGGTTTCTGTGTAGTATGTGATGAAAGCTTTGATCATAATTTAATTTTTTGATAATACACGTAGGTGGTGGAAACATTGGTGGATCTATCAAAACTAAGATTGACATAGAGGGCATTGAGCATTGTTTTGCATACATAATGACAACGGTTTGCTAGTCTTTACATCGTACTACATAGTTGTTTGGTTTTATTTTATACCGCTTTGAGTATTTATTGAAATAAAACTTGTAGGAACAAGAAGTCGTAGCAGATGCTGCTGAGATGGAGGACTTGGTGGATGAGATGGAGGACTTGGAGGAATGAAATGTTCTTATGCTTGTTCAAATTGCTATCGAGTATCGACTTGGAGGACTTTGTGTATTCCAAGAATTGCATGTTGTTGCTATTTATGTAGTTATGTTATGATCGACTATTGAGTATATTTTCATTGTGGATGAAAAGACTATGCTTATTTAGATTTCATGAATGTTTTGACAAGATGAACTATTTACGTATTTTCATTGATTTTGGATGTATAGTTTAAGGGGTTTTCATGTTCCGATAAATATTTATAATCGTATTCGTTTCGATTCGTATTTGTTCCGTATCTGTATTCAATATTATTCGTATTTGTATTCGTATTTGAGTTATCCGTATTCGTATCCGTATCTGAAAAAAATATGAAAACAAATATGGTAGATGCATTATCCGTCCATATCCGATCCGTTTGCATCCCTATGGACAGCGATTCGTTTTGATAACGTGTTGATAAATAATCAAAGAAGAGATGAACGGCAATGCAATTCACGTAATCAATCACTAAGAATACAATAGATCAATCACTAGAAAACACAGTTGAGAGAGAACTTGATAACGTAGTTTTTATTAATTTCAGATCTATTCTTCATATATAAATGGTTGTCTATTTATACTCAACATTTCTCAGTGATAGATTCCATATTTAACCACAATATAATCTTCTAGGTTTCATACCAATAAAAAAAACATTGCTTACTTGAGTCTTCTTATCTAAAGGCCCCACTTGAGATTATGACGTGTTGGCAGAAACAAACAAACCCTTGACAACTCGTACAAGACAGATGTAGTTACTCTCTCCGGTGAGATAAACATGTTTCAAACATTGGTAAGATAAATAAGCCGTTTCGAACATTGATACACGGCCTGTTGAACGTACCTTTAACTGCTAAATTTCTATTATTAATATATTTATAAAATCTAAAAAGTATAAATATTATGGAAGTATCAACTAAGACATATATCGATAGCTAAAGTTTTAAAACTTTAACTGTATGTACCTAAAACAAATATTTTTGTGACCGGATAGAATATTGTTTTAGCTACATGCACACTAAGCAAATAAATATAGTTAATGACCTAGTACTTGACATAGTTCGCCCATAGATCTTTGGCACCACTATCAGTATACAATTATAATAGGGGCATACAAGTAAGTTGCAAAACAACATAAGGGCTTGTTCTTTTTCACCTTTTGACTTCTACTTTTAATTTTTCTATAGTAACTAGTTTTTAAATAGAGTGTTTTTTAATATGGAGTTTAATAGTTAATTGTAGTATATATTGTACCGACTTCATTTATAACGGCAAAAACCACATATGAGTTTTTGTTACTCTGTAATCTCTCGCACGAACAGTCCAAAAGCCCCAAACCACAGCAAAAAACCACAAGCCGCAGCCAAAAAGAATAGACCCTTAAACTTGCTGAAACAAAACTACCAAATTTTATGAAAAGAATATCATGTTCATGCAAATACTAAATAGGCCTAAAGTTATAAATCTATATTTTAGTGCGTAAAATTTATGCATACTATTGTGCTGCTACAGGCAAATCTGGTTGTTCGTTGGAATAACATGCTTTGGGGTTGGGGAATGGGGGTGCTAGTTCTTTTATTTTGTCCTGTCCTGCTCCTATTCGTTATAAAAGTTATGGTTTAGGTCAAAACATAATATAGTATGTAGTTTTTCAATAAATAACAAAATCAAGGATACAGATCCATTTGTAGGTTTATCAAATGTATCGTAATAATACTCCATCTATGTATGTAGCATCCACCACGCCGAGCTAGAGGGACCCATCTTCTATTTCCACTCTTATGCCACAAGTGGGATTAGCCAGCTCAGTCCTATGACACTTTCGACAAAAGAAATACCACCATCGTCCACCTTACAACTGTTCATTACTGAGGATCCATTCTAAACTAATATAACAATAAATGTATTCATTACTGAGGATCTACTATACTAGAGCAACATTGGTTCATGAATATCAACATCAAGGAATGTAAGATTACAAGTAGCTATAACTAACATTCCTAATACTTGAATTAACATTGGATAAAAATAACAGTGCATAATAGTTTTAAAGTACAAAAATAAATTTTAGAAATATTAGGTTGAATATGGTCAAGGAAGACTTGCCTTCGTCGGTGCGAATTGATATTTCTTCTTGCTGGTCCATGTCTATAGCGTAAAACGAGAACAAAACAAACCAATAAATACAACTAAAATTTCATAAAATTATAAATTAGGTACTTGAAGGTATATTATGTAATTAAATCAATTTAGGAATTTGAATAACTCGATTCAGAGTCTGGACGGTGGAGAATGGTTTCTCAAAACATTTGCTAGAAAAGAAAATGATGGAAATTGATAAAGAAGGGAATATTCTTCTTAGATTTAGTTAATTAACATGAATATAGGCTGACGAGTGGGCCCTATATGTCATAATAACAAAGATTACTAAACCTTTTAATCAAAATAAACTATGTGGGCCCACATGTCATTTGTTTTTGAGAGGGATCTCACAAGTAAGGCTCTAGAAGGTGACGATGCTAGCGAGGTAAGGCTCGGGAGGCACGGGCGAGGAGCAAAATGGGTCGGTGCAACCTCAAGACTACTATATGTGGTGGTGGCCCATTCAGAGGAGCTCTGTGGCGGCACTAGCGATTTGCGGGCGGCGGCCATGGCATGGGATGATTGGGATGGCATTGCTTCGGTGGTGTCATCCTGGATTTAGAGCACACACAAGCAATGTGTGGGTGGGTGGAGTCCTCTGGTGGAGTTGGCGAGCTTAGGTGTCGCTGGGGGTGGGATGGCCACAGTGGCAATGACGAGAAAGAAGGTGATGACAACGACGGTGCTCCATGGTGAACCAATGGTCTATTTGAGTCACTGAGATGATAGAGGGGTTGATGGTGATGCTCTCGGTGCAAGGAATCGGGAAATAACTCACCAAGGGCAATGAATCGATGATGAGAATCGGTTCGGCCCGTGACGGGGAAGAAGCCCAATTTCGAATGAGTTGCTACTAAATAACTCAATTAAGATAGATAATATATATAAGGGATCTAGGAACATGATATGGCCCGAACAAAACTCAAAGGGAGTCACCAGAGGGAAAGAATAGCTTGATGGAGTGGTGGTCGACTCCAAGGAAGACGGTGTTGGTGTAGCGCGATGAAGGCAGAGATGATTGGGAGGGTTTGAGGGTAGTGTCACTACAACAAATATGAGCTTTAGTGATGAATACTCCTTGACGACTAAAATAAAGGTCATTAATAAGTAACTTTCTGTGACACTTGTATTAAATTTGTCACCGTTGGAAGTAGATGTGTTTCGTCATAAAACTTTGTGATGATTCAAAATTTTGTCACAAAATGTAGTTACATATCATTATAGATTGTCAGGTTAGAAAGGTGGTTGCGCGCCAAGGTGTTTTTGTGATAAATTATTTTTTTGTGATGCATTTATTTTTTGTCATGTATCGTTTTACTTTCTATGACGAATTGTTATTGCTTAGAGACATGGGCATGGACAGGGAACACAGAGGAAACAAGGGAGCACGGGCATGGCCTCGACTCCCATTACTTAGAGGCATGGGCATGGGTAGGGAACACGGAGGAAACAAGAGAGCACTACCAGAGGATGGCTGGAGAAACGAGGCGACGGTGCACGACGGTGGACAATGGGGTGGTATTGGTGCCAGAGTTCTACGATGATGTGTTGGTCAATTCGAAGCATGAAATATGTAGAGGATGTGCTAGTAATGGTGTAATTGCAAGGAATCAAAGAACGGCTCACCAGATATAACGAATCGACGATAAGGAGTGAAAACTGTTGGTTTCAGAAAAATCTCGATTTCCATTAATTGACTGAACCAAACGCTCGGGAAGATGGTGTTTGTAAGCTCTAGAAAGTTTACAAAAGTGTGAAAGGAAAGCAACACAGTTACGGGAATCCAATTTGAAGGCTTGGGTGATGGGAAAATGATGAGTAATCAAAGGATTAGGGAACGATGGTTTTTGGTCATTAAATTTTGAAACTGCCAAATAAAAGAAAATGGTAGAATAAATGGAAAATAAATAGCCAGGAGTTGATGTTTGAGTAATTTGAATCATTTTTTATTTTCGCACGAGGTGGAGATAAGGCTTGGTTTAAAATTAACTTGATGAAACAAAGAGTACAAGAAACTAAAGGTGAATTGTAGGACCGGATGAGGCAACAGAGGGGGGGTGAATGGTGCCCATAAATTTTTCCTCTAAATATTCACATATTCCTTATTCTCCAATAGCTACAAAGCTATGAAGATCCAAGATATGAGGTCTAGTAGAAGATGAGGAATTGGACTATCTAATGACCAAATCGAGCAACGTGTGTGGTTAGATTACGACCACTTGGCGGAAGCTCAAACGTAGTCGAATACATCCACCAGAGAGAGGCAGGTACAGCCGGTAACAGCGACGCTTGTTGGGAAGACAACGTGGTCTGACCGACACCATGGTCGAAACCGACAACTTGGTTGATAGCACATGCATGGTGGTCGTAACTTTGACCACTCGATCAAGAGCATCTTGGTAGGCAATCGATGATCAAACGTAATTCAATGAAGTCGATAGCCACCAAAACAAGACCGACAAGATCGAAAGATGAGTCCGGTCGGAACCGTCGTGATCGTAAGCCAATGGCATGGTCGTGCGATCAACATGGTCGAAGACCGACTTGCACCTATAACCGATCGCGGTCGCAGACACCTCATGAGACCGTGGGGCACACGACTACGAGATCTCGACCATCAAGCACTCGAAACCGGTGCAAAAGAAAGCGATGATCTATGTCTTGGCCGGTCGAAAATCGAGAAGAGCGAAGGCCAAGACTTCGTGATCGCAAGTCGTGGTCAAATCTCCAAAGGAAAGCCACGACCGATGAAACCCGAGAAGACCAGCACTTCACACTAAGTCTTTTCCGTGATCGATACCGACCGGGACCGAGTCACTTGACAACAGAGAACCGAAAATAGAATCGGTCGTGAGGTCTTAGCGGTGGCCGATCGCCAACTTGTGGTCGATAACCAAAGCCGAGAAGATATCTGCGCAATCGAATCCGACCGTCGCCGACCACACAACCGAAAGACTCGATTCAACACCTTGGTCGTAAAACCGAAAATCGGATGACGAACGGAATACTCTATTTTGTCAACAGACGATCGCAGAGCAAAATTTGAGGAATCTTTTGCACGAGGTCGAAACCAACCGAGACTTGAACTCTAACTTGTATATGATCTCTAGAAGTGAATTTACCAAGAAAAGGAAAGTCTTTGTTTCGCCAAAGAAAATTGATGCAATCGAAAAATAGAACAGACTCATCAAGGCGGCAGACCGAAAGACACGAGGATTTTTCCAAATCAACTTCCGCTCTCGGGAATGAATCGCCAACTAGCCTTGAGACAGATTCCCAGCTCGAGCAAAACAAATATAAGCCAACTCTCAAAGGAAATACAGAAGGAACTAAGAATGAAGAGATGGCAAATAAATCAATGAAAATATCTCAAGAACAGCCTCTCAACCCAGATCACAAACACAGACCCATCTCATAGATAAACTCTAACAAGTACAGAGAGATGAGTCCTCTCAAATCATAACACGGGAGGTTTCTGCAACCACTCCCCTTGGGAGGACAAGCTCTAGCCCTAGAGCACACACACACAGATACACTCCCAAGGGAGGGAGAGGCGGCCCTCAAGGCCTAGCCGACCAACTCCAACATTCTCGTGCCTCCCCTCTCCCTTTTATAGCCTCACACCCGAGACTAACCCTAATGGATCCATCCATTAGTCCACACTGGGGATAACCCGTAAACCCCACCTAACACCGGGTTTTATCACTCACTTTGCCCGCTAACTCAAATGCTTTGCCTGCTATCCCAACAGACCCGCACTTTGCCCGTTAGCTCCAACAGAATCCACTTCTTTTCTCAGGTGCTTTACCAGAGGGACAGCTTCCTTTGCAGCTTTGGCATTTCTCCAAAATGCCCTCCCACTGCCTTCCTGTCCACGCTTGCACCTACTTCGCAGACCTCGTTGTCTTCGGCACCTCCCGGTCGTTCTGGACCCCGACACAGCCCGTGTCTCGTCCCAACCGTCCATGCCTCGCCACAATCGAGCTCGCCTTCCGATCGACCGACCACGGACCGATCAAGCCAGCCTCCGACCTACCGGACTTTGACTTCTCCTAAGTCTAGTCCCGGTCCATCTCGCCACACAACGACTGCACCCGACCTCCTGACCATCTGAACCTCAGCTCCTCCCTGAGCCTAGTCCTGGTCCTCCACGTCGTTGCACGTCGTGACCATCACGGGTAGCTACAGCTTTGGTTCCTCGTCTCCCGGCTCGCAACCACCTCACCAGCCTCGATCATCTTCGGCGTCTCCGACCGTCTGGACCTCAACACCTCCTGTGCCTAGTCCCGGTCCTCCCACGCCTCACCATGAAATAGCTCCGAAGTCCTGCAGCCACACAGACAAGCAAACCGTCACATAGCACCGCACCATTCAAACCGACGAACAGACTCGCCACCAACAGAGCTCAAGACTTTTCCACAGAAAATAGACATTGACAAACCCTGTCAAGAAGATGAACCAACAAATCCACAAGGTCCACAACATCACCAGGAACCCATACGATCAAATCCCAACATAATCGGACATCACATGGGCTCATACGACCGGTTTGAATGAACTCAACCGACCACGGTCATTCTGCCGATAACGTGGTCGAACGCGGTTTCGACCACGTTCAGTTCGCGCTAACGTGGTCGATGCTCCGACCGGCCAACGTGGTCGTCACTTGAGCCACCGATCGCAACACGTGGTCGATCCATCGAGTACCCACAACGTGGTCGCACTCGAACGTGGTCGAACTTGAGCGCCACAACGTGGTCGACTTACCGAGCGCCGACTACCGACCACGACCACGTAGTCGTAAACCCCAGCCACGACTACCGACTACGACCAACGTAGTCGTAAACTCCCCGGCTGGCTTCCGATTACCTTCAACGTGGTTGTACGCCACCCGACCACGGTCAAGGTGGTCTTAAACTCTTCCAACTATGTTCAATTTGCTCTGCAGTGGTCGTAAACCCCCCTGTCGACCTCCGACCATGCCCAAAATGATCGTACGGCACAGGGACAAGTCGTACACGACTTTATTTCGTCCAGAGTTAAGACTTTGCAATAAAAGCCCAAAACAAACTCAATTTTCCTTCAAACAACAGTCAAATACTCATCACAAAGATGGGATCATTTCTACATGATCTCTCAATCTCCCCCTTGATGAGTATATTGACAAACACCGTAAAATATGAAGTTGAGTTTGTAGAAGACGACATGGTCCAAAGATAGAAAATGAAATAATGACCATGTCGCCAGAAGGAACAATAGAGCAATAAATAAAGAGCAAATTGATCTTCAAAACTCTAGCAGGTTCCCAGAATTCGAGAAAATTTTCTCTTTTTTTTTCAATCTATTCTCCCCCTTTTGGCAATAAACACATCAAGTATGCAAGAGAGAGAATAAGTCATGATGATGGATGAAATGGCTGATTTGATTATTCAAAGTATGCAGAGCCATGAGAATTATCCAAAATGACCAAAATGTATTACACCAAGCCATAACATACAAGTATGCTTCAAAGATCATGACTATGTATGTAAAGAGAAGCTAAGCTAACAGAAGGTATAAACTGAAAATTTTTTTAATTTGGAGTGCTTAGCAAGTCAAGTCAAACAAGATTTTAGTCTAGCTAATGATATCCACAAATGATGCAAGCCATGTCAATGAGCTAAATGGAATCGAGAAGCTAGTGTTGAGCCAACTAGAGTGCTATTTGTTCAAGAATGATACAATTGTTGGAGTACATTGAACATTTTAGCAATTGAGCACAAATGACATTTTTCTTTAGAGATCATATGGTTGTTTTCAACCATCTTTTATTCACCATGTGCTAGACCTCAAGCCTTATGCGATCATTCCAAGCGAGAAGCTTAAGGAAATGATCTTGGTCATCCAAAACTCCTCTGAGTTCATGCCTTGTGCAATGGCAAGCCGTCTCATGAGAAGGAATTGGTGAGATCAGTTTTTTCGCACAAAAGAGATCTTTTTGCTTTTAATAGATTATACTAACGTATTTGTCATCAAGAAACTATATAGCTCAATCTATTGCTCAACAAGGATTCAAGACTCAACTCAGCCTATTTGACATGGCAAGAATCATAAAAAGATAACACAAGGCTGACTAGTCTCAAATATGAACAAGACATGAATTAGGTCAAATTTGGCATTTTAATTAACCTATCATGGCAAAGACTTGACTACACATATAAAGTCATGATCGATTAGAAATGGAGCACAAATCATGGCAAGGTGTAAAACATTGTAAGCATGTCATAACCGGATAATAATCAAGGCTCAATGTGGTTATATTACAATGCGAGAATGCAATGCGAAAATCCACTCCCCTCAACATGTGATGCGGCTTTTAGTTCAAGTTGAGTTAAGTCAAATTTAAGCTCCAGAAGCTCCCAAAAGAACTCCCCCTGAACCAAAGCAATAAACAAGAAGCTGGTAAAGAAAGGAGAAAACATGCAGTCCTTAAAGCATAGATAAGAGTAAGAAGTCTAACTAGACGAGAGAAACACTCTAATCTATGCTAGGAGGACTAACCCAAATGCACCCGATGCAGCAAGATGCACCACCCTAAAATGAGAACAGGAGCAAGATAAATAAATAAAGCAAGAAACACGAAACTCCTTCTCACAACAGTCCATAAGGACAAACCACCCTAAGCTCTCCCTGAAACATAGCCCAAACAGACAAAAAGACTCCAACTCCCCCTAGAGAAGGCAAAAAGAGAAGAACCAGGAAATTTGGCACAAAATCCAGAAAGAGAAGGTTCTAGTTCAAAGAGGTGATTCCCAAACACATCCTATCCTCATGGTCTCTAGTCTATAACCTCATACCACGGGCAAAAGCACACTATGTCAATGCAAAAGACTCTAGTGGCCAAGAAAAGTTCAACCTAGGTAGAAGAGAATCCTAGAGAACCAAAGCCCAAACTAGGTAGTAAATAATCCTAGAGAACCATTTGATCAATCAAATAAAAGAAAAAGGCACCATCATATCATACCTTGAAAGAACTTTGAAGTTAAGTGAGCTCGGGTGAGAGAAGAGTTAGGATGGGTGACCTTTGGGAACCTAGATGAATTTTATGGATGTTACATGAAACAATGTCATAAAACATTCCTACCCGGCCAGGCAGGCCTAGAAATTTATGATGAATGGTACGTTTGCATGACATTTACGAAACCATGCATGATGATTATAAACATCACTAATTGTTACATTCCATGACAATAATATTTTTTGTCATTGAGTTTATGATGAAAAAGCCTTGTTGTGACACTAGATATAATCTATGACACACTTTCTATGACGATGGCTATGACGCATCATTTTTGTCATAAAATATTTTTTACAATAAAAAGTGATCTTCCATGATGATATATGATCATCATTGAAGCCTATATTTGTTGTAGTGTGTGGAGGGACTGAATGGGTCACGATTTCAATTCAAAGGCTTTGACAGGCAAAGGAAAGGCACGACCTAGATGGAATCACTGAAAGTTTTTGAAATGTGACCCGAATTCACATTGACGAGGGAAGGGAAAAGCCAATTTGCTTTCGTATTAAAGCAGAAAGGAACAACTAAGCATAAATGTGTGGTGATGGCAGCCTTGAGTGTGGTGGTTTCCAAACAAAGCATCATGTGGTGGCTCAGCAGTCGTAGAAGGTGCGAGAACTTGGCGCAGAGCAAAGGCAGAGTAGAGAGGGAGAAATGAAGGAACCTAGATGGCTAGGCTGAAGTGGGCTGGGGTGGGCTCAGCCCAGAGATAGAAAAGGAGGAAAATTGGCTTTATCCCAAGAAACTTGGAATTGAAATTAAGTTTGAATTTGGATTTGAGATTTGACTTGGATGAGCCAAGAAACCTTACCTCACACAAAGCATCTCCACTTGCTTTCACACGCAACTCGTATGCCCAATGACTAGCCATAAGTCCTTCACATATTCGGTCTCCTCCGAACCATCTCTATTGTATCAACCTCGTCACTTGGTATACCATATGCACCAACTCGTATATCCACAATCCTTGTGAAGGACCGAAATGGCAACAGAGGGGGGTGAATGGTGCCTTCAAAAATTAAAATCCTCCCCTCAAGTACTCACAAAGCAGAAAAGAACTCACTGGAAATCACAGATCAAGAAAATAAATCAAATCCAGACAGAACAATAAATTCCGGGCTGTTCTGCCAGCAAGTGGTAGTACCGCAGATACGAGCGGTAGTACCGCTGAGCGGTAGTACCTATGTGTAAACTGCGGTAGTACCCTTGAGCGGTAGTACCTCTGTGTAATCTGCGGTAGTACCTTTGAGCGGTAGTACCTTTCGAGGAGAGGTAGTACCGCACGAAGAACAGCAGGCGTAGAAACTCTGAAAAACCCGAAATTCGAAAGATTTTGGGTTCTTGGCTTGGGAAACTTTGAGGATAACTAGGAAACACTCCCAGAAAACTTAGCCAAGAACTAATTTCAAGATTCTTCTAGGGAATCAAAAGAGGAGATAAAAACTTGAAAAGTGAAGAGGGTTCTCCAAAAATCCAAAATTCCATTCCAACTCTGATCCTTTGGCCAAGAGACTTTGCAGATGTCTTAGCAATAGTCACTAGACTCTACAAGCCAAGATTCAAGCCATCACAGAGAAGGAAACGCAATTCTTACAAGAACCCTAGAAATGTACAGAGAGAGCCCAAAACACCAAATCTGAGATTAAACTTGATTTGCTCTTGGGAAAACTTAATCAAATGACCTTGAGGCACTATCCCATCATAGAGCAACCCATTTTACACCTCATGGGCAAGAAACAACAAGGAATCAAAAATCTCAGAAATCAAGAACAGAGGGCATCGAAGGGAAAAAGAGTGCACGGGAGAAAAACTTCATATTTTCATTCCAAATCACAAAGAAGAGTACAAGGGAGTCCCGATACGCATGTACATTCGAACAAGAAGAAGGATTACAAGACTCTCAACTCATCTCTCCCTCTCAATCCTAAACAACACGAAGAACACACCATGTTTCTTGGGAGGAATACACAGAGAAGGGAGGAGAACGTGGGAGACACTCCCTGCTGCCCACAACCACTCTCACCCACTAAAGCCTAAAGCAAAACAACCTCTCTAAAGGCTCTTTTGATTCTAGCAAACCCTAACTCTCTCCCAAAGCCATGAGGAGGCATGCAGCCCCTCACCTCTATTTATAGCCCTTGGCTAACGGGTCTCCAACCCGTTACACCGACTAAATCCGAATGGAGCCCGCTCCCACTTGTGCAGCCTCGCGAAATCACCATTTCGCCCTTCCTAAACCTTCCGGGAAGCTTCCGCGCTCCTTGTTGTCCAAGCCTCGCAACCACCTCGAGTCTCCGCCGTCTTCGACACATCCCGACCGTTCTGACCTCAACGCCACCTGCGCCTAGTCCGGTCACCTCGTGTCTCGCCACGACTCCTCCTCGACGTGCTGCAGCCAACATAGACAAGAAACACATCACATAGCACCGCTCGATAACATGAATTAACCACATGCCCTAAATACCAAACCACCCAAACCAAACTCAAATTTTATGCCCTCATCGTTACATGCTCACAAGACACGCGGTAGTACCGCCGTTGCCACTGCGGTAGTACCACCGGCCAGTAGTACCGCAGTTGAACCCGCGGTAGTTCCGCTCAACCTGGAAGCAGCAGACCTGATCCATTTTTCCAGATTTTCAGCACATGTGTCAATTACTCATCACAAACATGGGAGCACCTCTCACATGGTCTCTCAATCTCCCCCCTTGATGAGTATATTGACAAACACCGAAAAAGGCATAAAAGTTTGGTTTGAAGAATCCAACATGGTCCAAAGAAGAGAATGAAGCAAATGACCATGTCGACAGAAGGAATAGCTAGAGCAACTCAAGAAAGAGCAAAATTATTCTCCAAAGCTCTAGAAAGATCTCCCAAAAGATTTTTTCTCCAATATTCTCCCCCTTTTAGCAATAAACACATCAGAGATGCAAAAGAGAGAATATAGCACATTTTGGATGAAATGACCGAAGTTTATTTATTCAAAGCATCTTGAGCCATGAGAATTATCCAAAATGACCATAACGAATTACATCAAGCCATAACTCAATAAAAGGCTATCTAGATCATGACAAGATATGTATAAGCCAGCTAGAATAAATAGATGACGATCTGAAATGTAATGCATTTTGTGAGCATGTAAAGTCATCAATAAGCAAAGTCTAGCTAGAGACATCCAAGGATGATGCAGGCCATGTCAATTAAGCTAAGTGGAACCAAGAAACTAATATTGAGTCCAAATAGAGTGCTATATGCTCAAGAGTGAAACATTGGTTCAAGTACTTAGTTCTTTTAGTAGCTTAAGCAAATTGAGCACAAATGACATATTTTCTTTTGAAACTTATGGTCGTTTTCAACTAATATTTTTATCATGTGCTAGATCTCAAGCCTTATGCGACTACTCCAAGCAAGAAGCTTAAGAAGATAGTCTAGGTCATCCAAAACTCCCCCTGAGTTCATGCCTAATGCAATGGCAAGCCGTCTCGTAAGAATTGGTGAGATCAGTTTTTTTCGCACAAAAGAGACCTTTTTGCTTTTTAATATGTTGTACTAACCCATGCTGCATCAAGAGACTAAAATAGCTCAATCTAAGGCTCAATAGAGATTCAACGCTTAACTCAGCCTATTGGACATGGCATGCATAATAAAAGGATAGCTTAAGAAAAAGACTAATCTCGAGTGCTAACATGATAAGTTTTAGTTCAATTTGAGCAAGTATAATTAACTTATCATCACAAAAACTAGTCTACATATATGAAGTCATGATAAATCTAGCAACTAAGCACAAGTCATGGCAAGGTGTAAAGCATTGTAAGCATGTCACAAACGGATAATAATCAAGGCTCAATGTAGTTATATTACAATGCAGAATGCAGAAAATCCAGCTTCCCCTCAATATGTGATGTAACTTTTAGTTTAAGTTGAGTTATGTCAATATTAAGCTCTAGAAGCTCCCAAATGAACTCCCCCTGAACCAAAGCAATAAAGAAGAGAAGCTGGCAAAGAAAATCAAGAAGGGCAGTCCTTAAAGCATAGACAAGATATAGAGACAACTATGTCTCAGACTGACTCTCATCTACCCCATATGACTCCAAGACTATCAATTGGACATCCAACAGACTAAGGAGCAAACACGTACCCTGTCTACGCGAGAGTGGCCCAACCCTCGCTAGAACTTATAAGCAGTGGGTAAGCTCGACCTAGTAAGAAGAGAACCAACTGTAACACCCCAGCCAAACATTGGCCTGAAATGCTACTAAACTAACCATAAAACAAATCTAACTAGTTGCTTACTACAAAATTTCGGCAGAGTCTCCTTTGTTTATTGACTAAAACTGAGTTCTAACAATTATAATCAAGAGGTATAAATAATCATAAGCATTGTAATTAGTAATAAATAAAACTACTATCAAGCTTAACCAAAGCACGGAAGCAATATAAAAAAGTTCTAAACCTTTATTACATTTTAGACCTAGCAGTCATAAAACAATTACCACTCTAGCAAAAGAATAATTAATGTCGAAAGTTCTCTATTTCTTCTATGGTGGATAATTCGTGCAAGTGCAACAACGCTAATCCTCCTTTATTCCCATGCATGCTGTCTTCATGAAAGTACCTAAAACAATCAACAAACAACAACGACAGCAAGAGTGAGTACAAAGACTCAGCAAATATAATAAGCAGTAACAAGAACAATCATGAACATCATCTCACAAATTTACCCATCAATCATATAATGAAACATGCTATGCAATATGATCAAAACCTCTCATTTATCTCTTATCTGATGCATTATGTGAATGTCTCAATAAAATAAAATTGCATTTATCCACCATCATAAATTCTCATAATCACTTTCAAATGCAATCGACCATAAGTGTCAACATATCATTATCATATCATGAACATCCACAATTTAGATCAAATATCATCCATTCATCAAACATCAACAATTCATCAAACATCAATAATCCACACCATTCATTATACTTGCCTTAACCATGAAAAGCGGAGGATGAGTAGAAGGTGCAACCCCGGGAATCCGTCCTCCTCCTGAATAATAATTATAATATTTGCTAAGACAACAGTAGTGGGTCTTTAGATAAAAATAACAACACCCTTAAACTAACCCAACATATTTAACTTGACCCAAACTCAAATCTTCCCTCGGCCAACGCCTAACTTCTACAGACAGTCACCTTGAAAAATTCATAACTTTTGATACAAAGGTTCAAATGAGGCGTTCTCAGATTCTATGAAAATATAATTAAATTATCTAACTAAAGCTATTTGGAGAGCCTTCCAGATTCGGCCATCTTCTACCCGATCCAACCAGTTTTCCTCAATCTGTATTTATCTCGGGACAGCGCACTAAAAACACCGTAACTTCCACCACAAAAATCGGAATTTAGACTTCTTGACCTTTCTGGAAATCTAAGAAAATTATCTACAACTTTCCTAATATGAAGATCCTCTGATTCGCCCGTTTACAAATTTCTAAAATCGATCTACCGAAACCCGTCGGGAAACCCTCCGAGATGCAAAACAGTCAACTTAGAAAAATCATAACTTTTGCTACGCAACTCGGAATCACACGTTCTAGGACTTCATGGAAAGATAATTTCGTCCCCTACAATTCCCTAGCAGGGGTACAGACCTGAATCCTCAAGTATCTAACCCAAAACCGCCGTCTACCACATTCTGTCCTAGCAGTCCAGACTGACGAAAATTGCTATCAAGATCAAAGAATATTATTCTAATGGGAAACAAGGATTACCCCTTGACGAATGGATGAAGAACACGAAGATCTCCTCCCGAATTCCTCCTTTTCCCCTTCTCCTCCTTTTCTTCTCTTGATCTTCTCCTCCTCCGGATCCGAATGTCTTGCGCGAACGATCTCCTCCTCCGCTTGATTGGCAACACAAGAGAGCTTCTTCACCAACAATGGAGGGAGGGGAGGGGAGGGAGGGTGCTGCTAGAGGAGGGGGAGGCGCAAGAGAGGATGGGGGAGGCGCAATGGAGGAAAAGAGGGGAGGGGGTGGTTGCCAAGGGGGGAGGCGGCTAGGGTTAGGGAGGGAGGCGCCTCCCCTCCCACCTTGGGCTTAACTTCCCACCTGGGCCAAGGCCCAGGCCCAGGTTGTCCTATTTTATTCAGAAAACCCCTCAGGAAAATACTATTTCATTCTTTTCTTTTAAAGGTCCTTCTCCCCGATTAACCGATTAATCGCAAAATCTTTTCCGGGGTATTACACAATTAATCGTTCAACTCTCGAATCGCTTTTGGGGTATTACACCAGCTAATAAGCAGCATCCTAGAGTCACAAGATAAGAGTAAGAAGTCTAAGCAACTCGGCAAGAAAACCACTCTAACCTATGCTAGAAGGACTAAACCCAATGCACCCATATGCAAAATAATCAGAAAGGAGCAAGAGCATAATCAATATAGTAAAGCAGTAAAGCACAAACCCCCCTCACAACAGTCCATAAGGACAAACCACCCCATGCTCTCCCCGTAGAGCTGAAAACCTAGAGCTATCCAAATGCTTGGTGAAAATGTCAGCCAACTGGTGGTCACTCTCCACAAACTGGAGCACGATGTCACCCTTCTCTACATGGTCTCTAAGGAAGTGATAGCGAATATCAATATGCTTGGTCCGAGAATGTTGCACTGGGTTCTTAGCAATGTTAATTGCAGAAGTGTTATCACAAAAGAGTGGAACACTATCTATAGCTAACCCAAAGTCCCGCAAGGTCGACGCCATCCAGAGTACTTGGCTGCAGCAACTGGCGACAGCAACGTACTCGGCCTCTGCGGTGGACTGTGCAACACCGGACTACTTCCTAGAGGACCAGGAAACGAGAGAAGTGCCAATGATTTGGCAGGTGCCCGAGGTGCTCTTCCTATCTATCCTACAGCCAGCAAAGTCTGCATCCGAATAGGCTCTCAAGGAAAGACAAGAAGAGGAAGAGTACCAGATACCATAGTCAATGGTAGCTCGAAGGTACCGAAAGATGCGTTTCACCGCTTGGCGATGAGATACGCGAGGAGAAACCTGAAATCGAGCACACAGACATACGGAGAAGTGTGTGTCTGGTCTCAAGCAGTGAGGTACAAGAGGGAGCCAATCATGCTTCTGTACTCCTTTTGATCAACTGGCTCGCCATCCTCATCTGGATCCAGTGAAGCTGAGGTAGACATCGGAGTTGACACCGGCTTACCATCACTCATATCAAAACGTCTCAAGAGGTCACGAGTGTACTTGCCTTGATGCAAGAAAGTACCCTCCCGAGTCTGCTTGATCTGGAAGCCAAGGAAGAAGGTCAACTCGCCCATCATGCTCATCTTAAACCCGGTGCTCATGACATCCGAGAACTGTGAAACCATAGCATGAGAAGAGCCGTCAAAGATAATGTCATCGATATAAATCTGGACGAGTAGAAAGTCAGTGCCAAGCCTACGAATGAACAAGGTCTTATCCATCTTACCCATCTCAAAACCATGACTCAATAGATAGGACTTAAGTCTCTCAAACCAAGCTCTGGGGGCCTGCTTAAGTCCATACAAGGCTTTGGAAAGCTTGTAGACATGGTTTGGGTATTGGGGTTCTCGAAACTTGGAGGCTGTCTCACATAGACTTCTTCCTCAATAAATTCATTGAGGAAGGCACTCTTGACATTCATCTGGCAAAGCTTGAAACCCTTAGAAGCTGCAAAGGCAAGCAGGATTCTAATGGCCTCAACTCTAGCTACAGGGGCAAAGGTCTCCTCAAAATCTAGACCATCAACCTGGGAGAACCCCTGAGCTACCAGTCTAGCCTTGTTTCGAATAACCACACCATCCTCACTCTGCTTGTTTTGAACACCCACTTAGTCCCAATGATATTGTGACCTCACGGGGGCTCAACAAGCGACCAGACCTTATTCCTCTCGAAATTTTCTAACTCCTCATGCATGGCATTGACCCAAGACTCATCAGAGATAGCATGGCAAACGTCCTTGGGCTCGAATGAGGCAAGAAAGGCAGAATGGAGACAGAAAAGAGACATGCCAGATTTTGAACGAGTGACTCGCTCAAAAAGGTCTCCAATAATCTGCTCAGAAGGATGGTCTTTTTGAATGTGTCTAGGAGGTCCAGGACGAGATGAAGAAGTGGCCTCTACCTTGTGAGCTGACGAGGTAGGAACAGAGCCACTAGCTCCAAAGGAAGCAGAAAGCATGGGCTGATCACCTCGAGGTGCGGTGGAAGAGGGCACCTCAAGGGGTGGATGAAGGACTGGATCGGGTAGATAACTCTCGTCTCCATCGTCCTCATCATCCACAAAGATGGTCCCTAGACTGGCCTCGTCGAAGGTCACCTCCCAGGTCTCTACCATTTTACTAGACTCGCAGTTCCAGACCCTATAAGCCCGCGAAGAAGTCGAGTAGCCTAGAAAGGTCTCATCACAAAAACGTGACTCGAACTTATCTAGATTCCCGGACTTCAAAATAAAGCACTTGCAACCAAACACATGAAAATGAGAGACGCTGGGCTTTCGCCCATATCTCAGCTCATAAGAAGTGCGGTGCAATTGTGCCCTCAGAAAAACTCGATTTGAAACATGGCACGCGGTAGCTATAGCCTCAGCCCAGAACATCCGCGGTGTAGAGTACTCATCAAGCATCGTCCTGGCCATCTCAACCAAGGTACGTTCTTCCTCTCCACGACGCCATTCTGTTGTGGGACGTGCAGAGAAGAGAACTGGTGCTCTACACCTGTCTCATCACAGAACCTCTCAAAGTAGGAATTCTTGAACTCTGTGCCATTGTCACTGCGGATCGCTCGTAAGGCACCCAGGAGCTCAACAGAAAGCCTACTGAAAAGACCTCGAAAATGTATAAACGTCTCATCCTTCGAGGCTAAGAAAAATACCCAAGAATACCTCGAGAAGTCATCGACAACGACAAGAACATATCACTTCCCTCCTGCTGACTGCACTCTAGCTGGTCCAACTGTGTCCATATGGAGCAGCTGTCCTGGTGCATCGGTCATAGTAACTGTGACCGGAGGGTGGGAAGCGGCAACCATCTTGTCGTGCCGGAAAGGATCACAAACTAGATCTTTGACCATCTTGAGTTTCGGCAGACCACGAATGAGATCGTGGCCGCTAACTCGGGTCAAATGATCAAAGCCAATATGACCAAGTCTCCTATGCCAGAAAGTCAAGTCACAGGACTCTGAAGCAACCAAACACCAGAGAGGACCACCAGAAGACTCAGAAAAAACAGCACGAAAGATCCTCCCAAAACGAGAAATCCCGCAAACCATACTACCCGAAGAATCAAGAATTTTGCAATTATTTTTCTTAAAGCTCACCTCAAAACCGTCATCGGTAAGCTGAGAAATGGAAAGCAAATTATACTGCAGCTTACTAACCAAAGCAACATCTTTTAAAACAAAAGAATCATTAACGCGCACTAAACCTTTGGCGATGACGCGCCCAGATGAAGCGTCTCCGAAGGTGATCATCTCATCACCTGGAGCACGGGCAAGGGAAGAAAACCAACGGGAATCTCCAGTCATGTGTCGTGAACACCCAGAGTCTACGAGCCAAACCTTTCCCTTCCTTGCCCGGCGAACCTGAGTCAAACAGAGAGTAAAGTCTCAGTACTAGGATAAATCAAGAGTGATTTTGGCACCCAATACTGAGTAACACATCGAGCAGAAGAAGTAGTCAAGCATGACTGACCTCTATCTACCCTACGCTCTCTATCACACAAAGAAGGAAGGTGCGTATGCGGACTGAAGGCATTCTTCGCGTCCGATCGCTCTGGGAGAGCGAGTCGGAGCACCAGCAGCATGCTGATCACGCCGCGGGTGGCTATCTCGATGGGGGAAACGAGATCTACCCTCAGGACGGCGGAAGTAACGACCAGGAGTAGCACGAGGACCAAAACCAAAAGACTCAAAAAAACCAAGTCCTCAATGTTGTCCAAAACCATCAGAAGCAACTGAGCCAAACCTAGACCTCGTGTTGGTCTTAGGTGCACTCAGAGTCTGGGGCTGACCCTGAATACGCCTAAGAGACTCAACACGGTCTCTACGCGCGATCTTGGTGCGCCTGAAGCATCGATCGATCAAATGTCCATCCTTCTGACAGAAGGTGCAATGATACTTCACCTTTTGAGGGGTAGAAGTAACATGATGAGGCTTCGTCTTCTGAGAGGCCGAAGCTGCAGGTGGAATCACCTTGCTATCAGAAATCCCTTGGACAAAGCCCGCCGACTTAAATTGGACTCTCTTAGCCCTGGGCTTGACCTCGATCACACCTGCGGCTGTGGGTCTGAGCACGGCAGGTGGATGCTTCCTCACATCCTCTAGAAAAATCATATCCTAGACTTTGATTGAATTTGCAAATCTTCGATTGGTCTAGAATAAAATTAAGCTTTTTCTTGCCTCCTACAAACCTCTCAAGAGTGTTCATAAGGTACTAACACTCCCGAAAGAGAGAGTCGCAAGAAGAGTAGGGGAAGAAGGAACAGTAGAAGGTAAGGAGGTAGAAGAAGAACCAATAGCAGAGGAACGAATGGCTTGTGTACGCACAGCCGACTCAGAAGAGACAATCCTACTACTAGCCAATTGGTTCACGTCGCTAGGCGTCTCTACCAAACCCTCATGCTTCTTCCTAGTACACACATTACAAGCAGATGGTTGCTTCTCTAGAAGGTCCTTAGTTAGCTTCACACATTTTTCATCCAATGCGACCAATTCAAATTTTAGTTTGTTACAATGATTGCATGGTGAGCTAACAGGGTCCTTAGAAGCAAATTTAGCCAGTTTGTTATTGTCATCAACTAATTCTTGAAACTGTTTGGAGACAGATTCAAGTTCGGTAGTAAGCTTAGGACAATTCACACATGAATCAATTGGCTCAAGAAGAAAAGTTTGTAATTCTGCAATTTTATGATCTGCCCGTTTTAGGTTCATCTTCAAATTGTTACAACTTTCACAAGTCTCGGGCAGATCGAGAAGCAATGTATAAACCTCTAAAAGCATTATCCTTAGCCTCACATGAGGTGCAAGAAATAGTCTCAACAGTAGAAGATGAAATAGGAACTACCCTACTCATCTCAAGCTCAACAAGAAGACTAATGTTCTCCACCTTAATCAAATCAAGCTTAGAAGACAGACTAGCATGAGAGGTCCTTAATTTCTCTATATCATCAATCAAAGCACAGCATGTATCACAGTCATCACGGGAGGGAGCAGATGTAAGTGAAGTAAGCTCCCGTGATAGTCTAGCTACTTCCTTCTCCAACTCAGTACACCTACCCTAGACTTAGCATGAAATATACCTAGCTTAAGGAAAGCATCATTAACCTGGTCGTAGGTAGGGCTCACCTCGTCGGAGTCGGAGTACAGCTCGCTGTCGATCAGTTCACCCTCGAGGGCCATGAAGCACATGCTGGAGAAGTCGTCGCCGCCCTTGGGGTCTTGGTCACCCGTCTCGTCGTCGTCGCTCCATCCCTCCACCTCGTTGAGGTCGAGGTCGTCGAACGTGGAGAGGACGTGGTGGAAAAGCTTCTTGGCCTTCCCAAGGTCGCGGAACTTCTTCTTGCCTTGAGGATGCGCCGGAGTCTTCTTGTTGCGGTTCTTGTCGGTGTAGTCGTTCTTGCCTAAACCGCCGTAGTCGTTCTTGCCCTTCTCCAGCTTGGGGCAGTTTGCCCGAATGTGATTGGGGCCACCACACTCGAAGCAAATCACGGGTCCTCCTCTCTTTCCATCCCCCATTCTCTTGTAAGCATAGGAAAATTTGCGAGCAAGGAGAGCCAACTGATCATCCGCAAGTTGCTCTAACTGATCATCAGTTACGTCATAAAGAGCAACATGGGAGAAACCGCAAATCGAATCAGAAGAGAGGCCTGTAGAAGAAACGAGATTGGTAACCAAGGCCATCGACTGTGACTTCGACCTACGAGAGACAACGTCAATCTCGTGAGTCTTGAGGCGCGAGTACAACGCATCAAGAGTCAAGGTCGAGAGGTCTGTCATGTCTTTGATGGTGGTCACTTTCATCTCCTAAATACGTAGATCGAGTGCTGTAAGCATCTGACGAGCATTGTCCAAGTCGGGGTATGTGAGACCAACCGCTCGGAGGTTGCTCAAGATCTTATGAAAACGTGCAAAGCACTCGTCGAGGGATTCACCAACAAGCATCTCGAATTTGTTGTATTCTCGCTTGAACTGGTCCTGTCGAACCGTCTTGATCTGAGTGGTGCCCTCATGGTATGCGTTGAGGGTCACCCAGATATCAAAGGCGGATGACAGGTGAGAGATGCAATCGAATTCGCTTCTACTCAATCCCTGAATAATGATGTTCCTTGCCTTCGCATTTGCCTCAACATCAGGCATGTTCGCCACATTGATGTCCTCATCGGCAGGAACAGCAAATCTGACCTTTACCTCCGCCAAATGGCATAACCCTGAGCCTGGATGTATGTTTCCATTCGGCTCTTCCAGAAAGGGTAATCGATGTCATTAAAGACGGGAGGCTTGGTCGAGTACTTATCTGTTGCCATGGCTCTAGAGACCGGTTAAGATCTATTGACAAGAACTAACCGGCTCTGATACCAATTGAAGGACCGAAATGGCAACAGAGGGGGGTGAATGGTGCCTTCAAAAATTAAAATCCTCCCCTCAAGTACTCACAAAGCAGAAAAGAACTCACTAGAAATCACAGATCAAGAAAATAAATCAAATCCAGAGAGAACAATAAATTCGGGTCGTTACGCTAGTAGCGGTAGTACTGCAGACATCTGACGGTAGTCTTCTTGAGCGGTAGTACCTCTGTGTAAACTGTGGTAGTACCTTTGAGCGGTAGTACCTCTGTGTAATCTGCGGTAGTACCTTTGAGCGGTAGTACCTTTCGAGGAGAGGTAGTACCGCACGAAGAACAGCAGGCGCAGAAACTCTGAAAAACCCAAAATTCAAGAGATTTTTGGGTTCTGGGCTTGGGAAACTTTGAGGATAACTAGGAAACACTCCCAGAAAACTTAGCCAAGAACTAATTTTAAGATTCCTCTAGGGAATCAAAAGAGGAGATAAAAACTTGAAAAGTGAAGAGAGTTCTCCAAAAATCCAAAATTCCATTCCAACTCTGATCCTTTGGCCAAGAGGCTTTGCAGATGTCTTAGCAATAGTCACTAGACTCTACAAGCCAAGATTCAAGCCATCACAGAGAAGGAAACGCAATTCTTACAAGAACCCTAGAAATGTACAGAGAGAGCCCAAAACACCAAATCTGAGATTAAACTTGATTTGCTCTTGGGAAAACTTGATCAAATGACCTTGAGGCACTATCCCATCATAGAGCAACCCATTTTACACCACATGGACAAGAAACAACAAGAAATCAAAAATCTCAGAAATCAAGAACAGAGGGCATCGAAGGGAAAAAGAGTGCACGAGAGAAAAACTTCAGATTTTCATTCCAAATCACAAAGAAGAGTACAAGGGAGTCCCGATACGCATGTACATTCGAACAAGAAGAAGGATTACAAGACTCTCAACTCATCTCTCCCTCTCAATCCTGAAGAACACCAAGAACACACCATGTTTCTTGGGAGGAATACACAGAGAAGGGAGGAGAACGCGGGAGACACTCCCTGCTACCCACAACCACTCTCACCCACTAAAGCCTAAACCAAAACAACCTCTCCAAAGGCTCTTTTAATTCTAGCAAACCCTAACTCTCTCCCAAAGCCATGAGGAGGCATGCAGCCCCTCACCTCTATTTATAGCCCTTGGCTAACGGGTCTCCAACCCGTTACACCGACTAAATCCGAATGGAGCCCGCTCCCACTTGTGCAGCCTCGCGAAATCACCATTTCGCCCTTCCTGCACCTTCCGAGAAGCTTCCGCGCTCCTTGTCGTCCAAGCCTTGCAACCACCTCGAGTCCCCGCCATCTTCGACACATCCCGACCGTTCTGACCTCAACGCCACCTGCGCCTAGTCCGGTCACCTCGTGTCTCGCCACGACTCCGCCTCGACGTCCTGCAGCCAACATAGACAAGAAACACATCACATAGCACCGCTCGATAACATGAATTAACCACATGCCCTAAATACCAAACCACCCAAACCAAACTCAAATTTTATGCCCTCACTGTTCTGTCTGCGCACACACGGTAGTACCGCCGTTGCCACTGCGGTAGTACCGCCGGTCGGTAGTACCGCAGTTGAACCTGCGGTAGTTCCGCTCAACCTGGAAGCAGCAGACCTGATCCATTTCCAGATATTCAGCACACGTGTCAATTACTCATCACAAACATGGGAGCACCTCTCACATGGTCTCTCACCTTGTCATCTCTATACTCTAGCTTGAGCCACGTAGCCTTACCCGGATTTACATGACCGCTCTGGACCTCAGCACCCCCGTTTAATCTAGGTCCATTGCTGTCAATCGCTACATCCTCCAAGCCACCTGCATATCCAAAGACCAAGCAACCATATCAAGCTCAAGTCCTATGCACTTGACTCATGTTAGTCCAAACATAATTCATGCACCCATGCCTTCCACACACTCAACCAAGCTCAGCTAAAACTAACTCATGCTCTAAATCCCCAGGGCTGGTCTAACCGCAAACCACAGGCCGATCAGACCACCTAACATTCTCCCGATAATAGGACATCAGTCAGACTACCTATGTAAATCATTCCAATTGCCTGTGCACATAGATCAGGCTGCCTCTACAGGTCGGTCTGACGCAGACAGTAACTCCAAAAATGCAATTCACAAAAATCAAACTCAAACATCGACATTACTTGTACAATAAAATCAAATATTCATCACACATTATGGAGTGATCTCAACATAGTCTTACAAATTTTATGTGCTGCAGTTTCAATTTTCAGATTTTTATTGTTCGCAGAATGGCAAATGTTACCGCACACGCATGTCCACGATGTAAGAGCCTCGGGGGTAGTAGCAGGAAACAGGAGAGTGATGATTGTAGGATCAGTAGGTCATATAGTGGGTGTGGTTGTTTGAGCCAGATTTTTGTGTACATATTTGTTTGAAATAGTATTTTTAACCCATACAAAGCAATGGATTTTAAGAACTTTGTAAAATTTAAATTGGATGTGTTTTGAAGCGCTGCTTTCATTATCTTTAAAGGCCTACAAAGCACAATTTGTTATAACTTTTTGAATGGACTCATTTTTCAAAAATTCTTTTGGTAAAGTTTTTGTGGTGTCCAAAGTTTATTTCTACAAATTTTTAGACCATTGGACTGGACTTGAATTTTTTTGACTTTTTGTCACTTTGATCAATATGGTGAAAATTCAGCTTTGGTATGGTTTTGGATTGAATTATGATTTTTGTATATCCAAATGAGTTCATAATTTGAGGAAGGTATTATTATAAGATTTGATCCACTATAGTTGATATTTGACTAAAAATTTTCTCAGATATTTCAAGAATCCTTTAATTTGCTTTTGGTTCCTCTTTCCAAGCATATAAATGTTATGTTAGAAAGTGCAAACCCTGAAACTTTCTGTTTTCAAAAACCTTGTGATTTTCAAAACTTCAAAATAGTTGAGATTTGGGTAAGCATTGTAAAACAGTATTGTGTGTGTTGGAATGGACTAACCCCACAATTTGTTTCAAAATTTTGTGGAGCAAGTTTCCAAATATTTTTTGAGAATCAAATGAGAAACTTGATCTTACATATTTTCCAAGTGGTTGAAAATTTGAGGATAGCGTCTTCATAAAAAGTGTTTGTAGTAATAATTGGTAACTACTTTGAAACTTTCATGAAGTTTAGAACTGTTTTTGCATGTATTCATTATTTAGACTCATGCGGACACTTAAATACACATTATGTGAGATCTTAGCCAATTGGAAAACTATCTTGAGAAGTTTTCATAAGTGAGCTTCTTTGAATGTGTTTCAATTATCATTTCCCTGCGTAACTCATAATATGGCCTCATTTCAAGTAGTACTTTTTGGCTTTTAGGCCATAAAGGTGGAGTTTGTGGATTTCTTGGCATTTATTGAAAAATATTAAAATCAAACACTCAAATAGGTCATATGTATCAATTTTACACACGTTATAACCTAATTAGGATAAATTCATTGCCAAGCTATTTGTTTTGAAAAGACTCCATTTTGGCTTAGCTTTATTATGCATTTTTGGTAATTAATGCAAAATGGGGGAGAATTTTTGTGGGCTACAATAAAGTTCCAACATTTTAGTGATTGAACAACATGATTTTCAAATTGATATCTTCTCTTGTGATTTCATCCAATTTTGTTGTAGATGCCATTTGCTCTTTCAAATAGCGTCTTTAAGGTTTCAACACTACGAAAGGGTTTGCACCACTAGGAAGCCAAATAATGCCTCAGAGTCTTCATGAATCGTGAGCTATTTGGTGCGGCACACCTATAGATGTATCGTTCTATCACGCCAGACCATACCCTAGCCTGTACTCCTCTCTGAAGCATCAGTTCATGTGATCTTAAGTGGGTTTTCCTTCCTCTTCTATATCTATTCCTAAAAGTGTGTGATTCTCTTCATATCCTGCAAGTAACATCAACTAACACATATCATGTATTTTTGGCAATTAATTAATGATTATCCAAGCAATTAATGAAAAAATTCAGTGAGATACATATAATAAACAATAGAAAAATGATGTGCCATACGGGGCACATCACCTGATCAGAGAGATAGTCGTATGATAGCGGCTACTTGCTCCTTCGACTCATCCCAATTGTCGTCCTCTATTGCCTTTGGTTTTGCTTCACACAGCCCCTAAGAACAACTCTGTTGCGCTAATAGATCCATCACCCTCATCTGCCATAATTTGAAGTTTCCCATTCTCCTGAACTTCACCACTTCGAACCAAACACTTGGTGCACCTTCCTAGCCTTGCTTTGATAACAATTATTGGAACTGGCTACAATATAACTGTGGGGAAAGGAGAGCGGGAGCTGCAACCGGACCGGAGATGGAACGTGGCGGCTGTGACTGTTCCTTGGCTCGGACGTGGTTGCGTGCAATACTGCGATGGTGAGTGGATCAGGAACTACATTCTAAAAAGATTCAAGCATATGCAATTTGATCCGAAGGAGAAACGAATTCCATTGTGAATGTGTCCCAACATTCCAAACTGCAAGAGGAATTGAAAGCAGGCTGTTGAATCCCTAGCAGTGCATTGTTTCATTGATCAGAATTTATACATTAGAGAGTACATTTGTTGGGGTCGAGTACAACAGTAAGAGACCTAGACTTATCTACAAGGAATCACCGAAACAGGACAGGGTCCTATTGTCGGACGATGTGCAATAACCGAACGGCAAGGCAACATTGGTAGAACTTGAATCCGGCTAGGTGTCCAGAACGGTGTGCAGTGCATGTTGATCATGAGTTGATGCCGAGGAAGAATTTTTCTTCTAACAGGAATTTGTAAGCTACCAATTTGCCATTACACACGTGCAAGGTGTTTGTATTTACTGGGCAGATTACAAGGAAATAATCTAAAAACAACCGAACAACAGGAATATGCTACAGTTGTCATGGTAGACAACGGGTTCGATCGGTTGCAATCGAAGAGATAGGACTTGCGCAGGAAGTAGAACTCGGCTGCTTAAACTATCCACTCTCTTTATCTTTCAACAAAATTAAAATTTTAATTAATTAGCAAGAGATGACTCAGAAATTATTAAGAAAGAGCCAACACGATTACTTGCTTCAAATGTCTGCAAGGAGGCTCAGCAAAAGGTTTGGGGTCACGAAGCGGCACGCCCGTGCTTCGTGGTGACTGCATTCTAACGGCGGCCAAGCTTCGTCGTGGCAACGTTGTAACGGCCGCCGGCGTTGGCGGTGACGCCCGACGGTGGGGGTGTGGGGGAGGCAAGATAAGTGGGACGGAATGGTGGAGACGCAGCAACTTTCTAGGTTTCGCATGCCTCTACTGCTTGCATCCACAGGTAGGGACGCAAACGGAGCGGGTAATTTCTGTTCGTTCGATTGATCTGAAGGTTTGATGAGCCAATATAAAAGTGACAAATTGGTATCTAATATTATTCGTGTTTGACTCCGACTTTGAGGAAAACATGCGGAATAGGATATAAGATAAACGATATCCGTTCGTATGTGTCCGTATGTTTGGTAGTATGAGGAACCTGTTGTGACCACACTTAGGAACAAGATAAAAGATAGACGGATTGCCACATCTATGCAGGCAGGAAATACTGAGTGCTCTTCTTTTGATATCTCGGTGATTAGTCTCTCCGTGTTCGCTCTAATTACATCCTATTATCTAATATCCTATGTAAATGTGCAAAAGAAGTGAATAATTTCCGTTCGAACGACTGACCGAAGGTTTCCAAAACGAATATGGAATGGAAAAGTGGCTATCTGGCACTATCCGTGTCCAACTTCGAAAAAAAGGATACATGATGAGTAATATCCATCCATATCTACTCTGATTGCATCCTTACCCATAAGGAGATATGAGTCAAGCGAGAACGACAGCTATGAAACAATCAAATATGTCATGTTTTTTTAGCAACATGGCAATGCCCCATGGCAAATTAAGAGGTACTTCCTTCATCCACAATATAAATCCGGTGCGTATACTTAGAAAGCATATAATTTAATTAGTATTTAATGAAATTAGACCACAGTTGCTCCTATTAACATTTCCTGAAGTGTCACCAAGAGGGACACAAGATGAAGAGTCAACAAAATTTTTGTGTCACTTGATAGTGTCACGATCCTATGACGCTTGGTGAAATTTAGAAGTGTCACCATATTATTGAACATGAGCCATGAATAATATATCATTCCTCTTTCTTTATATTGCTTTGCCCCCCTAATTCTGGCATAATTTTTTTAATGATTATTGACATTCATTTATTTATGATTCAAAATGTTGTTATACAATTGAGTTCTTATTTCTGATTTCATCAAATACATCTGGAGTTTTGATCAAATTTCTGAAACAATAAAAACAAATATATTGATGCCAAAATTAACAGTACAAATATGTGTCGATTATGCCGTACTATATATAAAACAAAATTGAAATCAGGAATGTAGATCACGTCTCTAACTTCAGTTGTCCAACGTGCCCTCTGTTTATCTACATGTTTACTGTCTTGTACACAGAAATGGCCAAGTTCTTCAGCCGAGTACGCTAGCTCTAAAAAAATTGACTTTCTTGCAAGCTGTTTAAGAAAGACAAGTCAAGAAAATCGAAGAGGCATTTTAAACAAATAAATTGCTGTAATATGAAAGAAACCATTACATGTACACTTTAGTGCACACCAAAAGTTTTGCATCTTCTTCCATCTACACGACTATAAGACATACAGAGCAGCATATGTTAGTTTCATGGTGTAGCGCGTGCTTAAGACCATAAAGGGATTTTATAGAACAGATCTTAGGCACAACAATAACACACCTGCTCAGCAAGAGATTCAGGTAGGGATGAGGGACCACCAGATCCAGAAGCAGAACTGGGCCTCGGGCTAGGTAGATATAGCCCGAGGACCAGCAATGCTACTAGTACTATTCCCTTCTAGTATATATTCAAAAATTATTAGACTGGCAGCCCAATCCGAGGCCTCAAAAACTATTAGCCTGGGAGCCCAAACAACAAATTAGCCCACAGCAGCCCATCAAGTCAGCAGCCCATCTGAGACATCCACCAAGACCAAGTGAAGAAAACCCTAATCCCTAACCCCTAGCCCCTAGTCGCCCAAATCAGATCTGAGCCCCATATGCATCACGATTGGTTGATGAGAATTTGAGATTAGATGGAATTGAGTGGTGAATGAAACGCTAGTCACAAGCGCCCCTTTTGACCACCCTTGCTCCGCCGCCGCCTTGCATGCGCGCACCTCCACCGCCAGCCGTCGCCCTCGTCTACGCCGCTGCACGCTCCACGCGTCCATGATCCGCTGGCCACCGCCCTCGCCCCTCGCTCCCGATGCGGACGTAGGCACGCAGCGACGCCGAGGTTTGCCGGTCGTCGCCCGCCGCCCTTGTGGTCGACCTACGCGGCTATGCCTCCGACCTCCAGGAGTCCGGGTACTCGTGGTCAACTGGTCATGGACCTGCGCCTCCACTGCTCCACGCTTCGCCGCTTCGCGGCTCCAGCCTCTGGCCCCTGTCCTCTCCCTCGTGGACCCGCAGGCCGCAACCGAGCCCCCGAGCAGAGAGCTGAGCACGGTGAGCGCCAGGCGAGCACTGAGCAGGGAGCGCCTCAGCCTAAGTTTTGAGACCATGAGAGTGAGACGAGAGTCACGAGACAGGCCGAATGGCTGACACCCGACCGATCCAAATGGATTTATGGATTGGAAGTTGAACCGATTGAACCAAATGACCGAGGCACCGAGCACGAGTAGGCTGAGCAGCGGAGCAGGTAAAAAAATTATTTTTACGTTTTGAAATTAGTACGAATGATCAGGTGAAATGATCATTATCTATCAAAGTTTGCCTCATCTAAAGCAAATGAGTATTGTTGGGGGAGTGGCCCCCATGATGCCAACAAGGCAGTCTACAGCTTCATAGAAGCTTACAAGGCCTAGGAAATGACATTTGCACTCTTATAAGGGTAGACATAGATAAGGGTACTTATGTAAGTTCAATTAGGAGAAAGGACATATGTGCCCCTATAAAGATAGGGATAGATGGGGCATTTGTGTAACTAAGCCCTATGGCTATAAATACTCGCCTAAGTGCGTCGTGGGAAAGGCTAGAACTCTTTTTTTAGCCAAGAGCCAGACATCACGAACTTTCATCATACTAGCATAAACTTCTATTGCTATCTACACGGTGTACAAGGCTACGAGCAGCCTCTTCACGGTCTCCTAGTAGCCCCTTTCTTCACTATTTGGTGTGCAACTACAAGTACAACAACTACTCGCAGATATATATTCGGCTTCAGCAATGGATAGTGTGCTATGGAGTTTTTTCTTGACCATAAAACTAATGATCTTCCTAGTAGTTGATAACTACCCAATATTTTTTTCTATCCACTTTAGAACTCACATAATCAAAATCCAAATATCCAATTAAATCAAATTTAGTACCTTTGAGATAACATAAATCAATGCTAGAGAAATGGTTTAAATATCTAAAAATTATTTTCACGGTCACCAAATAACATTCCTTTGATAATGGTTGAAAATATGCACACATACAAACACTAAATATAAAATAAATCAAACTATCAACCATAGATCTCATGTTCACGTAGCAATTTCGCCCAAAAACCAAAGCCGACAGCTTCTTTTGACGCTGTTGCTTTTTCCTATTTCTTGGGCTTCATGCCGCTTTTCTTTGCCTTTTCTTTTGTGGCGCTTGCGTGCTCGGTCCGCTGCTGCTCGCTAAACCGAAGGAAAAATGGGATCTGATGCGCACGGACAATGGGCCTCAGGTGACGTGCGAAAAACACTGCACTGCCTCTCCGCGCGCTGTCGCTTTCGCTGATGTGGCTTCGATCTTGCCGGCTGGGTCGAGTGTCCGCGCTGTTGCGGTGGACTGACCGGAGAACGACGCTCCCCTCGGGAACACGGTGCGGAGGTTGCATCGACTATATTTTTTCTTTCAATCAGATTCGGTGACGGCTCTCGGTCCTCTCAAATTTTTCAAATCATAGTCTTCTACGCTTTTATACCACTTATTACAAATAATATGTAGAAAAAATAGGGACGACAGACATCAAATTTACATAGAAAACTTTTGCGAAAAAATTACACACACACGAAGGTAAATCACTGTATGTAATGAGAAGAGATTACAACAAATCACTTGGTTTTCCTATAAACTACTGGAGTGCATAAATAGAACGAGGAAAACGAGTTCCACGTGGATAAGAAACCGAATCAAAGTTGGTAGCTACAAATTGACAAAATGTCTGATACAACCTTGCATGGTCCTAGCACCTATCATGTCACGTCTGATATAAGACGATGGAGTGTCCTATATATAGGGGTGGAAACGGATCGGATACGGTTGAATAGTATCAAATACGAATACGAATCCATATTTTTAAAACAAATACGAATACGAATTCGAATATTCTCAAATACGAATACGAATATTCTCGAATACGAATACGGATATTTTCGAATACGGATTTTTTCGGATACGAATATCGGATAAAACGGATTCCTAGCGATTTTGCCGATTTTCACGGTTTTCACCGATTACGGTTTTAAACCACCTAAATTCAAATTTTGAATCACAAAATTTGTGCAATTTTCATGGGTTCTAAAAACGGATCGAATACGAATCGAATAGTCTCGAATACGGATACAGATACGAATATTCTCGAATACGAATGCGAATACGAATACTCTCAAATACGGATACGAATATTTTTTAATACGAATACGAATATTTTCGAATACGAATTTTTGCTTACCATATTCGTGTTTTCTCGGATACGAATATCGGATAAAACGAATTATCCGTTACCGTTTTCCACCCCTACCTATATAGACATTGTATAAATTCATATCAACTTCAATAAATATCTGCTTGTTCCTACCGTATACATGAAAGTTGTGAGCATTGCTTTCCTTTGATTTCGAGGTGGTCTTACAAATCTATGATATGAGATTTGATCTGTTTCATGGGCAAGCGGGCATGATCACCTACGGGCATGTTTCAACCGATCTGGACAGTTTTCAAATATGGATTATTTTGGTTCAGATATTTGTCGGATAGTATTGATTGAAAACGAGTACGGATTTTCTCTGTCAAATAGAATACGGATTCAGTAGCTCACTATCCATCGAATACGGATCCGGATTATCCGAATATTCGCAGTCTACCTCCTCTATTTGAGCCCAACCTATTTACAAGATACTTTAGTAGTCCATCATACATTAATATATAGAGTTCGAAAAGAAACTTTAGCCTATAGAAAGAATTCATAAATGTTCTTCACGAATGTTTAAATCAAATAAACTAGTTATTTTTTTATTGAGGAAATTGCACTATAGATCCCTAAACTTATGAGGTTGTACCACTTTAGTCCTAAAACTTGTATTTTACTTTCTAGTCTCTTAACTTGTTTTCGTCTGCACCGCAAGTTATTTCGGCTGTTTGGTAACAGATTAGGCTAAGCTGACGTATGGTGTTGTTCTCAGTTACACTATTGATCTCTAAACTTATAAGATTGTACCATTTTAATCCTAAAACTTATATTTTACTTTCTAGTCTCTCTTAGCTTTTTTCGTCGGCACTGCAGGTCATTTCAACTGTTTGGTAACAGAACAGGCTGAGCTGACGTATGGTATTGCTTAGGTGGCTATGCATGCAAGAACTATTCCCCCTGCCATCACACTCTCTCCCCTCTTTACAAGTAGGACTAATTTTTCTCATAGTACTATATCACTTTACAAGGAGCAGTCCCTCGAGCAAATTTAGCAGCTAGTCTCAATAGGTATGAAAGTTTCATGAACGGACGGATGGTTCACAAATGTTTTTTTTGTATTTTCTATGTATGATACTACTACTAGAAAGTAGATGACACAAGCTTTCCAACAGAACAAGAAAACGATGGCAAAAAGTGACACGAATGGAAACAAGACCAGCAACTAAATATAAAGATCGAGTGGATTAAGACCTAACAAAATGCACGAAAAACATTGAATTAAACTACATCGAAAGATGTTTTTTGTGGCTTTTTCGGTGTATAGGACAGAAAAACAATCTACTAAATTATGCAAAAAAGATTCTACTGAGTGGCTTGGAATCTGATACCACGATGATATGAGTGACCCGATCTTCTCGAGTAGAACCGTGGATAAATTGTGCTTGATGATGAACAACACTTAGTTGTACACCACACGCCAGTGCAAGGACTTGTAGCTCTATGGATATTCACTAACACGCACCAGGATGATGGCCGCTAGACCACGAGCGAAGATTGCCAAGCCCTCAATTCCCAACGGAAAAGTAAACTTGACCTTGCCTTGTAGAACGAACAACGGATCGCCTAATTCTCTCTCAGAAATCCTCGCATGAATTCTAGTTAGAAAGAACAAGCAATAGCTATGTTTCAATTCTTATGCAGAAAAGTGGTCTCCCCTGAAAAAGTTGTGGATACAAAATACTTAAAGGTCTGTGGCAGACCACAAACATGTGCATGTAATAGCCCAACTGTTTATTTCAATTTTTGAGAATTTTTTTAAAATTAATTTGGTTTAAAATAAAAATAAGTGTTTTGGTGCCTAAATTTTAATTTTTTATTTGCCCTGATTTTGTGCATTTAAAAAGGCTGGATTTGAAAAGTAACTTAAGTAAAAACCTAAATATATTGTTAAATTATGGAATATTTTTAATTTCTATAAAATCCTAATTCAAATTAATTATTTGGATTTATTTGGTTTTTATTTGGTTTTTCTTAGTTTTTTTAGAGTTTAAAATCTATTTTGAAATTAAAAAAGTATTTTAAGTATAAAAATATAATACCAACTTTAGTTGGAAATAATTTTAATAAGTCCAAAATAGTTCCAGGAGCATCTATGAATTTTTGTGGAATTTTTGGAATTTAATTGGTATTTTTTGAGCCTTTATGAATTTTCCCGGGTTTTTTGAAAATCCAAAATCAGAAATCAAATTTAAAATTCCCACTTCCTCCCTCTAGCCGACGCGTGGACGGTCTGGATCTCGCCCACATCGCCACCCCAGCCCATCCCCGCCGTCCCCTCCCACTTAACTCCCTCTCGGCCGCCCAACTCCTTCCCTTCCCTGTGGCAAGATCCCCACCGCCCGCACCCCTTCTCCCTCTCTCCTCTCTCGGACGCTGGATCTTCCCCGGCCATGTGTCACCATCACAGCCTCTGCCCGCTTCCTCCCTCCATCCGTCTCTCTCTGCGCCTAGGCCCTGCATGTCAGCCCCTGCCCCTTCTTCCTCAATGGCTTCTTTCTCCCGCGCCCGACAGCCGAATTCTCCACCGCCATTTCCGCCACCACCTCCCACACGCGTGCCATCCTCTCTCTCCCTTCGTGCGCTGTACCCCACGCGCTCGTCCCCTCCATTCTCGTGCCCGTCGCCCAACTCCCCTCTTCCCGCAACGGTCGCCGCCACCCGCGCCAACTCCGGCGAAATGGTCGCCACGACCATGCACTTCGCACCACATGTCATAATCCTAGTTCTCTTGCTCTGCACAGGGTCTACCGCCGCGGCCCCGGCCGCGTCCCGGCTCTCTACGGCTCCGTTCACGAAGGGCGGGAGCGATGGACTCAGAGTTGTCTTCGTTGTTAAGGACGTAGCGTGCTCTTTGAGATCTACCCTGATTACGCTTGGGCTTGGGTTTGTTACCTGAGTCCTGCCTACTCTTAGCATCTATTGAAGACCCTTGCTTGCGTTTGCCCCTCGAGGAGTTCCCCCTCTTCGATGAGCCTTCGTGCTTCAACGGGTCCTTCGCTTCCGTGGTGTTGGGGTCGTCGTCTTTGCGCCGACAAGCGTCCTCTTTCGCCCTCGTGTACTCCTCCATTTTGTCGAAGAGCTTTGCGATCGTCTTGATTGGCTTGCGCGCGTTGTACTCAGCAACGGCCCCGGGCGGAGGCCTTGTATTGCTGCATTGATAATGGTCGTGTGTTGACATTCTTGATTTGGCAGCGGATCTTGGTGAAGCGCTTGAAGTACTCCCGAAGTTTCTCCGCGGATTTTTGCTTGACAGCAAAGAGTTGATCCGCATCGACGCGTTCAACATAGTTCCCCTAGAAGTTTTTGTAAAGGCGATCGCGGATCTGCTCCCACGTGTATATGAAGTTTGGCTCTATGGTGAAAAACCAAGAGAGCGCTACTCCCTACAGCGCGAGGGGGAGCCCCTTCGCTTTGGTGGTGTCGTCCCCACCTGCGGCTTCGATGGCGGTCTTGTACAAGCGCATGAACTCCCGAGGGTCCGTGTTGCCTTTATTCGTCTCAACGGCCACGTCGATTGCTGCAGGCCCGCGGAGAGGGGTGACTCTGGATCCATGCGCCCGCAAAGAGACACACTCTAACCTATGCTAGAAGGACTAAACCCAATACACCCAAAATGCGATGCAAACAGAAGACACGAAACACAATTAATAAGATAAAGCGATGAAAGCCCAAAGCTCCCCACAATAGTCCGTAAGGACAAACCACCCCAAGCTCTCCTCGCAGAGCCGAAACCTCGTGCTATCCAAAGGCTTGGTGAAGATATCGACCAACCGGTGGTCACTCTTCACAAGCGGAGCACAATGTCACCCTTCTCTACATGGTCTCGAAGATGATATTCGATATCGAGTGTTGGTCAGAGTCTTTTGGGTTCTTAGCAATGCTAATCTGTTATCGCAAAAGCGGAACACGATCGATATAACCCAAAGTCCGATGAGACCATCCAAAGCACTTGGCTACAACAAGCTGTCGACAGCGTTACTCGGCCTCTGCGGATGGTGTGCAACAGGACTGCTTCCTCGAAGACCAAGAAGCGAGAGAAGTGCGAATGTCTGGCAGTGCCGGTGCTCTTCCTATCTATCCTCTGATACAAAGTCTCGCATCCGAATAGGCTCTAAGGGATAGAGCGATGATGAGGAATACAGATACCATAGCAATGGTAGCTCGGGTGCGAAGATGCGCTTCACCGCTGGGCGGTGAGATCGCGAGGAGAAGCACCAAGCCAGGCACAAAGACACGAGAAAAGTGTATGTCCCTCGAGCGAGGAGGTACAAGAGCCAATCATACCGAACTCTTTTGGTCAAGCCATTAGTCCTCATCACGGGTCAAGTGTGGCCGTAGAAGCCATCTGAGGTCGACACGGCTTTCCATCACTCATGCGAGCCTCGGGAGATCAGGTGTGCTTGCCTTGATGCAGAAGGTACCCTCCGAGTGCGCGGATTTGGAAGCCAAGGAAGAAAGTCAACTCACCCATCATGCTCATCTCAAACTCGGTGCTCATGACATCCGAAAGCTGGAAACTAGAGCATGAGAAGAGCCGCCAAAGATAATGTCATCGACACTACTCCCTACAACAGCGGGGGAGCCCTTCGCTTTGGTGGTGTCGTCCCCACCTGCGGCTTCGATGGCGGTCTCGTACAAGCGCACGAACTCCCGAGGGTCCGTGTTGCCTTTATTCGTCTCAACGGCCACGTCGATTGCTGCAGGCCCGCGGAGAGGGGTGACTCTGGATCCATGCGCCGGAAGGGAACGCGACTGGAGGTAGGGGCATCGCGGATGTCCGCTTGCCTTGGCGTGGACTCCGGCACGACCACCGGGGGAACTTGTTGGCTCCGAGCCTCTTGTATGTCCCGCACGGCTTCGCGGAGGTCTTACAACTCCCGCTGGAACGTGCCGATGGCTGTCAGTAGAGCACTCTCCGGTGTTACCGTGGTCGCAGCGGTCGGCACAACGGGTTGCACCGTCGGGCTGGTCATGACCACGGCTTGCGCTGGGGACCCGCTCGGTGCGCCGGCGCGGTGAGCACCGGAGTCGAAGGCGAGGCCGGCGTTATTGCCGGAATCACCTGGCGCTCCCGCCTCGGCCGCAGGGACAGTGTCCGTGATGGGGCGGGCGCCGTCGTCACCGCTCCCGACAACCCGACCGGTGCTGCCGGTGCCAACTGTCGCGCTAGCGGTGGGGCCAATCGTCACGCCACCTGTGTCGACACTAGCAGCCGTCGTGCTGGCGGTGCCGTTCGCACCCGCGACCGCCGACACCGAGGCCCTGGTGTCGATGCGCATCTCCGCCGGCCCCCCTTCTTCTCCGCCGCTGCCAGTGATGAAGCCTTCTTTTGTGCCATCCTTCTTCAGATCTTAGAGCTTGCTCTTGTCGTCCCCACGGACGGCGCCAACTGTTGTGGCTACAAACCAAACAGTATAGATAGTAGTGGAGAGTTAGGTGAGTAATGCTTAGCGCTTCCCCATCCTTAGGATAGCTTTATATATATTCACATGGGGAGTATTGTACAATTATATCCCTACGCTCAAGTATCCCTCTCAAGGGCATTTGTATCATTATACATGCCCCATTCTGGGCTTTACAACCTTCTAACAGGCCGGCTGGGATTAGGTGGGGGCCACCCCTACAACATATACATATTTGGACTTCAAGTTAGACACAATTTCAACTTGAGTTACACACAGAGACGGACACTACTACGTCTTGGACTCTAAGTTAAGATTATTTCTAACAGCGTGTATGTCATTAACTGAACATCTTGTATCTGATGCAATTAACGGTCTATCTAAAATGATGCATTTAAATCCTCAGTTGGACCGGAGAACAAATATATTGATGTTCTAGTTACAATGACAAAGGTTGTGGAGGTGGATTATATATAGTGGTCCAGTTACCGTCGAAATGCATTGAGCCTTTATTCGCTGTATATTTGTAACCAACACTACTACAGAAAAAGTCATCACAGACGATTCAAAAAGGTCATCATATACGATTTTGTGAACCGTCTGAATTTATGGGTCAGTGATAATCGAAGGTTACCACAGACGGTTGTCGAACCGTCTGTGATACATCAATATCACAGACGGTTTATAACTAAAAATCATCTGTGTTAGTGTTGATCATAGATAATTTTGTCAAATCGTCTGTAATTAGTTATTTAATATTAATCTTTCTGTAGTAGTGCAAGGACCTTATCAACACCGTGGAAAGATGAAATCATGAAATGTGTTTTAACAGCCACCGATGCTGCTGCAAAAGTTTGGTGGACCAAAGTTATTGTTGGCTCATGGATTCCTCCATAGACTGCTGCGAAGCTTTGTTTTGTCACGTTCAAAGGAAACAGATACATCATCTTGTCTTGTCCTTCAATTTCCCACTTCTTTACGAATCAATTAAGCTTTGGCTCGCAAATCGGGGGAGATGTTCTAATCTCAACTGTGTATACTGCCTCTTACCAGCAACATAAGTCCCTTTTTCAGAAACGTCATCTCATAATATAATTCTATTGTAGAGATTAACTATATAGTTATTATAATATTTTTATCATATTGCCCCACTTAAATACTCGAAAAATGAGTAGTTGTAGTTTAGCATTTAATAAGGATATGCATGTCCAATTGTAGGACCGAACAAGCAATAGAGGAGAGTGAATGGTGCCTTCAAATTTTTCCTAAGTATTCACATATCGTTTGCTCTGATAGCTACAAAGTTGTGAAGATTAGGATAGAAACCCTACTCAAGACTCGAGAGAATCAAGAAACTGAATCACTGTGAAGAAACAGCAGGCGCGGTACTACGTTGTTGTACTTACAGTACTACTGTGACTGGTCGTAAGCCAATGTGGTTGGAACATAACTCGAGTGGTTAACGATCAGTGAGTAGTCCAAAATCAAAGTGATGATGACTAGTGAGTGGTCGAAAACTAACGTGATCGAAGACCAGTGAGTGGTCAAAAACCAACATCGTCGATGACTAGTTAGTGGTCAAAAACCAACGTGGTCGAAAACTAGATGAAACAAGACCAGAGTGATCAACAACCAGTGAGTGGTTGAAAACCAAAGTGGTGAAATAAGACCAAAGTGGTCAATGACTAGTGAGTGGTAGAAAACCAAAAGTGGTCGAAGCAAGTCGAAACAAGACCAGAGTGGTCAACGGCCAATAAGTGGTCGAAGTAAGACTAGGGTGGTCGACAACCAGTGAGTGGTCGAAAACCTGATAATGATCGAAAGCCAGTGGCAGTGATACTACCGCTATAGAACTTGTGGTACTACCATTGCTACAGCAAAATCAGGATAAATAGGTTTTTTAGCACGACTACAAGATCTTAAATCCATATAACTTTTGATTAGATGATTCAAAAGTCGTGAAACTTTGTACACATATTTCTTAAGTTCTTAGGAACCTATTCCATCTATGGATCGCAGAAATCCATGTTAAAGTTAAGTCCTTTTAAATATTTAAGCAAGTGTGCACTGAAACCAAGTCAAAACCCTAAATGGTGAATACAACTTGTTTGTGGGTAGATGATGGCCAAGATGGATCTAAATAAATTCCCACATGTCACAACGAGCTAGAACATTGAAGAACACAACCCAAAAACTCTTGAAATAAGAAATCACTCGATAAGACCAAAAACAATCAAAACTGGGTTTCTTGACGAACTTGCTACCAAAGTATCTAGATATGTGAAGAATGATCCCCAGAGGTTATCTCCATCACTTATATATCCTTAGCACAACAAGATCAAGAAGAGAAAAGATGAGAGATCAAAACTAATCGAAGCAAAAACACATCAATCAAAATACGAGAGACTCAAGGAGATGCACAACGATTAATGTATTGCTTACTTGAGAAGGTATGTTATACAACCATTCTACCTTAGAGGACAAAAAGCACGCTAGGATTGGTTTTACAACCATTCTACCTTGAATGACAAAGAGTACACTAGGCACTCAACTCAAACCCTAACCCTAGACATGAGAGCATAAGAGAGATAAGTTGGATAGTTAACAACATGTGTCCATCCCATCCCCCTTTATAGATAGGCTAGCCAGCCACATCTATCCCTTAGTGGATATTATCCACTTAGCACAATGCGGCAAATCTGGTAACCCCACATACACGGGTTTTACTCACACATATTTACTTATGTACGCTATTCAAAACGCATAATCCTAAATCCATTAAATCCTTAGCGTTGATCTGTCTTGATCAAACCATCTCCACCTTGAACTAAAGCACTCTCTCAAGTGCCACTCATGTGTCGCGGTTTCAATCCAAAATAGTTTCCAGTATTTTGGCCAAACTACCAAAATACCCTTCCTTGACCCGGTCTTCATTTTTCATTGCAAATAATTACCATATTTGCCACGTGTAGGTGCACCACTAGCTTGCCACGCATCGTCAAGTCTCTCTCGTCTTGGTTCCATGAACCACGGCTCACTTGGACCGTCTAAACCACATGGTACAATCCCGCCGATCGAACTCGCGTTCAACATTTCCCGCTTTTCTCGTGCCATGCTTGAGCTCACCATCTTACCCGGCATCCTCGATCATACTAGGCCTCAGTAGGTAGAAAAGAAGTTAAACTTGAACCAGGTGATTTTGTTTGGTTGCACTTGCGAAAGGATAGATTTCCTGAGTTAAGAAAATTAAAATTGATGCCTAGAGCTGCTGGTCCTTTTAAGATAGTTGAGAAGATAAATGATAATGCATATAAACTTGAGTTGCCTCCCGAGTTTGGGGTTAGTCCCACCTTTAACATTTCAGATTTGAAGCCATACTTGGGAGAAGAAGATGAGGCTGAGTTGAGGACAACTCCGCTTCAAGAGGGGGAGGATGATGAGGACATTACTTCTTCGGATATACACAACACTCCTCCACTTGATATTCAAGGACCAATCACTAGAGCTCGCTCCCGACAATTGAATTTACAAGTGAGCTCGTTCCTAAGTACTTCTCTTTGTTCATTTGAGAATCGATTACTACCTAATGATTTAATTATGATTAGGAACCATGGAGAGGATCAGGAAGTACTTGGGGAAGGGCTACGAGGCGCACGAGTCCAGCAAGGGTGGTCGAATCATGTTGGATGTTCAACTCAAGCCGACTTCGAATCCAATTCGGAGTCTAGGACGCACTAAAACGGACGCCCAGATCGCATCCGGAGTCCGTTTTGGACGTTCCACATATGTATGGAAAGCTGAGAAGATAACCTTTCCAATGGAGCTGGTCTCATATCAAAATTCCTTCTGAGTCAACAGAAATCGTCGAAACAAGTGGACGTTCAGAATCTGTCAGGGTGCTGCGACACCGTCTTTTGGGCCGTTCGGCTTTGTATCGTGTTGGAGTCCATTAAGGACGCGTCCAGGGGTTTTGCACGCCCCTTACTCCTTTATATACAGCCGCCACCCCCACCATTAGGGTTGGGTTTTGCTTAGATTAAATCTGTCTTTGAACAGTTTCGTCGTTCATCGGTTTGTGAGACCCCAACTTTCGAGTGCTAAATCAGTACATCTGCAATTCAATTGTGATCTTCCTTGTTCTTGCTTGTATTCTTCGATTCGCAGGCGAGGATTAGCCTTCTTGGCGAGGTCAACCGGGCTGCGTACGGTTGATAACCTGAGGAGATGTGGTGCTGCGATTGCGGGGTTCGGGACGTGTTGTTCGGAAGCCGGATCGATTTGTGTCGCGCCTCCACCAAATCGAACGTATCCAGAACCTGTTGGAAGATCGGGACCCCGTTCCCATCACTCAGCTCCTCCATGAGCATAGCCCCGATCCTCACCGTTGACCACAGTTGACTCGAAGCGACCATACACATCTAAAGACAAAGAAATCATTTTCGTACACAAGTTCTTCGCAGCTTGACCCACGTTAGTCAAAACATGCTTCATGCAATATATATCCATAGACCTTGGTGAAGCCAACTCAATCCATGACTCAATTTCCCATAACCCTATTTTTTTGTGAAATCCGGTAGTACTGCACACAACATACCGGTACTACCACTCACTAAACCGGTACTACTACACCTTCGCTGTAACACCCTGCCCAACCTCTAGGCCTAGAGTGCTACCATCATTGCATAATAATACCACTTTTAAATATCTGCTAAACAATTTAAACAAACTCTACTTTTTCATGAAGCAACGGCCACTTACACCATACTATTTTTTAAGCAACTATTCCAACTTACTAGTGGAGTTAAACATACTAACAAAAGCTGGTTAAGTGACGTGCTGCAAGAACGTGAAGATATTCATGTGGTACACCTGCCCATGCATGTCATCCTCAACGGTCACCTAAAAACAACAACAAAATAAGGGTGAGTCAAAAGACTCAGCAAGTACATAATAGGACGGTAAACACTACCAAAACATGTAAGCAATTCAACCAACCATAACATACTCCACATGCATTGTCATGCTCATATCATCATTCTCATGGTTCCACATTGACCATAACATATTCTGCATGCATTTTCATGTTCTGTCATTACCACATCACCTATGTAATGCAACACTGCTCTATATGCACATTTGCTCATCACATTGCATATACCGGTGTTGCCGAGTGAACATCCGTCGATGTTCACCCAAAATCTTGGGCCCACCCATATCGGCACGGGGGTCTCTCCACTCTCGTGGAGCCCTATCAATGTAGGTCTTACTCAAGAGCGCTCCAGATTAGTCAACTAGCTTTACTCGTAATTAGAAACTTTCTCACCGTCCTAACTCTTGAGTGCACATGATGCAAATGCTGATGCGCATTGTCATAATCATGCTCATCATTAACATCATTAGCAGGTAAGCATCACTGCCCACCATACTCCATCATCATTACCATCATTTATCATGCAACATCATGTCATGTAAACATTACATTTCCACATAAACATCATCATATCATGTAAGCAGCATATATTTTCATAAACTTTTCGGTTTACCGCTCTACCATGCACTTGTCTGTTAACCAAGTGGAGCGAAGCGACGTGAGGACGACGTCGACTCAAGACCTCCACCTGAACATGCAATTAATTCGTCTTAACACATCATAATGAAACCAGAGCTTAAGCGAGCAACGACAATTCTACACGCATAACCCGACTCTGGCATAAAATGCCTAGGGTTAAGAACCCATCGCGCAGGTACCAAACGCCCATTTTTTCCTTTATTTTTCTCCTCTTTTCTTTTCTTTTTTCTTTTTCTCTCTCTCTCTCTTTCTCTCCTTCTCTTTCCTTTCTTTTTTCCTTCATCTGGCCGGCCGAAATGGCCTCATCCACTTCTCCCTCCCTCACTTCTCTCGGTCAAATGGCCTGGCGACTCCAGGCGGCACGGCGTTGGCACGCGGCAGAGCTTGGGCTCGCCGGCCCCAGGCTCACTGCCAGCCGATCTCGGAATGCCTCCGCCTTCCGCCTTCCCTCTTCCTCCCTCTTTCTATCCCTTTCACCTGGAGGTTCGCAGCGTAGAAGGGACTCGGCCCATGGATCTGGAGCGCGCCACTGACGACCCTTCCCAATCTGGCCGACTAGGGCCCAGATCCGGCCATCCCCTACCATCGGCTGCCTCCCCTCCGGTCACTCCACCCCCTACCATGGCTTCACACCACTGCCTTCAACTTCATGTCAAAACTTCACATAGTGGCTTTACACTGTTGTCGTTGTTAGTCTCACACCGACTTCTCTTTGCAGTAGCATCGTACTGTTGTTTGTGCTGGTATCATACCGACTCTTCCTCATTGTGATGGCCTTCGCAACTGCCAGCTTCTTCTGGTGCCACACGCTACTAAATGCAAAGGCCTATACAACACGATCACTACATGCAGCAGGCAAAAGACCAAATTAAACATGCAGATACAAACTTTGTTAAGATTAGTATCTAACAAATTTATTTCTCCCTAATCTTGACTGGCCACACTTCATGAATCTTCACAGAAGATTTGGCTCATCATCACTCTGAACGTCACAGAGTAGCGCTTTCTTATCCTTTCCTTTTTCTTTCACCTCCTTTCCTTTCTCAAGACACTCGTATGCGAAGTAACCAAACTCTTGGTAGTTATAGTACATCACCTTGGTTTTGTCGAACTTTCTTCAACCACCACCACTGCTAGTGCTGCCAGAGGAGCTATTGCCATTTTGCTTCGATGGCCGAGTCACCCACTTGGCCTTGGTGAGAAGCAAATGCTTTTCGTCCCCTTCTCGCATTTGTGTATCCGCCTCGTGCGCTTTGAGGTGGCCAATCGCCTCCTCGAATGGCATGATATCCACATTGGAGAATTGCTCAATTGCAGCAATAACCTATAAAACTTGTCGAGAACTGAATCGAGCAACTTCTTGACTAGTGCTGTGTCCTCCAGGATGGCACCAAGATCACTAAACTTGCTCGCTAGCCTATTGATCTTACTAGCAAACTCATCGATGGAGTCGCCTTCCTTCATGCAGGGCCTCAAATCACTTTTCAAAGTCTCTAGTTGCACCTGTTCACTCGATCGTGCCAAGATACCTCGTCTTCAAGCTCTCCCATACCCCCTTGGTTGTCTTCTTTTTGGCAACCTGGTGGAGAATGGCTTGGAAGATGCACGCTAGTGCCATCTTGTCCTTCCTCCTTTCCACGACCACTCTAGCCGTAAGTTCGATTGCCTCCCGGATGTCCCAGGCCTCCATACACGACTCCATCTTGATTGCCCAGGTGGAGTAGTTGGAGGAGGAGAGCATCGGGTACTAGAGAGAGACGTCTCCCTCCCTCGTGTTGAAGTGAGGGTACTTGGGCATACACAGAACCAACAACTCAGGCTCTGATACCAAATGTTAGGATTAAATCGCTCAATCCTCTCTCTTATTATTCTGGATAAACACACACAGAGATGGACTAATACAATGTTGGTATTAAATCACTCAATCTTTTCTTTTGCTACTCTTCTTCACCCAATTTAACAGGAATTACATGGCTTAAATAAACCTCATACACACACACACGACTTCCACGCACCCCACTAACTCTACTAACTTGGGCCTATTCTCATGCCTACTGAAATCTCTCCACGATCCGCATGAGATCGCTTCTCATGGCTATGACCGCTCCATCTTCCGACTACCCTCGTAGTCAAATGCTCTGATTGCTACAGAGTCCTTCCAAGTACCGATTACTACAGTGTTCTTTCGAGTACAAATTGCTACAATTTTTTTGACTACTACAGTACCTACGACTAATGCAATGCTTTGTACATTGCTACACGACCACGTTGCTATGACCACGGCGCCACGACAACGTTTGAGCACACGACTGAGTTCTCATACTTCTGACTGTTTATTCGACCACTGCGCATCATCTCGATGCTACGACCACGGTGTATCAACTCGAAGCTTTGACCATGACTTCTCGCGTGCTTGGGTCTTCAACTCCGAATCGCAGCTTCGACTGCTACTTCAACTGCGGCTTCGTCTATGGATTTGGCCACGGCTTTGACCACTGCTTCGACCATAGCTTATAAATCATCAAGATTAATTCTAACAGGCGATAATAGAGGGAAGGTGAGATGTAACTATGGACTCTGGAGCCTCTTGGATGTCAAAACTGATTTTAGTTGGCCAACAGAATATTGGTCCCCAAAGAGACCAAATTTTGTTGGCTATTGAATTTGCCTTCACTTCACCATGTTTTGAACATGTTCTGTTCTCGTGTGAATTTTTTTACTAATGCAGGTCAAATTTTCAGATTTTTTTCTAGTTTGTTTGATATTTCAATTTATTAAGTTGCCGTGCACGCACTAGTGACGACATTGTGCTTGTCAGGTGTAGTAAAATGGGCAGAATTTCGTGTGTTGACTATCCATACCATCTTGGTTCCTTCGTTTATCTCATTTTGTTCAAAAGGTATCTCATTTTCTCATAGACTGCCGCGAAGCATTGCTTTGTCACGTTCAAAGGAAACAGATACACCATCTTGTCTTGTCTTTGGCTCGCAAATCGGGGAAGATGTTCTTATCTAGGGGTGGAAAACGGTAACAGATAATTCGTTTTATCCGATATTCGTATCCGAGAAAACACGAATATGGTAAGCAAAAATTCGTATTCAAAAATATTCGTATTCGTATTCAAGAATATTTGTATCCGTATTTGAGAGTATTCGTATTCGCATTCGTATTCGAGAATATTCGTATCCGTATCCGTATTCGAGACTATTCGATTCGTATTCGATCCGTTTTTAGAACTCATGAAAAATTCGTACAAAATTTGTGATTCAAAATTTGAATTTAGGTGGTTTAAAACTGGTAACCGGTCAAAAACCGGTGAAAATCGGCCAAATCGCTAGGAATCTGTTTTATCCGATATTCATATCCGAGAAAATCCATATTCGAAAATATCCGTATTCGTATTCGAGAATATTCGTATACGTATTTGAGAATATTCGAATTCGTATTCGTATTCGTTTTAAAAATATGGATTCGTATTCGTATTTGATACTATTCGACCGTATCCGATCCATTTCCACCTCTACTTATCCCAACCATATATGGTATACTGACTGCCTCTTTACTCCACAGACAAGCAAAGAATATGATTCATTCAATCATTCTCGCTTTAATTAGGAACGGGAAAGCAACGTAGCAAAGTCAAATGCCTAAAGCTGGTATATCATTGGTACTGCCATTGTCGTGGCTTTCTGGTCTTCTCTGAAGAGATTCACGATGATTCGTGAGATACTATTCTATCTATATCTTACCAGCAACATTCAGGGGACAGAGAATTTACTTCATCAATGACTTTAAGTTGAATTACTTTCATGATTGTGGACCAGCGGGTGTGCTAACAGGGCCATACGAAACGAAATACGTGAATAGCAATGCCAAATTTGTTCATTTAGATAAGCTTTTGGGGGTTATGGAATGCTACTCTTTTTGTTCACAAGTAAAATTTTTTCCTAGAAAAGTAGTAGTATTTTGTTTTGTATTGCCTTGAGGGTACAAATCTTACCATTTATTTTTATAAGGACTTAATTATAGCACTGCCGACTAAAAGTTTTGTTTATAAGCTGTTAGAGTTGCCTTGAGGGTACAAATCTTGTTTAGTTGTATTCGAGTCGATTTTACTATATTATATGTTCGAATCATGTACGAGTTTGTTTTCGTGTATGAGTTAGTTTTTGAATTCATCTCGAAGTTGTAGTTGTCTCTATGTTGTAGTCGTAGAGTTAAATATAAAAGATAGAGCATTATAATGAGAGGAAATGAGATGATCGGTGTGATTGAGAGATTGAGAAGCAATAGAGAAAGAGAAGCGGGAGCAGTTGTGCCTCGGGGAAATTAAACGTGCGCTCTCGGTGTTTTTCATTTGTCTGTCTGGTGTCTCCAGAAGCATCACACGGCAGCAAGTTTCATGTGAAGGTGTTGCTTTGTATTACTTCATCACGCAACAAGTAGGGTGTTGCTCCTTCCGTAAGTCAGGCTCAGGAACGTTTCATCACCACGGAAGCCACGTCCAGCAGGAGAGTGTACGAGTTCGTCGATAAACTTAAGTTTGCTGTATAATCAGATTAACTCTTTTGGTGATAAGATAGAAGAATCTGTGACGGTAAAAAAGTACCTGCGTATGCTTCCAGAGAAGTACATACCTGTTGTCACAACACTTATGTACTCCTTCGATTCAGACAAGAAGAAGATAGAGGAGATCACCGGATCTTTCAAGGTCCATGAGGAGTTACTGAAGGGGTTTTAGTCGTGCAAGGGGATATCACAACAAGCAGACGTTACTAGTAAGGGGAGATCCGAGAGACGGTCGTGGCTCATCATACAACTGTGGGAAGTGGCGCGGTCGTGGAGGCCAGAGTGGTCGAGGCAGCAGGGGTAGCCATGGAGACAGAGCTGGGCAAAGCGGTGGTGAGAGATCCCATGATACGTTACATGTTAAGTACTTTGAATGAGGCGAATATGGGCACTACACGATAAAATGCTGCAGTAATAAAAAATGCTTCAACTGTAACTAGTTTAGACACTTTGCTTTGGATTGCAAGAGCAAGAAGAAGGACGGAAAAGTGAACCTTGCTAAAGACGAAGAAGAAGATGACGGAGAGCTAATACTTCTCTCCTCATATGTTGAAAAGGAGTCGGTCATGGTGGAACTGAATGAGGAAAACGTAATTCCAAAACTACGCATGAAGGAAGCCATAACCACATGGATCAATGGTACTTGGATAATGGAGCCAGCAACCACATGACGGGAGATCGCTCCATGTTCCACAAGCTCGACGAGAAGGTTTTGCGCAAGATCAAGTTTGGCGATGGCTTTATGGTGGAGATAAAAGGCAAATGGATGATGATGTTGCAATGTAGGAATGGAGATAAGAAGTTGTTGATAGGAATTTATTATATACCAAGTTTATGCAACAACATACTAAGTCTCGGGTAGATGATGGAGAGAGGGTGCAAGGTGGTGCTGCAGGATGCGAGTGTATGATAAGAACAGAGATTTGTTGATGAAGGCAAAGAGATCTCCAAATTGGCCGTACAAGATTCCCTTAAAAACTTATAGATCAGTTTGTGAGAAGAGCGGTCTGAAGGAGCCAGAAGATGAAGGGCTTCACCAACGGGCAGCAGGAGGTAAGCCTGAAGTCGTAACAAGGAAGGAGACTGAGCCAGCGAAGAAGCGAGATGGGGCAGAGGGTATGGTCGTAACGAGCAGTGGCTTTGGAAGGGTATACAACGGGCATGCAGTGATTATAGCGAGTGGTGCAGGAGGTGCGCATGTGCAAGCAGCTGAGTTCGGACGGCGTGCAAGCGGAGAGGAGCGAAGTGACGGCTTGGTGGTCGACACGCACCACACACAGCAGCGTGGTCGTGGCAGTAGAGGCTCAAAAGCTCTCATGCGTGCTGCGGAAGGTAGTCGTAGATGGGTCCCGAGGTAGCGGGAGGAAGCACAGCGTGGAGGGCAGTGGTCGAAAGCATGGGCACACGACAGTGAGAGTAGATGCTGGTAGAGGAAGCATGAGCAAGGGCTGCAGGAGGAAGACAACCAGACATAGAAATGAGGTCGAAGAAATGGTTGTGGGAGTAGGTGCTCCAGCCAGACAAGCATGCAAGGAAGAAGCGGAAGCAAGAGAGAAGATCAGCGTGATCAAAATGAAGAAACAAGATTAAGGAGGTGATTGTTAGAGTTAGTAATCTTGTTTAGTCATATTCGAATCGGTTTTGCTATATTATATGTGTTCGAATCATGTACGAGTTTGTTTTTGTGTACGAGTCAGTTTTTGAGTCTATATTGAAGTTGTAGTTGTCTCCGTGTTGTAGTTGTACAGTTAGGTATAAAAGATAGAGCAATATAATGAGAGAGGATAAGGTGATCAGTGTGATCCAGAGATTGAGAAGCAATAGAGAAAATGAGAAGCGGGAGCGGATGTGCCCCGGGGAAAATTATACGTGCGCTCTCGGTGTTTTTCGTTTGTCTGTCTGGTGTCTCCAGAAGCATCGCACGGCAGAAAGCTTAATGTGAAGGTGTTGCTTTGTATTGCTTCATCACACAACAAGGAGGTTGCTGCTCCTTCTGTAAGTCGGGTGCAGGAACACGTCTCATCACCACGGAAGCCACGTCCAGCAGAAGAGCAGGCATCACGATGCTGACCAGGCGGGTCATGGGACTAGCGGGTCCCACTGAAGAGAAGACGAACGCACGAGCGTGATCCGAGAGCCAAAGGATCCAGAAAATTTTGTAACATAAGCTTTATGTTAAGAAATGCAACTCTTTTAGTTCACACAAATATAAATAACCTTTGTTTTGTACTTATAAAAATTTTCAATTCCCCACACACCTCCCACGTCCTCTACTTGCAAGTTTCAACCCACTCTTCCCTCCAACATTGACTGAAATATTGGGTTATGAATGCAAACTAAAGCAGAAAAAAATGGTTTATAAATGCTCTCAATAAATAATAAACTAAACATCAATTAACTCTAATAAATTCACATAATAAGTTCCCTAAAAAACTCACATAATGAGCTGCTAAATAAAACATGCCCACCACTCTTGATTCAATATTTCCTAGCATTTCTAGACACATCAAGTAACGAGTAGAAATCCTGTCAAATAAGATTTTAAAATCCATGTTAGGGTAGCAGGAATTTGTAAACAATAATAAAAGCAAAGCAGAAGGGAACCAAGGTACCTCTAAAGTCCAAACAATGTACTTACGCAGGTAACACCCGAAGCCTTTCACCGTGTATAGGAACCAAGCACCTCCAAACTGTACTAACGGCAATGAGAAGTTTATTGGGTCAACAGCTTCAGAGCTTCCCTCAGATATACGAACTGCAATTTTGCAGAGACGGCTTAACAAGGGAGTTCATCATCATCGGGATATTAAGTCTTTGCTTCTAATTAGATCATGTTAGTATTTGCTTCTAAAAACTATTTTTCTATAGTAAATAGCTTTCAAACGAAGTGTCTTTTTAAGACGAGTCTACTAGTTAATTGTAGTACACACTATAGCGACTTCACTATAAAAACCAAAATTGCTTTCGAGTATCTCTCTATAGCTTTTCTATAAGTTTTTACTATTTATAAGTCAAAAATAAAAACCAAAGCCAAAAACTAATATGAAAGATCCGTGGTACAATGATAGGTAGAACGATAACTAAGTTTTGCTTCGAGACAAAGTCGAATTTGACACTGTTACACATGGTATTTATAAAAGTATTCATATGTATATCATATTTACAGAAATATCACTTCTACTGTCCGGTGGGTGGGCGATAGTACCCACAAGGTGGCGTGTGGCGAGGCCGACGGCGGTAGGTGCCTGCCGCCCTGCCAACAGATGGCAGGAAACCTGCTGCCTGGTGAGGAGACGGTAGACAGGTTTGTTGTCCAGTGAGGGGGCAACAGGAGATTAAGCTGGTTGATTAGCCAGCTTAATTACCTATCCTAATTTTTTTCTGGTTAGTGTTTGTTTGAATTTTTAATTATATCAAATGAGCTCAAAAAATTACAAAACTTTATTTACATCCTCCTGAAACAACTTACTTCATAGTGTAATTTTGGGTAATTTTATCCATTGTGAATATTAGTCAAATATTCATAAAATTTTAATATTTGTACAAATTTTTACATATACCAAACGAGCTTCACAAAATATGAAATTTTATGTGAAACCACCCAACACACTTCACAAAATATGAATTAAATTCATGATTATATTCATCAGCTGTAAATTAATAATTAATTAATCCTAATAAACGTAGCAAATTTGGACCACATAAAATTCCCAAAAATTGACACAATAACTTTGACTGTATCAGGAGGTTTCACATAAATTTTTATAATTTTTTTGAGCTTGTTTACTATATATACAAACTCATACAAATATTAAAATTTTATAAATATTTTAGCAATATTCACAGTGGGTAAAATCACTCAAAATTACATCGCCAAGCACTGTTGACGGAAGACAATACACAAATTTTTGTAAATTGTTGAGCTCATTTTTATATATTTAAATATTGAAACATACACTAAGTGAAAAAAATTAGAGAAAGTAATTAAGCCTGCTAATCAGCCGGCTTAATCATCTGCCATCTCCTCACCAGGCGGTAGGTGATAGCCGGCTTAGTTACCTATTTTTTGTTTAGTCTTTGTTTGAATTTTTAAATATATCAAATAACCTCAAACAATTACGAAAATTTATGTATAGCCTACGGACATAACATACTTGATAATATAATTTTTGTATAATTTAATCCATTGTGAATGTTATTAAAAAATTTATAAAATTTTGATATTTTTACAAATTTTTATATATAACAAACGAGTTCTAAAAATTATGATATTTTATGTGAAGTCTTTTGACATAGTCATAATTACTGTGTAATGTTTGGAAAATTTTATGTGATCCAAATTTGTCACATTTATTCTAGTTAATTTAATTATGAATTAAAATTAACGATTAAATTCACAGGCCGTAAATTCATGAATTAACATGGCAAATTCAGACTGTATAAAATTCCCAAAAAAATGTACAATTAGGCCAACTATGTTGAGAGGCTTCATATAAAATTTTATAATTTTTAGAGCTCGTTTGCTATATATGTAATAATTCCTACAAATATTAAAATTGTATGAATTTTCGAGCAATATTCAGAGTTGATAAAATTGTAGAAAAAATGACACAATGAAGTACGTTGTGTCAAGAGTAAGTTGGCGGTGAGTTAGGGTTGCAATTCAGCACAAATGGAGGGACTAAATGCAAAACCACCATATCTCCACCGGGCTCTCTGGAAACCCTAGCCGAAGAACCTGGAGGGCCACTTCATCATCGAGCACCGACGAGCCGCCTCTCCACGCCCATCCATTCGCCTCCCATCTCCTCGGCCGGCCGCCACTCATCTTCTCGAGTCTCCAGGGACCTCCGGCTCTCCAGCCGAACCCATCCTCTTCACCTCCAACACCAGTAGCCCCATTCCAGCGCCTCCACCTCCGGATCCCTCTCCTAACTCAGGCATTTCAATCTCCATCACCCGACCGCCATCTCCCGTGCGCCTCACCAACACCACCACCGCACCTCTCCTCACCGAGCAACCACCACTCATCCTCTACCCATCTCCAAACCCCAAACATGCAAGCAGCCCTAGTCCCTCCTTTTCTAAATCCCTCTCTGCTGGCTAGATCTGTTCACCCACGGTTGGATCTCGAAACCCTAGCTCGGGATCCGCTTCATCTCGAGACAAATCCGCACTATCTTGCCGGATCGCAACTTCTCCGAGTGAAGCTCTTGGATCTACTACGCTCTGCGTCCTCCACCGGCGATACTTCTTGGTGGATCAACCACCAGCGCTTGGATGCGCTCTTTGCTTCATCTTGATGGCTGCGCTTGGATCTTCTTCCTCTCTTTGCCGCTACCTCTACGGCTTCTTCCCAGTGATCTGCTCATGCTGCTCTTCGCCGGCTACCCTGCGACCTCTACTACTGGATCGCATCTCCGCCTGCATCCCCGGTTCTGCTCGGATCTGCTTCCCTTCCCGCATCCACTACATACGTGCTACAACCGATCTCGCACACCTTAAGGGTTGTAAAAGTCTCAAGTCTCCGATTTAATATTGCAATGCTTTTCATGAATATGCTCTTGAGAGGATCGTGATGTATGTGTAGTCTTGAGTTGATCGGTTGCTAGGAGTACTTGTCTTGTGCTTGTTTTTCTTTGAGATGTTTATGTGATAGATCATTAATGTGCATGTGTTATATATATATATTTCGGATCTGGGATTATAAGGTGTGTTTAATTGTTATTGCGCTTGGGAGATGATTATTCAGATCATATGTTCTGTTTGGATTCATGGTTCTTGCATGATAGTCATTAGATGTTTATAAGCTTGATACTTACTTTGGTAGGATGTTTTCTTTCTTCTTGTGATGTTGAGATCATCTTACGTGATTAGAGTAGATTCTTACGCACGATTTAATTTTTAGTATGCATTTACATTATTCGATTAGTAAGATATTAATGCCATGCTTTTATTTTAATGTCACTCTAAGTAAGGTTTACATCATTGTTCCTGCAGTAGTATGACTTGTGTTATTGCATGGTAATTGCTTGTCTTGATATATCCTTGGTATTGGTGCATCTGTGAGCTTCTTTGTGTTGGGTTGGGATATTAGCTTAGCGTTTAGCTTCTTCTCATCTGCTCTCTGCGCTCCTTCTTATCCCTAGTCCTCTCCTTCTTCCTATAGTTCTTTTCCCGCCTTTCCCAAGGCACCTCATTCTTTCTCACGGTAGAATTAGTTTTCCGATCCTCTCTTCCTTTCTAATTCTCGGTATTATAACCTTCTTTAAATCTTTCTTGCTTCTCCTCTCTTCTCTAGTTTTCTTCTCATCTCAAGTCTTTCTCTAGCAGTCAATCTCTTTTCTAATCTTCTAACCTCTCGCACTCTCTTCTTATCTCTTCCTTCTTTCTTTTCCCTTTTCGTTAATCTGCTAGTTCCAGTCTACTTCTAGCCCTATTCTCTCTTTCACTCCATCTCAATCTCTCTTTCCCTTTTGCTTTTCCTTCTGTCATTTCTGGGTAGTCTTCTTTCTTTCTCTTCTCTCGGTAAAGTTAGATTCTCGGGTCCTTCTCTTTTCTCTTCTTTAGTCAAACACTCTTTTCACGGCACCTTGACTCTTCCTCTCTCAAGCTTTCCTTCTATTGCTAGACACGATCCCAGTTTTAGGTTGTATAGCTTCAGTTAGTGTTCAAATCACATTCGTGCGGCTTAGCTTTGGTTAAGTGTCGTGCCACGTACTCTAGTCCTGTGGAGAACACGACATCTCGCTGCTATCTTAGCGGCAGCCCGTGCACTGCGGTGCTGTGCATTTTGCACAATTAAGTCAATTGGCGCCGTTGCCGGGGAGTAGATATTGGTGATCGCGCTAGACCATAGACTAAGTCATTTCTTTAGTTTTCTTCCTTCCTTTTAGACCTGAACTCCCGACTTATGCTCGGGGTGGAGATCATTCATTGACTCCTCTTGATCACGAGATTGAGCGAACATTTAAGTGGTGAAAAGAGAATCAACTCCCCATCAAGAAGAAATGGGTGATCGAGAATCCCAACCTCTTCTTCGTGACCTTTGGATTCCTAGAGACCAAGGTATAGCTCACAGGATTGTCCAACCTGCCATTCGGGCCAACAACTTTGAGCTCAAACCTGCACTCATTACCATGGTCAGTGGACGAGTTGGAGGTTCTCCAGGGACCCCAATGAACACATTCGCACCTTCCTAGAATATTGCAACACTTTGAAGTACAATGGAGTCTAGCGGATGCCATTAGACTCTCATTGTTCCCTTTCTCTCTTAGAGATGGTGCTAAGACTTGGTTGCACTCCTTTTGCACCTTAAGGACACATGGGAACACCTCTTGCAAGCCTTCTTTGAGAGGTATTTTCCTCCCTCAAGGCGGCGTGACCACGAATGAGATCGTGGCCGCTAACTCGGGTCAAATGGTCAAATCCAATATGACCAAGTCTCCTATGCCGTAAGGAAAGGTCATGGGACTCGAAGCAAGCAAACAACGGAGAGGATCACCAAAAGACTCGGAAAAATCAGCACGAAAGATCCTCCCAAACGAGAAATCCAAACCGACTACCGAAGAATCACGAATATTGGTTTTAAATACATTGACTGTTTAAAAAATCAAGTCGAGACGGTCTTTTGTGAATTATTAGAATGTAATTTGCAACGTTACTTTATCCATTCAAGTTTTTCTCGGCATCCCACGAGTTCGAAACTCGAAAACCAAATCCTCGGTCTTGCCCAAAGCTACCAACAGAGCAAACCTAGACCTCGTGTTGGTCTTAGGTGCACTCAAGGTCCGGGCTGACCACGAATACGCCTAAGAGACTCAAGACGGTCTCTTGCGCGATCTTGGCGCTTGAAGCATTGGTCAATCAGATGCCCATCCTTCGCGAGAAGGTGCAATGATACCGCCTCGAGGGGTAAGTAGCATGAGATGGCCTTGCCCGAGGTCAAGCTGCAGTGAAATCACCTTCGCCGAAATCCCTTGGACAAAGCCCGCGATCTAAATTGAACTTTCTTGTTCTTGGGCTTGACCTCGATCACACCTGCGGCTATGGGTCCGAGCACGGCGGTGGATGTTTTCACATCCTCACGGAAATTATATCCTAGACCCTGTTGAACTTGCAAATCTTTGATTGGTCTAGAATAAGATTGAGATCCTTCTTGCCTCCTACAAATTTCTCGAGAGTGTTCATAAGGCACCGACACTCGTTGTCGTTGTTAGTCTCACACCGACTTCTCTTTGCAGTAGCATCGTACTGTTGTTTGTGCTTTGGTATCATACCGACTCTTCCTCATTGTGATGGCCTTCGCAACTGCCAGCTTCTTCTGGTGCCACACGCTACTAAATGCAAAGGCCTATACAACACGATCACTACATGCAGCAGGCAAAAGACCAAATTAAACATGCAGATACAAACTTTGTTAAGATTAGTATCTAACAAATTTATTTCTCCCTAATCTTGACTGGCCACACTTCATGAATCTTCACAGAAGATTTGTCTCATCATCACTCTGAACGTCACAGAGTAGCGCTTTCTTATCCTTTCCTTTTTCTTTCACCTCCTTTCCTTTCTCAAGACACTCGTATGCGAAGTAACCAAACTCTTGGTAGTTATAGTACATCACATTGGTTTTGTCGAACTTTCTTCAACCACCACCACTGCTAGTGCTGCCAGAGGAGCTATTGCCATTTTGCTTCGATGGCCGAGTCACCCACTTGGCCTTGGTGAGAAGCAAATGCTTTTCGTCCCCCTTCTCGCATTTGTGTATCCGCTCCTCGTACGCTTTGAGGTGGCCAATCGCCTCCTCGAATGGCATGATATCCACATTGGAGAATTGCTCAATTGCAGCAATAACCTATAAAAACTTGTCAGGAACTGAATCGAGCAACTTCTTGACTAGTGCTGTGTCCTCCAGGATGGCACCAAGATCACTAAACTTGCTCGCTAGCCTATTGATCTTACTAGCAAACTCATCGATGGAGTCGCCTTCCTTCATGCACAGGGCCTCGAAATCACTTTTCAAAGTCTGTAGTTGCACCTGTTCACTCGATCGTGCCAAGATACCTCGTCTTCAAGCTCTCCCATACCCCCTTGGTTGTCTTCTTTTTGGCAACCTGGTGGAGAATGGCTTGGAAGATGCACGCTAGTGCCATCTTGTCCTTCCTCCTTTCCACGACCACTCTAGCCGTAGGTTCGATTGCCTCCCAGATGTCCTGTGCCTCCATACACGACTCCATCTTGATTGCCCAGGTGGAGTAGTTGGAGGAGGAGAGCATCGGGTACTAGAGAGAGACGTCTCCCTCCCTCGTGTTGAAGTGAGGGTACTTGGGCATACACAGAACCAACAACTCAGGCTCTGATACCAAATGTTAGGATTAAATCGCTCAATCCTCTCTCTTATTATTCTGGATAAACACACACAGAGATGGACTAATACAATGTTGGTATTAAATCACTCAATCTTTTCTTTTGCTACTCTTCTTCACCCAATTTAACAGGAATTACATGGCTTAAATAAACCTCATACACACACACACGACTTCCACGCACCCCACTAACTCTACTAACTTGGGCCTATTCTCATGCCTACTGAAATCTCTCCACGATCCGCATGAGATCGCTTCTCATGGCTATGACCGCTCCATCTTCCGACTACCCTCATAGTCAAATGCTCTGATTGCTCTGAGTCCTTCCAAGTACCGATTACTACGGTGTTCTTTCGGTACAAATTGCTACAATTTTTTTGACTACTACAGTACCTACGACTAATGCAATGCTTTGTACATTGCTACACGACCACGTTGCTATGACCACGGCGCCACGACAACGTTTGAGCACACGACTGAGTTCTCATACTTCTGACTGTTTATTCGACCACTGCGCATCATCTCGATGCTACGACCACGGTGTATCAACTCGAAGCTTTGACCATGACTTCTCGCGTACTTGGAGTCTTCAACTCCGAATACTGCAGCTTCGACTGCTACTTCAACTGCGGCTTCGTCTATGGATTTGGCCACGGCTTTGACCACTGCTTCGACCATAGCTTATAAATCATCAAGATTAATTCTAACAGGCGATAATAGAGGGAAGGTGAGATGTAACTATGGACTCTGGAGCCTCTTGGATGTCAAAACTGATTTTAGTTGGCCAACAGAATATTGGTCCCCAAAGAGACCAAATTTTGTTGGCTATTGAATTTGCCTTCACTTCACCATGTTTTGAACATGTTCTGTTCTCGTGTGAATTTTTTTACCAATGCAGGTCAAATTTTCAGATTTTTTTCTAGTTTGTTTGATATTTCAATTTATTAAGTTGCCGTGCACGCACTAGTGACGACATTGTGCTTGTCAGGTGTAATAAAATGGGCAGAATTTCGTGTGTTGACTATCCATACCATCTTGGTTCCTTCGTTTATCTCATTTTGTTCAAAAGGTATCTCATTTTCTCATAGACTGCCGCGAAGCATTGCTTTGTCACGTTCAAAGGAAACAGATACACCATCTTGTCTTGTCTTTGGCTCGCAAATCGGGGAAGATGTTCTTATCTAGGGGTGGAAAACGGTAACAGATAATTCGTTTTATCCGATATTCGTATCCGAGAAAACACGAATATGGTAAGCAAAATTGTATTCAAAATATTCGTATTCGTATTCAAGAATATTTGTATCCGTATTTGAGAGTATTCGTATTCGCATTCGTATTCGAGAATATTCGTATCCGTATCCGTATTCGAGACTATTCGATCCGTTTTTAGAACTCATGAAAAATTCGTACAAATTTTGTGATTCAAAATTTGAATTTAGGTGGTTTAAAACGGTAACGGTCAAAACCGGTGAAAATCGGCCAAATCGCTAGGAATCTGTTTTATCCGATATTCATATCCGAGAAAATCCATATTCGAAAATATCCGTATTCGTATTCGAGAATATTCGTATACGTATTTGAGAATATTCGAATTCGTATTCGTATTCGTTTTAAAAATATGAATTCGTATTCGTATTTGATACTATTCGACCGTATCCGATCCATTTCCACCCCTACTTATCCCAACCATATATGGTATACTGACTGCCTCTTTACTCCACAGACAAGCAAAGAATATGATTCATTCAATCATTCTCGCTTTAATTAGGAACGGGAAAGCAACGTAGCAAAGTCAAATGCCTAAAGCTGGTATATCATTGGTACTGCCATTGTCGTGGCTTTCTGGTCTTCTCTGAAGAGATTCACGATGATTCGTGAGATACTATTCTATCTATATCTTACCAGCAACATTCAGGGGACAGAGAATTTACTTCATCAATGACTTTAAGTTGAATTACTTTCATGATTGTGGACCAGCGGGTGTGCTAACAGGGCCATACGAACCGAAATACGTGAATAGCAATGCCAAATTTGTTCATTTAGATAAGCTTTTGGGGGTTATGGAATGCTACTCTTTTTGTTCACAAGTAAAATTTTTTCCTAGAAAAGTAGTAGTATTTTGTTTTGTATTGCCTTGAGGGTACAAATCTTACCATTTATTTTTATAAGGACTTAATTATAGCACTGCCGACTAAAAGTTTTGTTTATAAGCTGTTAGAGTTGCCTTGAGGGTACAAATCTTGTTTAGTTGTATTCGAGTCGATTTTACTATATTATATGTTCGAATCATGTACGAGTTTGTTTTCGTGTATGAGTTAGTTTTTGAATTCATCTCGAAGTTGTAGTTGTCTCTATGTTGTAGTCGTAGAGTTAAATATAAAAGATAGAGCATTATAATGAGAGGAAATGAGATGATCGGTGTGATTGAGAGATTGAGAAGCAATAGAGAAAGAGAAGCAGTTGTGCCTCGGGGAAATTAAACGTGCGCTCTCGGTGTTTTTCATTTGTCTGTCTGGTGTCTCCAGAAGCATCACACGGCAGCAAGTTTCATGTGAAGGTGTTGCTTTGTATTACTTCATCACGCAACAAGTAGGGTGTTGCTCCTTCCGTAAGTCAGGCTCAGGAACGTTTCATCACCACGGAAGCCACGTCCAGCAGGAGAGTGTACGAGTTCGTCGATAAACTTAAGTTCGCTGTATAATCAGATTAACTCTCTTGGTGATAAGATAGAAGAATCTGTGACGGTAAAAAAGTATCTACGTATGCTTCTAGAGAAGTACATACCTGTTGTCACAACACTTATGTACTCCTTCGATTCAGACAAGAAGAAGATAGAGGAGATCACCGGATCTTTCAAGGTCCATGAGGAGTTACTGAAGGGGTTTTAGTCGTGCAAGGGGGATATCACAACAAGCAGACATTACTAGTAAGGGGAGATCCGAGAGACGGTCGTGGCTCATCATACAACTGTGGGAAGTGGCGCAGTCGTGGAGGCCAGAGTGGTCGAGGCAGCAGGGGTAGCCATGGAGACAGAGCTGCGCAAAGCGGTGGTGAGAGATCCCATGATACGTTACATGTTAAGTACTTTGAATGAGGCGAATATGGGCACTACACGATAAAATGCTGCAGTAATAAAAAATGCTTCAACTGTAACTAGTTTAGACACTTTGCTTTGGATTGCAAGAGCAAGAAGAAGGACGAAAAAATGAACCTTGCTAAAGACGAAGAAGAAGATGACGGAGAGCTAATACTTCTCTCCTCATATGTTGAAAAGGAGTCGATCATGGTGGAACTGAATGAGGAAAACGTAATTCCAAAACTACGCATGAAGGAAGCCATAACCACATGGATCAATGGTACTTGGATAATGGAGCCAGCAACCACATGACGGGAGATCGCTCCATGTTCCACAAGCTCGACGAGAAGGTTTTGCGCAAGATCAAGTTTGGCGATGGCTTTATGGTGGAGATAAAAGGCAAATGGATGATGATGTTGCAATGTAGGAATGGAGATAAGAAGTTGTTGATAGGAATTTATTATATACCAAGTTTATGCAACAACATACTAAGTCTCGGGTAGATGATGGAGAGAGGGTGCAAGGTGGTGCTGCAGGATGCGAGTGTATGATAAGAACAGAGATTTGTTGATGAAGGCAAAGAGATCTCTAAATTGGCCGTACAAGATTCCCTTAAAAACTTATAGATCAGTTTGTGAGAAGAGCGGTCTGAAGGAGCCAGAAGATGAAGGGCTTCACCAACGGGCAGCAGGAGGTAAGCCTGAAGTCGTAACAAGGAAGGAGACTGAGCCAGCGAAGAAGCGAGATGGGGCAGAGGGTATGGTCGTAACGAGCAGTGGCTTTGGAAGGGTATACAACGGGCATGCAGTGATTATAGCGAGTGGTGCAGGAGGTGCGCATAGGCAAGCAGCTGAGTTCGGACGAGCGTGTGCAAGCGGAGAGGAGCGAAGTGACGGCTTGGGTGGTCGACACAGACCACACACAGCAGGCGTGGTCGTAGCGAGTAGAGGCTCAAAAGCTCTCATGCGTGCTGCAGAAGGTAGTCGTAGATGGGTCCCGAGGTAGCGGGAGGAAGCACAGCGTGGAGGGCAGTGGTCGAAAGCATGGGCACACGACAGTGAGAGTAGATGCTGGTAGAGGAAGCATGAGCAAGGGCTGCAGGAGGAAGACAACCAGACATAGAAATGAGGTCGAAGAAATGGTTGTGGGAGTAGGTGCTCCAGCCAGACAAGCATGCAAGGAAGAAGCGGAAGCAAGAGAGAAGATCAGCGTGATCAAAATGAAGAAACAAGATTAAGGAGGTGATTGTTAGAGTTAGTAATCTTGTTTAGTCATATTCGAATCGGTTTTGCTATATTATATGTGTTCGAATCATGTACGAGTTTGTTTTTGTGTACGAGTCAGTTTTTGAGTCTATATTGAAGTTGTAGTTGTCTCCGTGTTGTAGTTGTACAGTTAGGTATAAAAGATAGAGCAATATAATGAGAGAGGATAAGGTGATCAGTGTGATCCAGAGATTGAGAAGCAATAGAGAAAATGAGAAGCGGGAGCGGATGTGCCCAGGGAAAATTATACGTGCGCTCTCGGTGTTTTCGTTTGTCTGTCTGGTGTCTCCAGAAGCATCGCACGGCAGAAAGCTTAATGTGAAGGTGTTGCTTTGTATTGCTTCATCACACAACAAGGAGGTTGCTGCTCCTTCTGTAAGTCGGGTGCAGGAACACGTCTCATCACCACGGAAGCCACGTCCAGCAGAAGAGCAGGCATCACGATGCTGACCAGGCGGGTCATGGGACTAGCGGGTCCCACTGAAGAGAAGACGAACGCACGAGCGTGATCCGAGAGCCAAAGGATCCAGAAAATTTTGTAACATAAGCTTTATGTTAAGAAATGCAACTCTTTTAGTTCACACAAATATAAATAACCTTTGTTTTGTACTTATAAAAATTTTCAATTCCCCACACACCTCCCACGTCCTCTACTTGCAAGTTTCAACCCACTCTTCCCTCCAACATTGACTGAAATATTGGGTTATGAATGCAAACTAAAGCAGAAAAAAATGGTTTATAAATGCTCTCAATAAATAATAAACTAAACATCAATTAACTCTAATAAATTCACATAATAAGTTCCCTAAAAAACTCACATAATGAGCTGCTAAATAAAAACATGCCCACCACTCTTGATTCAATATTTCCTAGCATTTCTAGACACATCAAGTAACGAGTAGAAATCCTGTCAAATAAGATTTTAAAATCCATGTTAGGGTAGCAGGAATTTGTAAACAATAATAAAAGCAAAGCAGAAGGGAACCAAGGTACCTCTAAAGTCCAAACAATGTACTTACGCAGGTGATCTGGGTAACACCCGAAGCCTTTCACCGTGTATAGGAACCAAGCACCTCCAAACTGTACTAACGGCAATGAGAAGTTTATTGGGTCAACAGCTTCAGAGCTTCCCTCAGATATACGAACTGCAATTTTGCAGAGACGGCTTAACAAGGGAGTTGATCATCATCGGGATATTAAGTCTTTGCTTCTAATTAGATCATGTTAGTATTTGCTTCTAAAAACTATTTTTCTATAGTAAATAGCTTTCAAACGAAGTGTCTTTTTAAGACGAGTCTACTAGTTAATTGTAGTACACACTGTAGCGACTTCACTATATCAATCAAAATTGCTTTCGAGTGTCTCTCTATAGCTTTTCTATAAGTTTTTACTATTTATAAGTCAAAAATAAAAACCAAAACCAAAAACTAATATGAAAGATCCGTGGTACAATGATAGGTAGAACGATAACTAAGTTTTGCTTCGAGACAAAGTCGGATTTGACACTGTTACACATGGTATTTATAAAAGTATTCTTATGTATATCGTATTTACAGAAATATCACTTCTACTGTCCGGTGGGTGGGTGATAGTACCCACAAGGTGACGCGTGGCGAGGCCGACGGCGGTAGGCGCCTGCCGCCCTGCCAACAGATGGTAGGAAACCTGCTGCCTGGTGAGGGGACGGTAGACAGGTTTGTCGTCCAGTGAGGGGGCAGCAGGAGATTAAGCTGGTTGATTAGCCAGCTTAATTACTTGTCCTAATTTTTTTCTGGTTAGTGTTTGTTTGAATTTTTAATTATATCAAATGAGCTCAAAAAATTACAAAACTTTATTTACATCCTCCTGAAACAACTTACTTCATAGTGTAATTTTGGGTAATTTTATCCATTGTGAATATTACTCAAAAATTCATAAAATTTTAATATTTGTACAAATTTTTACATATACCAAACGAGCTTCACAAAATATGAAATTTTATGTGAAACCACCCAACACACTTCACAAAATATGAATTAAATTCATGATTAAATTCATCAGCCGTAAATTAATAATTAAATTAATCCTAATAAACGTAGCAAATTTGGACCACATAAAATTCCCAAAAATTGACACAATAACTTTGACTGTATCAGGAGGTTTCACATAAATTTTCATAATTTTTTTGAGCTTGTTTACTATATATACAAACTCATACAAATATTAAAATTTATAAATAGTTTAGCAATATTCACAATGAGTAAAATCACTCAAAAATTACACTGCCAAGCACGCTGTATCGGAAGACAATACACAAATTTTTGTAAATTGTTGAGCTCATTTTTATATATTTAAATATTGAAACATACACTAAGTGAAAAAAATTAGAGAAAGTAATTAAGTCTGCTAATCAGCCGGCTTAATCATCTGCCATCTCCTCACCAGGCGGTAGGTGATAGCTGGCTTAGTTACCTATTTTTTGTTCAGTCTTTGTTTGAATTTTTAAATATATCAAATAACCTCAAACAATTACAAAAATTTATGTATAGCCTACGGACATAGCGTACTTGATAATATAATTTTTGGGTAATTTAATTCATTGTGAATGTTATTAAAAAATTCATAACATTTTGATATTTTTACAAGTTTTTATATATAACAAACGAGTTCTAAAAATTATGAAATTTTATGTGAAGTCTTTTGACACAGTCATAGTTACTGTGTAATGTTTGAAAAATTTTATGTGATCCAAATTTGTCACATTTATTCTAGTTAATTTAATCATGAATTAAAATTAACGATTAAATTCACAGGCCATAAATTCATGAATTAACATGGCAAATTCAGACTGTATAAAATTCCCAAAAAAATGTACAATTAGGCCAACTATGTTGAGAGGCTTCATATAAAATTTTATAATTTTTAGAGCTCGTTTGCTATATATGTAATAATTCCTACAAATATTAAAATTGTATGAATTTTCGAACAATATTCAGAGTTGATAAAATTGTAGAAAAAATGACACAATGAAGTATGTTGTGTCAAGAGTTGATGTGCATCATATTTGTAGTTCATTCACATATCATTATCTTGTTAATTATAGCTTAATCTGGCCATAAATTCATTGATTATACACATTTTGCCCTCCTTTTGGACAATTTACAGTGTATTGTAATTTCTTTGCAGATCGGTAGCGTGCAGTATAAAATCTACAGAAAATGAAGAAGTTGGCAGTGAGTTAGGGTTGCAATTCAGCACAAATGGAGGGACTAAAATGCAAAACCACCATATCTCCACCGGCTCTCTGGAAACCCTAGCCGCAAGAACCCAGGAGGGCCACTTCATCATCGAGAGCACCCGAACGAGAGCCGCCTCTCCCACGCCCATCCATTCGCCTCCCATCTCCTCGGCCGCCACTCATCTTCTCGAGTCTCCACCGGACCTCCGGCTCTCCTTGCCGAACCCATCCTCTTCACCTCCAACACCAGCCGCCCCATTCCAGCGCCTCCACCTCCAGATCCCCTCTCCTAACTCCGGCATTTCAATCTCCATCACCCGGCCTGCCATCTCCCGTGCGCCTCACCAACACCACCGCGCCGCACCTCTCCTCACCGAGCAACCACCACTCATCCTCTACCCATCTCCAAACCCCAAACATGCAGCAGCCCTAGTCCCCTCCCGCACTAAATCCCCTCTCTGCTGGCTAGATCTGTTCACCCACGGTTGGATCTGAAACCCTAGCTCGGGATCCGCTTCATCTCAGACAAATCCGCACTATCTTCGGCCAGATCTGCAACTTCTCCGAGTGAAGCTCTTGGATCTACTACTTCTGCTCTGCGTCCTCCACCCGCGAACTTCTTGGTGGATCAACCACCGTGCGCTTGGATGCCTCTTCGCTTCATCTTCAGTGGCTGCGCTTGGATCTTCTTCCTCTACTGCCTGCTACCTCTACGGCTTCTTCCCCAGGATCTGCTACTGCTGCTCTTCATCGGCTACCCTGCGACCTCTACGGCTGGATCTGCATCTCCTGCCTGCATCCCCTTCGGTTCTGCTCGGATCGCTTCCCTTCCCGCATCCACTACATACGCTGCTACAACCGATCGCACACCTTAAGGGTTGTAAAAGTCTCAAGTCTCCGATTTAATATTGCAATGCTTTTCATGAATATGCTCTTGAGAGGATCTGTGATGTATGTGTAGTACTGAGTTGATCTGGTTGCTAGGAGTACTTGTCTTGTGCTTGTTTTTCTTTGAGATGTTTATGTGATAGATCTGTTAATGTGCATGTGTTATATATATATATTTCGGATCTGGGATTATAAGGTGTGTTTTAATTGTTATTGCGCTTGGGAGATGATTATTCAGATCATATGTTCCTGTTTGGATTCATGGTTCTTGCATGATAGTCATTAGATGTTTATAAGCTTGATACTTCTGCTGGTAGGATGTTTTCTTTCTTACTGTGATGTTGAGATCATCTTCTGTGATTAGAGTAGATTCTTCTGCCTGATTTAATTTTTAGTATGCATTTCTGTTAATTACTGATTAGTAAGATATTAATGCCATGCTTTTATTTTAATGTCACTCCTAAGTAAGGTTTACATCATTGTTCCTGCAGTAGTATGACTTGTGTTATTGCATGGTAATTGCTTGTCTTGATATATCCTTGGTATTGGTCTGTCTGTGAGCTTGCTGTGTTGGGTTGGGATATTAGCTTAAGCGTTTAGCTTCTTCTCATCTGTTCTCTGCGCTCCCCTTCTTATCCCCTAGTCCTCTCCTTCTTCCTATAGTTCTTTTCCCAGCTTTCCCAGTGCACCTCATTCTTTCTCACGGTAGAATTAGTTTTCCGATCCCTCTCTTCCTTTCTAATTCTCGGTATTATAACCTTCTTTAAATCTTTCTTGCTTCTCCTCTCTTCTCTAGTTTTCTTCTCATCTCAAGTCTTTCTCTAGCAGTCAATCTCTTTTCTAATCTTCTAACCTCTCGCACTCTCTTCTTATCTCTTCCTTCTTTCTTTTCCCTTTTCGTTAATCTGCTAGTTCCAGTCTACTTCTAGCCCTATTCTCTCTTTCACTCCATCTCAATCTCTCTTTCCCTTTTGCTTTTCCTTCTGTCATTTCTGGGTAGTCTTCTTTCTTTCTCTCTTTCTCTCAGTAAAGTTAGATTCTCAGGTCCTTCTCTTTTCTCTTCTTTAGTCAAACACTCTTTTTCACGGCACCTTCAGCTCTTCCTCTCTCAAGCTTTCCTTCTATTGCTAGACCTGATCCCAGATTTTAGGTTGTATAGCTTCTGCAGTTAGTGTTCAAATCCCTGTTCGTGCGGCTTAGCTTTGGTTAAGTGTCGTGCCACCGGTACTCTAGTCCCTGTGGAGAACACGACATCTCGCTGCTATCTTAGCGGCAGCCCGTGCACTTGCGGGTGCGCAGTTTTGCACAATTAAGTCAATTGGCGCCGTTGCCGGGGAGTAGATATTGGTGATCGCGCTAGACCATAGACTAAGTCATTTCTTTAGTTTTCTTCCCTTCCTTTTAGACCTGAACTCCCAGCTTATGCTCAGGAGTGGAGATCATTCATTGACTCCTCTTGATCCTGAGATTGAGCGAACATTTCGTAGGCTGAAAAGAGAGAATCAACTCCCCCATCAAGAAGAAATGGGTGATCAGAATCCCCAACCTCTTCTTCGTGACCTTTGGATTCCTAGAGACCAAGGTATAGCTCCTGGGATTGTCCAACCTGCCATTCAGGCCAACAACTTTGAGCTCAAACCTGCACTCATTACCATGGTCCAGCAGACCAGATTTGGAGGTTCTCCCACTGAGGACCCCAATGAACACATTCGCACCTTCCTAGAATATTGCAACACTTTGAAGTACAATGGAGTCACAACGGATGCCATTAGACTCTCATTGTTCCCTTTCTCTCTTAGAGATGGTGCTAAGACTTGGTTGCACTCTCTGCCCCTGCACCTTAAGGACACATGGGAACACCTACTGCAAGCCTTCTTTGAGAGGTATTTTCCTCCCTCCAAGGCAGCAGAAGTGCGTGACCAGATTACTAGATTTTCACAATCTGAGGGTGAGAGTTTGTATGATGCTTGGCAGAGGTATCAAACCCTGCTTAGGATGTGTCCTCACCATGGCCTTGAAAGATGGCTTGTGCTGCAGATTTTTTACAAAGGACTTACACACCACACAAGAGCCTTTGTAGATTCTGCAGCAGGAGGAGGGATAATGAACAAAACTCTTAATGAAGCTTTCAGCTTGATTGAGAGTATGTCCTCCCACCACTTTCAATGGTCTAGTGAGAGAGCTTCTGCTCCTCCACGTCCTGGTATCTATGAGGTGAGCTCTAATGATGCCTTATCTGCACAGGTTCAGGTTCTCACACGCCAAATGGCACAGCTCATGCCCTCATCTTCAGCCCATATAGCCACTGGATGTCAGATTTGTGGATCTCAAGGGCATACTCCAGCTGAGTGCCCCTTAACTTCCACAGCTGAATCATCTGAAGTGAACTATGCTCAATCACATGGGCGATTCTCAAACCTACAACCCAGGGTGGCGTCATCCAAATCTGTCCTACAAGAACACTAATCCAAGTGTTTCCTCATTTCCTGTGGGTACATCAGCACAAGGGTTTAGGCAACAGCAAGCCCCTTCACATGTCTCATTTCAGCAACCTATGATACATGTTCCAAACCCTCCACCTACTACTTCTCAATCAGATCAGTTGACCAGAATTGAACAGCTCCTTGCATCACATGTAGCTAAGATGGAATCTCAATACAATGATGCAAAGACTCAACTGACTGATTTGGCTAGTCGTGTGGAGAGTTTGCAAGCATCACAAGCTTCAACCAGCCAATCTGGGAGGCTTCCTGCACAACCTGAGGCAAATCCTCGTGGTCATTGTGGAGCAATCACCACTAGGAGTGGAAAACCACATCTGAACCACTTCTTCCTACACCACCCTCGTATGTGCCCCTGCCTTTAGGTCATCCAGCAAGCAAATCGACTCATGAGCAGAATCTGCACCAACCCAGCTCCATAACACCAGCCAAAACACTTGATATCCCCTCATCATCCACTACAGCAGCTGTCCCTTCCACAAAACCCAAATTGCCATTCCCTGAGCGGTTAGAAAAGTCAAATGAGGACAAGCAGTTTGCTAAATTCCTAGAGAGGATGAAGGATGTTCAGATCACCATTCCCATTTTAGAGGCTGTCCTACATGTGCCTATGTATGCCAAATTCTTCAAAGAATTGCTTACCAAGAAAAGGAGTATGGATGAGCTAGAGGTGGTCACTCTAACTAAGGAGTGTAGTGCAATAATTCAGAATAAGCTACCTCCTAAATTAGATGACCCTGGTAGCTTCTGCATACCTTGCATTTTAGGCCCCAAGAACTTTAGAGCTCTTTGTGATCTAGGTTCTAGTGTTAGTGTCCTTCCTCTTTCAGTCTGTGATGCACTTCCTTTAGGCGATCTGCAGCCAACAACCATGACATTGCAGTTGGCTGATCGCACATATCGTCACCCTGCTGGAATTTTAGTGGATGTCCCTGTGGTCATAGGCACTTTTGCCTTCCCTGTGGATTTTGTTGTCTTAGAGATGGAGGATAGAAGTGAACTGTCATTCTAGGGAGACCATTCCTTGCTACTGCAGGTGCTGTCATAGATGTCAAGGATGCCAAGCTCACTCTCCAATTTGGTCAAGAGAAGCTGTCATTTGATATGAGGCATCCCACTCATCTTCCTCACTGTCCAGATCAGTGTTTCTCACTTGATTTGGTTGACAAATGTGTTGTTGAGACATATGAAAATGTTGAGGAAGTGACATCAATTGAGGATGAGTGCACTGCAGTTAATTCTCATCATGTTGCACTCATTGATGCTCCTGTAGAGCCTTCTAAAATCCCAGACCTTAGGCAGCCCACAGCCCCAAAGGTAGAGCTGAAACCACTTCCAAAACACCTAAGATATGAGTTTTTGGACCAGATCAGACCTGTCCTGTTATAGTGAGTGACCATTTGACACCTCTAGAGGTTGAACAACTCCTTGAAATCCTTCGTAAATATCAAGATGTTATTGGATATTCAATTGATGATATGAAGGGTATTGATCCAGCCACATGCATGCATCGCATTCACCTTGAGGATGATGCTAAGCCAACACGTGAGCACCAACGTAGGCTTAATCCTCATTTGCAGGAGGTTGTCAAGAAAGAAATTCTTAAGCTTCTAGGAGCTAACATCATATATCCTATTTCAGATAGTCAGTGGGTCAGTCCCATTCATGTTGTGCCTAAGAAAGGGGGCATAACAGTGGTTGCCAATGAAAAAGGTGATCTAATTCCCACAAGAACAACCACAGGCTGGCGCATGTGCACTGACTATAGGAAGCTTAACAAGGCCACTCGCAAGGACCATTTTCCTTTGCCTTTCATTGACCAAATGCTAGAGAGACTGGCCCGTCATTCTTATTTCTGTTATCTTGATGGATATTCAGGTTTTCTGCAGATTCCTATACACCCATCAGATCAGGAAAAGACCACTTTCACTTGCCCCTATGGTACCTTTGCTTACCGTAGGCGCCATTTGGACTTTGTAATGCCCCGTACCTTCCAATACTGTGTCATGTCCATTTTCACTGATCTTATTGAGAAAATTATGGAAGTTTTCATGGATGACTTCACTGTTTATGGGCAAACCTTTGAAAGCTGTTTGGCCAATCTTGAAACTGTCCTCCAGTATTGTCTTGAAGCAAATCTGGTTCTTAATTGGGAGAAATGTCATTTTCTGGTTAGGGAAGGGATAGTTCTTGGTCATTTAGTGTCTTCTAGAGGGATTGAGGTGGATAGAGCAAAAGTTGAGGTTATTGAGCGCCTGCCACCTCCTTTAAATGTGAAGGGTGTTCGCAGTTTTCTGGGGCATGCTGGTTTTTACCGCAGGTTCATTAAGGATTTTTCTAAGATTGCTCGCCCTCTCACTCATCTTTTGGGTTGTGATGTTCCTTTTATATTTGATGAGTCTTGCATGGATGCATTTAGTAAGATCAAGGTGCTCTTATTTCGCTCCCATTGTGCAATCTCGATTGGGATCTTCCTTTGAGCTTATGTGTGATGCAAGTGATTTTGCTGTGGGGGCTGTTTTGGGGCAGCGGCATGACAAGGCTTTGCATGTCATTTACTATGCCAGCAGGACTTTAGATGACACCCAGATCAATTACACAACCACTGAAAAAGAACTGCTAGCTGTAGTATTTGCCTTTGACAAATTCAGATCTTACCTAGTTGGCTCAAAATGCATAGTGTACACAGATCATGCAGCCATTAGGTATCTTTTGAGTAAAAAGGATGCAAAACCTCGTCTCATTCGATGGATTCTTTTGCTGCAAGAGTTTGATGTGGAAATTAGAGATAAAAGGGATGAGAACTTGGTAGCTGACCATCTTTCTAGATTACCCCATTCTGGTCCAGTCTCTACTCTTCCAATTGAAGATTCTCTTCCTGGAGACCAATTTTCAGAAGTTTCTCTTGTTCAGTCTAAAACTCCTTGGTATGCAGACATTGTGAACTACTTGGTTTGCAATGCTATACCCCCTGGACTCTCCTACCAGCAGCGTAGGAAATTCACACATGAGGCCCGAAAATTCTTTTGGGATGACCCATATCTGTATAGACATTGTTCAGATGGGGTTATTAGACGTTGCCTACCTCTTGAGGAGGTTCAAAATGTGATTTTTCATTGTCATTCTGCACCTTTTGGTGGTCATGCTGGAACTGCTAAGACCCAAGCTAAGGTTCTTCAAGCTGGATTTTATTGGCCTACCATGTTCAAGGATATTCATGCATATATTCAGTCTTGTGATCCTGTCAGCATGCAGGGAACATGTCAAGACGACATGAGATGCCACAGCATGGTATTCTTGAGGTAGAACTCTTTGATGTTTGGGGAATAGATTACATAGGACCTTTGCCTTCTTCTCAAGGGTACAAGCACATTCTTGTGGCAGTGGATTATGTGTCCAAATGGGTTGAGGCTATTCCCACTGTCCATGCTGATTCAAAATCTGTGTGTAGGTTGTTTAGGCAAATCATTTTTCCTAGGTTTGGAATTCCTAGAGTTGTGATAAGTGATGGAGGGTCTCACTTTAATCACAAGCAGTTTGAAGCCCTTCTAGCCAAGTATGGGGTCCATAATCATAGGGTAACCACTCCTTATCATCCTCAAGCTAATGGGCAAGTTGAAGTTTCCAATAGAGATAAAGCAAATTCTTGAAAAGGTTGTGTCCAAATTTAGGATGATTGGTCTCTTAAACTTTATGATGCATTGTGGGCTTATAGGACAGCATTCAAAACTCCTATTGGAATGTCCCCATTTAGGTTAGTTTATGGAAAAGCATGTCATCTTCCTGTTGAGCTTGAGCATAGAGCTCATTGGGCAATTAGAAGGCTCAACATGGATATGGGTCTAGTTGGGAAACATAGGAAGTTGCAGCTGTGTGAACTTGATGAATTGAGGCTTGATGCTTATGAAAGCTCAAGAATTTACAAAGAGAGCTAAAAGATTCATGATCGCCACATTTTGAGGCGTGACTTCCAACCCAGACGACTTGTCTTGGTTTTGACTCTAGATTTCATTTATTCCCTGGAAAGTTCAAATCTAGATGGTTTGGGCCTTGTTTAGTCAAGAAAGAGCTAGGAAGTGGAGCTTTTGAAGTTGAGAGTCAATCTGGGGGCATTTTCAAGGTCAATGGGCAAAGAATGAAACACTATTTTGTTGGGGAACCTATTCCTGAAATTAATGATGAGGACATTGTTGGAGATCAAGTCAGATCTGACCTTGATCCTCCAATTTCTTTTGAGCCTACATGATAATCATCTGTTGGTCAAGCTAAAGACCTAAAAAAAGCGCTTCTCAGGAGGCAACCTGAGCTTTTTTTTTACTGTTTTATTTCAGTTTTCCCTTCTTTATTTTACCTTTTTGTCGGTTTATCCTTTCCTTTTATTTTGCCATTTTCAGGTACATGCACTCATCCAAGCATGGCAGGCAGAGGGATGATAAGATGCTGCTCAGATTCCTCTTTTGCACTCGGTGAGCTGTTTCCAATCATTAAAACGTTTATTCTGGAGTTAATGTCTAATTCAAGCTTGGGGGAGGGATCTGTCTATTGATGAGGATTGCTTTAGCATGATTCTTTTGTCATACTCTTGGGCACTGAAGTTGATGATGTGTAATTGATGAATTTTGACTAGTATCATTCTCATGTTGGGTTATTGCTGATTACATGTGACTGCCCTGATCATTATTATGAGCTATATATCCTTCTGCTTGAATACTTGACTGTAATATGTGACTGTCTTGTGTAATCCAGAATTATCAAACTGAAATTTGTTTAAGTGATCTGGTATTGGTATCAATTCTTTGGATATCCAATTGGCTTACTCTAGAAATACATTGAAATCTTAATGGCTTAGAAATCTTGTGATCCTTGGGTTTTTGATTCATTGCAAGTTACACATGTATCTTTACCTTTTGCGAAATGTATTGATTCTAGTTATCACTACTAGAATAACAATATCCTAGGATTCATGCTTGGGCATAATATTTCATTTTAGGCATTGATACTCTTGCTTGAATGAAAGGGTTGTGAAAGTGGTAGTCTTATCTTGAGCCAATAATTTGGTTGATTTACCTAAGTCCATGTCACATGGTGCTTAGAGATAATGGAAACCGGTTAATGATGCTTAAAAAGAAAAGAAAATATCTTTATCTCTGTTTTGTGCTACAAAGTGTGAGTTGAATAAGTGACTCTGTCACATTGTTTAAAAAAAAAGGGTTGAATAAGTGGCAGTTATGTCCAAATGAAGTTTGAAAGTCTGAATAAGTGGCAAGCATGCCCAAGAGTGGAATAAGTGGCACTTGTGCCCATGGTGTGTTTGAAACAAAAAAAAAATATTTCAGCAAAAGTAAAGTATCATGGCTCAAGTGTAGGCTTTTTCATAAACTTCATGCAAACATTAGTCTCTTTATCTAGAACGGTAAATGCCTAAGTATGACTCTAGGATATGCTTATTCTTGATTGTGATATCTAGTCTTGATAGTTTTCAATCTTGGTTGGATCCATGCAAACAATTAGTGCAATTTGACACTTTTGGGTAACTTGATTTGGTCAAAAACTCAAGTATCACTTTGATATCTTTGCTGGAATATTGGTTCTAAATCTGTTCAGCCTGTAAAAAATCAAGTCAGACAGTCTTTTGTGAATTATTGAATGTAATTTGTCTAGCTGCAAGCATTCACTTTTATCCATTCAAGTTTTTCTGGCATCCCTGAGTTCGATATTGTCATATCATTTGCTTGAGGACAATCAAATGTTTTAAGCTTGGGGGTATGATGTGCATCATATTTGTAGTTCATTCACATATCATTATCTTGTTAATTATAGCTTAATCTGGCCATAAATTCATTGATTATACACATTTTGCCCTCCTTTTGGACAATTTACAGTGTATTGTAATTTCTTTGCAGATCGGCGCGTACCAGGCGCAAAATCTACAGAAAATGAAGAAGTTGGCAGTGAGTTAGGGTTGCAATTCAGCACAAATGGAGGGACTAAAATGCAAAACCACCATATCTCCACCGGGCTCTACTGGAAACCCTAGCCGCAAGAACCCAGGAGGGCCACTTCATCATCGAGAGCACCCGAACGAGAGCCGCCTCTCCCACGCCCATCCATTCGCCTCCCATCTCCTCAGCCGGCCGCCACTCATCTTCTCCAGAGTCTCCACCGGACCTCCAGCTCTCCACTGGCCGAACCCATCCTCTTCACCTCCAACACCAGCCGCCCCATTCCAGCGCCTCCACCTCCAGATCCCCTCTCCTAACTCCGGCATTTCAATCTCCATCACCCGGCCTGCCATCTCCCGTGCGCCTCACCAACACCACCGCGCCGCACCTCTCCTCACCGAGCAACCACCACTCATCCTCTACCCATCTCCAAACCCCAAACATGCAGCAGCCCTAGTCCCCTCCCGCACTAAATCCCCTCTCTGCTGGCTAGATCTGTTCACCCACGGTTGGATCTGAAACCCTAGCTCGGGATCCGCTTCATCTCAGACAAATCCGCACTATCTTCGGCCAGATCTGCAACTTCTCCGAGTGAAGCTCTTGGATCTACTACTTCTGCTCTGCGTCCTCCACCCGGCAGTACTTCTTCGGCTGGATCAACCACCAGGCGCTTGGATCTGCTACTGCTTCATCTTCAGTGGCTGCGCTTGGATCTTCTTCCTCTACTGCCTGCTACCTCTACGGCTTCTTCCCCAGGATCTGCTACTGCTGCTCTTCATCGGCTACCCTGCGACCTCTACGGCTGGATCTGCATCTCCTGCCTGCATCCCCTTCGGTTCCTGCTCCAGATCTGCTTCCCCTTCCTGCATCCACTACATACGTCTGCTACAACTGATCTGCACACCTTAAGGGTTGTAAAAGTCTCAAGTCTCCGATTTAATATTGCAATGCTTTTCATGAATATGCTCTTGAGAGGATCTGTGATGTATGTGTAGTACTGAGTTGATCTGGTTGCTAGGAGTACTTGTCTTGTGCTTGTTTTTCTTTGAGATGTTTATGTGATAGATCTGTTAATGTGCATGTGTTATATATATATATTTCGGATCTGGGATTATAAGGTGTGTTTTAATTGTTATTGCGCTTGGGAGATGATTATTCAGATCATATGTTCCTGTTTGGATTCATGGTTCTTGCATGATAGTCATTAGATGTTTATAAGCTTGATACTTCTGCTGGTAGGATGTTTTCTTTCTTACTGTGATGTTGAGATCATCTTCTGTGATTAGAGTAGATTCTTCTGCCTGATTTAATTTTTAGTATGCATTTCTGTTAATTACTGATTAGTAAGATATTAATGCCATGCTTTTATTTTAATGTCACTCCTAAGTAAGGTTTACATCATTGTTCCTGCAGTAGTATGACTTGTGTTATTGCATGGTAATTGCTTGTCTTGATATATCCTTGGTATTGGTCTGTCTGTGAGCTTGCTGTGTTGGGTTGGGATATTAGCTTAAGCGTTTAGCTTCTTCTCATCTGTTCTCTGCGCTCCCCTTCTTATCCCCTAGTCCTCTCCTTCTTCCTATAGTTCTTTTCCCAGCTTTCCCAGTGCACCTCATTCTTTCTCACGGTAGAATTAGTTTTCCGATCCCTCTCTTCCTTTCTAATTCTCGGTATTATAACCTTCTTTAAATCTTTCTTGCTTCTCCTCTCTTCTCTAGTTTTCTTCTCATCTCAAGTCTTTCTCTAGCAGTCAATCTCTTTTCTAATCTTCTAACCTCTCGCACTCTCTTCTTATCTCTTCCTTCTTTCTTTTCCCTTTTCGTTAATCTGCTAGTTCCAGTCTACTTCTAGCCCTATTCTCTCTTTCACTCCATCTCAATCTCTCTTTCCCTTTTGCTTTTCCTTCTGTCATTTCTGGGTAGTCTTCTTTCTTTCTCTCTTTCTCTCAGTAAAGTTAGATTCTCAGGTCCTTCTCTTTTCTCTTCTTTAGTCAAACACTCTTTTTCACGGCACCTTCAGCTCTTCCTCTCTCAAGCTTTCCTTCTATTGCTAGACCTGATCCCAGATTTTAGGTTGTATAGCTTCTGCAGTTAGTGTTCAAATCCCTGTTCGTGCGGCTTAGCTTTGGTTAAGTGTCGTGCCACCGGTACTCTAGTCCCTGTGGAGAACACGACATCTCGCTGCTATCTTAGCGGCAGCCCGTGCACTTGCGGGTGTGCAGTTTTGCACAATTAACTCAAGAGTCTGTGCATAAAATTTCGTAATTTTTGACCTCATTTGCTAACTAGGCAACTTAATCACCTGTCGTCCTGTGGGCGGGCGGTTGGTGCCAGACGTTTGCATGGGGCGGCAGGTGCCACACGTCATCTCCCCCACGCTGCCGTCCGCTCACTGAATGGCAAAAAATGCTATTTCTGTAAATATGTTGTACATACAGCTAGTTCTATAAATACCATCGTAAACAGCGTTAAATCTGCTAAAAACTCTCTTGCTTTTAATTAAAGGTCTGTGGTAGAATGATAGGTAGTCCATACGTAATGTGTAACGGCAACACTCAAAACGAGGTTGTTTCAGCGATTTCACCTCGCGCGCGCGAAGACTACTGCAACACAAGATGCTGCCTTGTCCCTACTCCTCGACGAATCAACCTTTTTTGTGTGAACAAGCGACCGGTAATGATGGGGGAATCCAAGGACTACTGCCCTTTAATACCTTCAGCTGCAAGCAAAGAATCATTCGGGCACGCTTATGCTTTAGAGAAAGTAAAGCAAGAGACTAGCGAAACCAATGCCAAAAGAGTAGAGACAGCTTAATTCCAAGGCATTGATACAACAAGAGATTTCATTTGAACAGCTCTCTTGCCAACTCTCTCTTCCTCCCGGTTGCTAGGCTGCTAATTGACGAGGTACCAGAAACAATTCATGTGCTTCCATCTGTATTTTGCCGACATTGTCGAACAACAAACATGACATGTTGTGCAGGAATTGGAGGGATCTATCTTCAGCTGAGATGTAATGGGTTAGATTTACTGCCATTTTCGTTCAAGGAAGGTTTTCAATAAAGACATCATGGTGGAATCCGTGGTACCCTCTCTCTCTCGTGCATTTTATCTTCTCTTCACCAATCAGGGTGCTTCGGTTGTTTAGCAAATTTCAGTGCACGTTACTGTTTTGTGATGGTATATGCTATTTTCAACATGCGTTGTGCTAGACCTTTTTTTATTATAATTTGGTATATACTATTGTATGATTGAGGTGCCGACGATCGAAGCTCTCAGCCCACAAATATAAACGTTACATAAGAACAAAAAGATGTAGTCCGATCCTTGGTTTTAATATTGCCAGCTATAATTATAATATTATCAGTCTTAGAACCGAAGGTCTTGAAATATTTCATATTCCGTAGGATTGAATTGGTGCTGCTCATTTGCACTGTAATTGATGATAGCTTATTTGGCGTAATTAAATTTAAAAAATAAAAAATAGAAAAAAAATATATTAGCCCATCACGAACAACGTAAATGAATACGAAAAAAAGAACCAACAAAAAAGTTCAAAAAGCCAAAAAGGCAGAAAAAATAAAATTTAGGAATAACGAAAATAAGCCAGAAGCTAAAAACTCAAACCGAAATGAGCAAGGCCTTCATGTTATAACTGTACACAAGTGAGTTGACGTTTTGTCCCTCCATTAGATTGTACGGTTCTATAAACATGAGAGAATTTGCATGAATTAAAAACTTTGCATATGCATAAATTCAAAATAAACATGCACACAGACTGGAAACTTTATTCATATCGTGAAATATTACAAACAGTAACTTTAATCTCAAAATAAAACATGCACACAAACTCGTTAGACACCTTTGACAATTCGCTATTTGATACTATAGATGCCTCACTTTAATCTTGCCTTGATTGAAACGACACAAGCTCCACCACCACCAATGTATCCACTGCAACCAGGTGTGGTAAGCCTCTAGCTACCAGGTGTTTAGGAGCTTTACACACGATAGTGGAATGTACATAGCAATACATCTAGGACATTTGACACTTAAGTCGGTTATTACCACTGCAACCTTCTTCTTTGCTGGAGTCTTTTGGATTTTCTTTTTTCCTTTTCCCCTTTCCTCAGAGTTTAATTGGATTTTTTTGCACACCCATCTTTTGTTTTCCTCTTTTCTTCCTTTGTTTTGAAAGCTTCACTTTCATTTGGGGGTATCTTGTTCAGAATTGAAGACATTGAGCTTCATTCATCGTGGTTTTCCAGAAGCCGTCCACAAGATTTCCCACATACCTAGTGTCCTTTTCATATGTGAACCAGTCATGCAGCCACCAATGCAGTGTACGATAGAAGTATTCCCGAACCATCCTTTGAGTCTATTGTATAGAATTGTCCATGGCAATTAAAAAAAGTGAATAATTGTAATCTATAACGAAAATCTCTTTTTAAAATCTACTGTCTTCTAATTATTTAACTTAAAAAATAGAAAAAACAAAAACAAAAGATAGCTAGATATATATACTGTAGTGAGCTACTGTGGCAGATTAGTGTGCGGCTTCAACTTTGATTAATTACCTTGATAATTAAAGTGGACTTGATTAGTTCATGAAAACTTGAGTCACGGCCATGCGTGCAAAACGTGAACACCTAATTAATCTAGTCCTCACCGATCCCCCATACAAATCAAAACCTCCACGCAAATACACCTAATAAGCACTCACGTAATCCCCTAGTCACCTCCATCTAATTACAGGTCAAAAGTTTTCATCTAGGGATGGAAATTGTACCCATTTACCCATATATCCGTAGGTAAATACCCTAATAGAGTCGGATATTGAATGTATTTTCTGCCCACGGGCATAAAAACGGGGAAACTTTCTGCCCATCGGGTAACCGGACACAGATATATGTAAGCTTTATTCGTACCCGTCTCACTCATTTACCCGCCATCTAACAAAACCCTAACCCTAACTCTCCATACCATGCATCCAGCACTCCAGCCGTCCACGCCTCCGAGTCTCCCGACTCCACAACTCCCGAGCCGCTGCCCACATTCCTCATCTCCTCGGCCTCTCATTCGGTCTCCTCACCCTCATCTCCTCCTTCCTTGCCTCTTCCTTCATCGCCGAGCGTAGGGATCCAGCCATCGGCCCGCCACCCGCCCCCACCCGTCCGACCATCCAGCAGCCTAGCCGCACCCCCCACCCCCGTCCTCGAGAAGTCGAGATCCGGCCGTCGGCCCACCGTCCCCACCCATCCGCCATCCTGCAGTCCAGCCACCGCCCCACCTGTCCTCAAGAGTCGAGATCCACCGCTAGCCTGTCGCCCCCACCCGTCCGGCCGTCCTCGAGATCCAGCCGCGCCGCCCCCACCCATCCAACCATCCTCGAGATCCACTGCCGCCCGCCGCCCCCACCCGTCCCAGCCGTCCTCGATATCCAGCCGCCCCCGCCGCCCCCACCCATCCAACCGTCCTCGAGATCCACTGTCGGCCCCGCCCCTACCCGTCCGGCCGTCCCCAGATCCCAGCCGCTGCTCCCACCCGTCCTCGAGAAGTCGAGATTCGATCGTCGCCCGCCACCCCACCCATCCGGCCGTCCCACGGTCCAGCCACCGCCCCCACCCGTCTTAGGTTACTGCTCATAACTTCACATTGGCACAAGAGGACCCTTCTTTATGCAGCATTCCTGTTTAATTCTTTATGCAGCATTCCTGTCCAATTCAACATTCTGAATGCATTTGGGAAGTTAGATATAATGTTATCAAAACTGTAGTTAATATATTGCTAGAATGTTGACCATTGCCTTTTTGCTGCATTTAAGAAGATTGATTGGCCAAAGTTTTCACCTTATACACATCACAGGCTTCTGTAATTAACCAAATATTGATACAGTTCATTCTAGAGGGGAAGTTCTTTTGATTTCTTTATAAATTATTTTTGATTATGGTACAGAACTTCTGACAAATTATGTAACAAAACCATCAAGATCAGCTGTTCTGTAAGGAACTTAGGATTCATGCGTCGAGAACCATGTCATTAGCATCATTGTATTTTCATCATCTTCCCACAAGTTATCCTTCTCTGAGCACCCACCTTTAACATTTGGACCAAAATTATATCTACAAGAGAGTTGCAATTTCCATAGTGGCATGCTTAGGGTGTGTTTGGTTGAGCTGTGGCTTCTGAAAAAGCTGCTGTGAGCTGTGGGCTGTGGAAAAGCTGCTGTAGGTTGTGGGTTGTGGAAAAGCTGTAAGTTGTTTGGTTCAAACAAGTATAAAACTTACCTCCTATCTCTATTTTCCTTGAAACAACTGTGAAACAGCTCTCTATTTTCACCATTTCAAAAAGCAGAAAGCCAAAAGCCAAAAGCAGGGTCCAAGGTGCTTTCAAAACTGTACTACCCAAAAGTAGCTGCTTCTGAAAAAGCAGCTTCTGGTTTGCACCCCTTTGGTTGGCTTTTGGCTTTTTGGAAGCAAAAGCAGCTCCCAAAAGCTCAACCAAAGGCACCCTTAGTCATCTGATCAATATATGTTTGTATAGCTGAAATAGTTCCTCCTTTTCCTTGTATAAACCATCCTGGGGAACTTCTGACATTCCTACTTCATTTTAGTCCCTCCTCTCTTTAGTATCATTTATGTTATGTTTCCCGTTGCAATCTCATTTTAAGACAGAGGATCAAGAAAAGTCAATATATTAAAATGTGCCTTCTTTTTCCAGAAATGGTAATTATAGTGACTCAGTTCGTGAGTAAACGGGTATATCCGCTGACGATGGGTATGGACGAGGTTTTTCGTCCGTCGTCTTTCGCGGGTATAGCCGTGGGTATAAATCGAGACCGCTTGTATGAATATAAGCAAGTATTACCCGTATCCACTACGTCTGATTGCCATCCCTACTCTCATCCCATGCAGACGCCATAGACACGTCAAGGACTGAAGGAACAAGCTTGCAATCCCATGCATGAAGCCACAACACGTGTAATTGGAGCACCAATGTCTCTAGCAGCCGCCGGCACCTGTCGATCAAAACCCCAAAAACGATACAAACTTTACTCACCGATACCTGCGTCCGGCCGCCGTAATCACAAACCGCCGTAAAACTTTTTATTCATCCATGTCTCGGCAACGGCTACAAGACCCAAAACCGAGAGCCTCCAGAAGCTGACCTCTGTTGATCATGAGTACAACAAAAACATATTTATTTACTCAATAGTGTATTTATACTCATACATATTCATATGAGTATGTCTAATGCACATACCTGAGAGTACACGAATTTCCAAAATCTCCGAGAGTGCAGGCATACACTACACACCCACATACGCGCACGTACTCAGAGAACACTATTCACATAAACAGTGTCAAAGGGGCATTGTTCATGTGAATAGTGCACCCCAAAAATGCGTCGTCTGGGCTTAAAGCTAGGCAAGCGAGGTGGCCACCGCCTCCCTCTACCAACCGAGCAAATGCTCGGATGCCAAAGCGTCCGACTCTTATAACAACTCAGACGCCACCCAATATAACACACACATTTTCTCTTTTTAATCTACTCAGAACCCTAATTCAATTCATCTACCTAGGCCTTTTTACCTCAACCAAGCTTTCGGCTCACACTTTTTAAGGGACACGAAACCCTTACATGACATGGGGTTTTCACTTTTTTTCACATATCAGAGCCCCCGGTTCATACTATCATAGCTCCATCATGTATCAATCACCTTTGATCTCCACACGCTCCAACTCAAGCACGACCGTCTCCTCCGGCATCCTTGACCTCTGGACCATGACTTCAACCCAACCATCTCTCGTTCCTCGCCATATACCACGATCGCCTCTGAATTATTCTACATATGCAAAGACCAAACCAACCTTGTTTCCAGCACACCAAACCAACCTTGTTTCCAGCACAATTTCTTCCCAGCTTGACCGACATTAGTCCACATGCCTCGCATAACACCAATAAATAATATTGTCAATTATTCATCATCAAAATTATTCATTGTCAATTACTCATCACCAAAATATCCTAGATCTAGCCACACGATCTAACACATGGAAGTAAGGTATCCCACGGCATCCTCTATCCATGTTGGATAATTCTTGCCATCAGGTTCCAATAAGTGAAAGTACCTCTTGGTCATCTTGCCTACATTTAGTAAAGCAATCAAGCTTAATTACCACAAGGTAATAATAGGTATAACATGTATCACACGAGTCAAACATTTGTTACGGTAATAACACGAGTTCTCGGTAATTTCCATAATTTTCTACCAATTTCTTAGGTATAGAAAACATCCTCTGTACTCAACAATCAATAGAAAACAATTTCTAGTATTTAAATGAAGCATAGATAACAAATTAGATAAATAAGAAAATATCCAAGGTCTATTTTGCAAAATTCCACTGAATGGAAACCCTCCTACTTTATTCCTGAAAGTTCCAGGTCTCCTATATATATATATATATATATACACATATACACATACACACATATACACATACATATATACACATATACATATATACACACACACATATACACATACATATATATATACATATATACACATACATATACATATATACATATATATACACATATATACACATACATATACATATATACATATATATACACACATATATACACATATGTACATATATACACATATGTACATACATATACATATGTATATATATGTATGTACATATATATGTATGTATATACATAAGACGCTGAAATGGAACATCATGGTATCTGAGCATCAGACTTCCTTGTCTTTGGATTTTTTTAGATACGTGCAAGTGTAATGAGTCCTCATATTTATTTATATATATATATATATATATATATATATATATATATATATATATATATGTGTGTGTGTGTGTGTGTGTGTGTGTGTGTGATATACACCTGATGCTTGGAATAGCAGTGCTTTAATTACTTGCTGTAAATGCTTTTCAATTGACTCTGGAATTGACACTGAACTTCGCGTGTTGTAGGCCTTTAGTACGCCAAGTACTATCGGTGAAATGGTGGGGCGGATAGTTCGGAGTTATTTGGACAATGGTGCCGACAATCGTTATTATGAGGGCAAAAAGAATGTTGTCTGCTTTGACGGTTGGGATGGAATTGGCGCATCAGCCGTGCTTGCCGCTCTAGCGGAATTACCCAAGTCTAAAGAATTCAACTTTGACAAAGTTATCCACATAGATTGCTCATCGTGGCAAAGCAGAAGATCAATGCAGAGGAGAATTGCAGAGGAATTAAAGCTTGACAAATCTGTAATGGCCATTTTTGATAGACATGACGAAGACGACGACTTCAGTGGAGTAGAAAAAAGTTCTAGAGTTGAGATAGCTGATGTTGCAGACCACATCTTTCGCATCTTGTGGGGCCGTAGAGTTTTGGTGATTTTTCATAATGGAAGTGATGCTGAGATCGATTTACTTAGATCTGGTATTCCTATAGACTGGGGAGAAAGCAAAGTAGTGTGGACATTTGGTGGGAGGTTTCGACTTAAGCCTACATTCGACGAGAATGTGAAAATATCTCATGTTTTACTTCGTGCAAGTGGTGGACAGTCTGATAGAGTTATAACTACTTTAGTGCATGAAGAGGCTACAGAACTTGCTCATTGTTTCAGTAGGCATGGTATCACCCCAACTATAGCTATAGATTGTTGGTTGTATATGGTATTACTGCATTATAGTCATGGCAACTTCAAGGGCTATGATCAGGATGCCCACGCTTCTAGCTACTGGGTATGTGATGGCATCATAGAAGGAGAGAGTGCATGGGAGGCCAGCAACACACTCTGTGAAGCGATGCGCTTGGAGCATCTTCCTACAAAACAAAACAAGAGAAAGTGGTTTGACCAGTTTTTTAACCACCAAGGAAATAATTCCAGATGGATTTCAATCACATCAAAGGATGTGGGGATACAAAATACTTTGACCATACCCCAGGAGGCAACGTCCTATTTCCTGACATTGCATGAACCAACAACGTTGCCAAAAGACTTGTTTCCTCAGTCCAGCAAACTTCGTGTGCTGAAACTCTCACGGTGTACCTTCAGCTTTGCATCACCTCCATTCCTTTGCTGCCACAACCTAAGATTCCTCTGGATAGACACTTGCAAAGACATTGAGTTGACCGATGGGTCAGTCGAGAAGCGTGAGGAGATATGGACATGTCTCCAAAGCCTATGGGTGTTGGACATACGTTGCACAGATTGGCCTTGGATTTTATCCCCACAGATGGTGGAGCTAATGATCGAACTCCGGGAGTTAAATGTGAAGGCCGCTGGAGATAGTGGGTGGAGCTGGTCCATAACTACACCCAAGTTAAAATTGCTGCATAATCTTCTCAAGTTGAGAGTAATTGAATCTCCTACTTACTTGAAGGTTATAACACAGGAGTTGCTCGTGGAAATGGAAAAGCTGGAGCTTCTCGACTTATCTGGCAATAGTGCAATGGAAGTTTTGCCAAATTTATCTCGGGCAAGTAGACTAAAGGTGCTTATTCTTGATGGTTGTGCTGGGTTGAAACAAGTTAAATCTGATGTCCTTCCAACATCATTGGAGTCATTCAGCTTCGATGGATTTGGGCCAGCATCCGGGTGGAAGCATTCGCTGGAGATGCCAGAAACAATGCTGCGCCCGAGTGCTCATACAAGTCAACAGTTTCCAAGAGTTTCTAAGATCTCTCTGGATGGTTGTGCACAGCTTAAGAGTGTATTCTTTCATGGACTGCCAAACCTCAAAGAGCTGAACCTCTCTAACACAGCAATCAAAGAACTTAACCTCGAAGCTATGCAAACCGAGCAACTTGAGCGGCTCTTCTTGTTGGGCTGTGAGAACCTTCGCAGAGTGCAGTGGCATGATGCGGGAAATCCACCATTGAAGTTTCTATACATAGATACCCGAGTCAAGATAAAAAGGGCATTGGATGATGATTGTCAGGGATCTTGTTCCTACTGCCAGGTCCAACAGGATACCCCTCACCGGCTAGCACATGTAGTTGTTGCAGATACAAGGTTCCTTCGGGGCTTCGATGTTGGAGATGCTAACAATCGTAGCAATGTATTGGCTCACGACAATATAGAATTCCATTTACATCTCTCTCATACTATCAACCATACACAAGTTAAAGGAACCAACATGCAAATGGAAATAAGCCCAATGGAAGAATTTAGTGTTGCTCAAGCAGTAGGTTTGGCATTCCCCTATGTAGATGTCCTTCAAAAGGTTGTCAACAAGGATGGTGAAGATGGATTCTCGGTGCAAGGTTGCATGCAACGTCATATTGAAATTACTGAAGGAGGATGTAGTTGGGAAAGCAAACAGGATCGTGGAAATATGGATTTCTTGATGTTCGAAGCAAAATCCATACATGTGCACGACCACTCCTCTATCACTATTGTTAATGTTGGTACACAAATCATCAGAGGCCAATTTAATAATATGAGATGGTGTCATGTTGATAGGTGCCCCAAGCTGCATGTTGTGTTCCTTCTTGATGAACATCCCATGTCAGTAACATCTTTCGAGAGCCTAGAGAGCATTTGGGCGTCTCACCTACAAGCAGTCAAATGCATTTGGAGCAGGAAGATCAGGTTTTTCGAAGACGAAACAACAGCTTTTAGTGCCCTTCAAAAACTACGGTATATACACCTGCACTCCTGCCCCAGGCTCGAGTTCGTGCTGCCTTGGTCCTTCCCCATCCTACCTAGCCTGGAAACCATCCACATCACATACTGTGGTGAGCTCAGACAGATTTTCCCAAAGGGGGAACTGTACAAGGAGAATCACTAACACGTAGAATTCCCAAGCCTCAAGCAGGTCCATCTCCATGATCTCCCATGTTACAAAGATATGTGCGAAATCGAGATGTTGGCTCCTACTCGAGACCATCAAGCTCGGGGCTCTTGGAGTCTCAGTGGTGCCGCCACCATTCACATTGGCCGTCCAGATGATAAGCCGCCGGCGGTGGTGGAATGCGAGAAGGACTGCTGGGACAAGCTGGAGTGGAATGGGCTGGAGGCGAGCCTGCCCCTCTTCGAACCGCGCCACTCGCGTTACTACAGGAAGACCATACCGAGAGGATCAGTTCTAAGGTAAAATATCTGTCACTTGTATAATGTGATTTCACTTTTATAATGTATTTTCCATCCATTGCTCTCTAACTGTTGATTCTCTGTTTTTGATATGTAGGTAAACAAGAGGATGCAATATATCTTACTATATATGGGACAATATGCTGCTACCCACCGTGTGTTTGCAACATTGGTGTGTTTGTGTGGCTTGGTACAGTGAGAAGGCCATGCCCAGAGGTTTTCCCATCAGGTCAGAATGGCTCTCTTCAGTTCAATCCCTATCAATTTACAATTTCTATTTGTTTGTTCCAATTTCTATTTTTCATATTCAGGTGATCTCTACGGTGCATGGTTACTACATCGATCAGTGTGCTGCTACCTACCAGATTGATGTTGCCGCTATATTTAAATAATTACTTCTCACTGCATGTGTCTCCAACAATATATATTGGTGTGTTTATAGTAGTGTGGCTTGGGAGCTGCCACATGCTGAAAGTGTTGTGCACGTTCCTCTGTACACGTGCACTATCTGTTTCGCGCTTGCACGAACTTGTGTTTGTGGTTGACTTGGTATGTATTTGAAATAAGGTCTGATTGTGTACACAAGAAGAACCTGGTGGTCTGTGATTCGTCTGTTTGAAAAATGTTTGAAATAATGTTTGAAAGAAGGTCTGATTGTGTATTTGAAATAAGGTCCGAATAAGGACTAGACATCTGTAATTCATATAAAGAACAAATGTTACGCTCTGTTTGAAAAAGTTAATGTGCTATTCCACGCAAGTAAATTCTGAAAATCATTATACCTAACAAGAAACTAGCTGCTTCTGCTTCATTTTGTTGGATGGCCCTGTGTCTGGGAAGATAACAAGCCTAGGAAGCCATGCTTTGGTTTGGCCTCTTTAACATGACAGGATCCTGAGATCACATTGAGACTATGAACCTTCGAGAAACTAACTGGTTGTGTTAATGGTTAATGCTTCTTTCTTTCGTATTGGAGGGCAATGGAGTTGAATGGTTGCAACATGTATCTGTGCTCAAGGTTTGGTTGTGCACAGAGACAGTCCTGCAATGCATGGTTTTTATGGTGGGAAGAATTGAAGCGTGTTTAATAGACGTAGATTATGTGACAAGGTGTGTGGTGATGTCGACCTTTGGAAGTTAAGTCGAGAAGAAGGGGTCCAATTTGGTTTGATTATTGGTTCCATCTCGGATGGAGCGATCAAAGTCGTTTGATTAACAAAAGGCTTTTATCAAGAGAAAAATGCTTCTTTACCATGCACCATTTGATTTCCGCCGTGTTAATCTCCCATTGGTTCTTAACTTCGACATCGGTGAAGGGTGAGGAAGATGTCGGAAGACCATATACACCCCGCCGCTTACCACCGCAGAACGAACTTCGATGTGTTGGACGGTGATGAATTTGTCGTTGTTTCAATTTTCCATTTTATTCCTCGCGCACAAGAGAGAACAAGGAAAAGCATGAGATGCGGTGTGAGTTCTACATGAAAATCCTGAGGTTACATGAATTCCAAAATGTCCCATAAGTACTATAGAGGACCTCACTCAAATTTCTCGGTGTCGACGTAAATTTTCTAATTACACAATCACTGTAAAGCATGTATCCTCTTGCTGTGATAATAGCTTAAATACATAAATTTGGGCGAAACAAAGTTATTTTAGAAACTAAGTTGTAACTAAGCATGCAAAAAGACAATGAGTTTGAGGTGTATATTTTAATTTGTTCAATTTAGGAGACAAGGATGTCCTAGAACCTTATCTGCCTTTGTAGCTTGAACATGTTTCAAATCCCAATAGATCGGTTTGTTACCGACGGTTCGCGACAATCATGGACATAGATAGGCCTTTTCTATTCAATTTCAAATTTAAATTTGAATTTCCTTTTACCGATGTTAACTACCCGGGAACCGCTTTTCAATTCAGTTTCACACATCATATCGCTAACAGACCGGTTTTTTACTACTACCAAGCGGGAGCAGCCAGGAACTCGTATCAGCCTAGATTTGGCTTTCAGAACCTTGTTACTGGGGCGGTTAGTAAATGAACACCAAACGATGGATTTCCAGTCATGCAAATTGAAACTGGAACTAGTTTGATCGGTCTCCGGGTGAGAGAAAAAGGATGGTAAAATCACAGCTAGTCCTAATCCTTCTTAGGATGTGATGGGACGTTGCCGGATTACTTTCAGATCCATTGTTTGCCCTCTGATTTTATTATCAGTTGTTCCCGGTTACTCCTCACACAGAAAACAATTTCGGTGAAAAAAATTTATTGAAACCCTCCGAGAAAGAAGAAAAACAGAAGTTTCAAAATATTTTTGGAAAATTTCGGCCAAAATATTCAAACATACGATTCATAGTTAAAAAATACGAACATATTACCGGTACCACGCTGCCGCTGACTCTGCCTCCCGTGCCGGTACCACGCACCCCCCTCCTGCCCCACCAGCGCAGATGGGGAAGGAGCGTAGACTAGGGAGAGAGACGCAGTGGAACGATAAGGCTGGTCGGTGGATGGGCGGAAAATTTTCAAAATAGACCTTTTTTTATTTAAATTAAACTTTTTTTGTGGTGAGCCAAGAAAACCGAATTTCGCCGAATTTCAGCGGAAAATGATTTCCTCGGTCTAGCTTGCTCAACAAAAGCATAAAACCACTGAAGGGGCAATGGGTCAGTACTACCAAGAGCATTTGAAATTTGAATCGAGAGTATATGAGAAATCCAAGATACAAACGCAGAGCCACAAGATGGCTTTGCTCGGTCACGAGGGAATTTGGGGATGGACGTGGTGTTTATGCAGCCAAGGAGAGTTTAATGTTAGAGGCCACAAGATGGCTTTGCTCTCTCCCTTCATATGCGCGGCAGAAAAACAACCAGGCTCAAACAAGTCTTTGATTAATGTCGGACCTCGAATTTATTTCTTGCTTCATGCTAGACCACCAATGCTTGTCGTTGATACACGAACTTTCTTGAGTAACAATTTCTTGAGTTCCTTATTTGGTACACACAAACGCTTCTTGAACCAAAAAGAACCTTAATCATCCTCTGTGAAACCTAAAGTTTTACCCTTTCTTAGGTTAGTCTAGATACTCTTGATATCCGCTTTATCAACTTGTGCTTGGCGAATTTAAGCATCCAAAGTCGGTTGTAACTTCATTGTAGCTAGAAATTCTTCTTTAACCAACTCCAAACTAAGATTTTGAAATTTCTCATGTAAAACCGGCTAACTTTCCCTAATCATTACAATACTACAATAATTATTTCTGCTCAACACATCTACTACCATAGTAGTCTTGCCTGGGTGATAATGAATCCCAACATTGTAATCCTTTATCAACTCCATCCATCTTCTCTGCCTTAGATTAAGATCAGCTTTAGTGAAGCTATACTTTAAACTCTTATGATCCATGTAGATCTCACAACGATTACTCAAAAGATAATGGTACCAAATTTTGAAAGCATGCACAATAGCTGCCAACTCCAAATTAAACGTAGGATAATTCTCTTCATACGGCCTTAACTGACGTGAAGCATAAGCTACTACCTTTTTTGTCTTGTATCAACACATATCCCAAACCTTTACAGGAAGCATCACAATAAACCTCAAAATCATTGTTAATATCTGGCAACATTAATACTGGTGTAGTAGTCAAACATCCCTCTAGTTTCTAAAAACTTTTCTAGCACTTTGGTATCCAAACAAATTTTTTCTTTCTTTTTTTAACAATTACGTAAGCGGTCTTGCTACACTGAAAAATCCTTTAATGAAGCGAGATAATATGTTGTCATATCAAGAAAGCTCTTTACTTGCAGTACTGAACTAGGAGACTTCTAATTAAGCACATCCTTAACCTTTTCAGGATTAACTACAACATCATCTGCTGACATAACATGGCTTAGGAAAGCAGCTTCCTTTATCCAAAACTCATATTTGCTGAACTTGGCATAAAGTTTATGCTCTCTGAGCTTCTGTAATACAAGACTCAAATGCTACTCATGCTCTTTCTCATCCTCTGAGTAAATCAAATTATCATCGATGAACACAGCGAAAAACTTGTCCAAATACTCCATGAATACCTTATTTGTTAAGTACATGAAATAGGTAGGAGCATTGGTCAAACCAAAAGACATCACTGTAAACTCATACCAACCATAGTGAGTAGAGAATGCCGTCTTGGGAATGTTCTCTTGACGAATTTTCAGTTGATGATACCCTGATCTCAAATTAATATTAGAAAAACTTCGTGAGAGACCATGTGAGAGGTGCTCCCATGTTTGTGATGAGTAATTGACACGTGTTCTGAAAGTTTGAGTTTGGTTTGGTCGGTTTGCGCCGAGTTGGTGCATGATGCGGTTTGGTTCAGTTGGACCTGGTCGAACGCGGTTGAAGGTGTTTAGGACAGTTGTTCTTTTTCTCGATCGGTCCTTTGGGCTTGTTCGTGTTTGAGTGTATCGACTAATGCATATGTTGATTCCATTATCTCGAGCGGTGCTATGTGATGTGTTTTCTTGTCTGTGATGGCTGCAGGACGTCGAGGCAGAGTCGTGGTGAGACACGAGGTGACCGGACTAGGCACAGGCGGTGTCGAGGTCAGAACGGTCGGATGTGTCGAAGACTACGCGGACTCGAAGTGGTTGTGAGGCGTGCACATCAAGAAAAGAGAAAGCTTCCGGGAAGGAGCGTGAGGGGCAATTCGGGAAAATTGACTCAGGCTCGCGGAAGCGGATTCAGTTAGCTCTAATGGATAAAGCGCAGAGTTGTTGAGAGCTAAATGGATAAAGCAAATGAGGAACCCGCTAGGGGAGGCTATAAATAGAGAGGGTGTTTTCTAGTAGCCTTTGAGGGTTTTGTTTTTGCTCTCCATTGTGTGGGTTCTTTTATTGTGAGTTGTGTTCTGTAGAAAGTTTCCTTTTCTTTGCGTATGGTGTTCTCTGTGAGAGATGGAATGATTTGGATGTAAACATTAGCATATATAAGCATTCATGCCTTTGTATCAGTTTGTGATGTTTTCTGTTTGAGACGATTGCATTTCTTTTGTTCCTTTTGTTTGCTCAAGTTCCCTTTTTGGTGTCGTCTGTCTTCTCGGTTCAAAGTTGGATTCTTGAGTAGCCCTTCTAGTTTTTCTACTCTGTGATGAGAATCACTCTCAAGATCATTTGATCAGTCCATTCTCTAGAGAAAAAGGGTGAATCGAAGGGTTTACTTGCCTTTTTAGTTCCTCTGTTCTTTTCATAGCTAGGGTTTACTGTCTGCGTTTACAGAGGATGTAACACCCCAGGACCCACAATGCCCTGGGATACTACTAATGCTACTCTACAACTAGTCAATTTACAAACTAAAATAAACTGGCAACAATACTAAGTAAGATAGTATAAGCGGAAGCGTAAACAACTAAGGAAAAAACAGAATAATAATAATTCAATAATCATAATCAACTATAACAAATTATCTATAGGGACAGTACGCAAATTTAATATTACTAAGAAGGAACATTTGTCAATAAGATAGCTAAACGATGACTAGATTTTTTTCAATTTTATTTCAGCATTAAGATCATAATACAAGTGCATCAGTGCGGTGCCGCTCTACCCTTCCCAATGCATGCTCAAAGTCCACCTGTAGGGAGGGGGAAGCAAGAGTGAGATAAAAATCTCAGCATGCAAACTGTTTAACAAGTTATTCAAACTACAAGCAATTTAAACATCATCATTATAATTCCATACATCCACAATTACAATTTATGTTCATAAATATTAAACCACCATAAACTTTCATGAATCATACTTCTTAAATTTTAGATTTAATTAGCATATGAATGCAATCATTTTATCTCGTATTAAATGCAAAAGAAACATTTATTCCTCCACAAACCACAATATATTAATCAACAACATTTAATCTTCCACAATTAACAACGTATGTATTCTCGACCTCAATTCACTATCGATGACGGTAAAACATTAACAAATTAATTCATGATTGACTTCTTTAAATCCTCAACCACTACCAAAGGCAATAAAACATATGTATGTCTTACTTCAATACTATATTACTTCTCATATCCACAATTACTATAAATAATTAAAGCAAGAGAAAAGAGTTTCGTATCACCATCACAATCACACAAGGGACGAACCACATTCCAATATCACAACCACAACCTTCATTCCGTCAATAGCTCGCAAGAGCCAATTCCACATTACAACTATGATGTTGTACATTCCACAACATAACTTCACCACATTATTTTGCATATGTATGCAAATGATCATTCCACAATGCAATGCATATGAATTCTATGCTCCACATTACTCTTGCCAGGGCAGGAAGTGCAATGCATCGTATTTCGGCAATGTACGATGCTTCCCGCAGGCGAAGAGGTGCGTCGACACGGCAATATACGACGTCAGATTGGTACGGTCGCGGCTATAAGCGGCGACATCCACATACACAAAGGACATGATATGACATGAAGGATTGAATGATATAAAAGTTCATTAATCACATTAATTCATCCGCAAGGAGCATTATCACGCTCTCAACATACTCACATCCACCACATGCTAATTTCATGATCAACATTATAACATTAAGCACGAATTACACAATTAAAATATCATGCAATCATGAAAATTGTATCAAATTATGATAATAATATAAACTGAAAGTAGTAAGAACAACAGGTTAAACGGTAGCAACCACCGCTACGTTTACTTGCCTCAATCCGACGAAGCGAAGCACAACAAAAATCAAGAGCGCTCAGGGACAAGACCACATGTCCATAAGACAACTCTCAGCACTCAACCATAGCATACAAACACGACAAAAAAATATATAAAACATCGCTAGAGACCCGAACCCGCGTAAACTCCTCTCCGCTCCACAATTCAATAATTTCATCTCTGCAGCAGCGCTGATTCCTAATTTTTTATCTTTAAAAATATAGATCAAAAAACATCAAATGATACCTCTCTGGATTCATGACTTAAAAACCTACAATTTTCATACAGAACACCTATTTTTATTTTAATCACAGCTAGGAGTAATTTAATGCCAAAAATAGAGGAAGAACTCTGCTCTGGCAGATTGGGCAGCCGCGTTCAAACGCGTGCCCACAACAGCACAAAGGTCTAGAAATTCTCAAATTTATATAGAAGCTATATCTCTAAATTATGTACAACTTTATCAACTACGGCGAAGGCCAAAAAAATCTTTTACTATTTTAAACTCCGGATTACCGTCGGACTGTACCAACCTGTCCGCCTGCCGGACAGCAATATTGCCGACTCCGTATCTCCCAGATCCCACGGTAGAAAAATTTTAAAAATACAGGACATATACCTGGATGTCCTCTACAATTTTCCTTTTTGGAAGACCCACAGAAAAATTCGTTTTCTAGATCAAAACCGCAAGACAAGCTGCGCTGCGCGAATAGATCTAAAATCAGCCCGCGACTAAACTCTAATCGGGCAATTGATCTATTAACTATCATCAAATTCCGTGCCAAGAACTCTAATTAATCCATAAAACAGAGGATTTGGGTTGGGAAAAAATTACCTAGATGAAGAAACTTTCCCCAATCTTTTCTCCTCTTCTTCTTCTCCTTCCTTCTCCTTCCTTCTTCTCCTTCTCCTTCCTCTCCTTGGCTCCAATGGCAGCAGCACTTGGGGGCATCAATGGCAGCATCAGGGGGGAGGGGAGGCACCCAAAGGGGTGGAGAGGGAAGGGGTGGCGGCTGCCAAAGGGGAAAAAGGGAGAGGGGTGGGGGTCTAGGGTTAAAAGGAGGGGGGTGGCGCCTCCCCCCTTGGGCTTTGGCCCATGGGTGGTTGGCCCACTCCCCCGGCAGCCCAAAAGTAAATTTAAATATAATTTTTAATATATTTTATTCCATTTTTAATGTTCTACAAATTTTATTTTTTCCCTCCCGCGATTTACCGAAAAACCGGCGATTCCGCGATTGTTTTAAAACTAACACCGTAGCGACGTTCGGGATATTACAGAGGAGTCTCGTGTTTTTTATTCTCTCAGTGAAAGAAGGACTTGGCTCGGGATTTCCTGTTGTGAGATCTTTCTTGATGTGATTAAGAATCTCATGATCAATAGATATGAGTCTTAAGCTTTTCAGCACTTGATCTCACTTCCTGTTCAACATTTCATTTTTTCGGTTTTCAGCAGCTTCGGGTCTCTGATTTTCTGCTAAGTTGTTCTTTTGGATCTGAATCTTCTCTTCCTGAGGTTGGTTGGCTATTTAGTTCGAAATCTTTAACCACTGACCAGAGAAGTACAGCATCCGCTTGATCTTCCCTCTGTTTTCTCTTCTTACGTGCGCCTTCATCGTTCTTGCTTTTTCGGTTCGAATCGCACCAACCGCAGGTTTTCTGTTCATTCTGTTCTCTGCCGATTTGTTCTTTCTTTTTCTCTTCTTGAGATGAGTCAGTTGGCTATTTAGTTTGAGTTTATGTTTCTCTGGCCTGAGAAGAACAATTCCTTTTTGTTCTCTCTCTGATTTTCGGTTGCACTCTGCAGTTACTGTGTCAGTCTTTGTTTTCGGTTCAGTTTTACTTTCTCTACAGCTTCTGAGTTTTTCTTTTTCTTTTCTGTTCAGAACTTCAGCTTTCGGTTTCCTTCTTTTTGTCTGCAGATTTTGCTTCGGCATTTAGACTGTGCTCCCGTCTTCAGCAGTCCTGGCTCTTTAATTCAGTTTCCAGTCAGCTATCTGCATGCTGTTTTGTTGCCTACTCTATTCTTGTTTTGGCAATTCTGTGCCGACTGTTCTCCAGTCAGTAGATCATTCGGCATTTTACTGCTGCCTCTGTCCGAAACTTCAGCTTTCAGCTTCTATCTTCGATTAACAGCATCCTCAGAATTTGATTTCTTCAGTTTTTCAGCAAAGCTTAATTCTGTTTTTCTCTCGGCAAAAATAGTAAACACTGTGCTGGCAGATTTCAATCCTACGGCTTCTTTGCTCCAGTCTGCATTTTTTTTTCAAAAAGCTTCGCTTTCAGTCGAGTCTGGTTCACTTCACTTGTCGATCTAGCTCTTGGTTCTTCAGTAAAGTTTTCAGTCTGTTTTATTTCTCCAGTGAGCTTCCATTCTCCTGCTTCATAGCTTTTGTAGCTATCGAAGAAGAAGAATTGTGTGAATACTTGGGGCGGTTTGAAGGCATCATTCACCCCCCTCTGTTGCCATTTCGTTCCTACAATTGGTATCAGAGCCGGTTAGTTCTTCCTTGTAGATCTTAACCGGTCTCTAGAGCCATGGCAACGGACAAGTATTTCACCAAGCCCTCGATCTTCGATGGGATCGACTATCCCTTCTAGAAGAGTCGGATGGAGACCTACATTCAGGCTCAGGGCTATGCCATCTGGCGGAAGCTCTAGACCCGATATGTTGTTCCTGCTGATGAGAACATCAATGCCGAAAACGTGGCCGATGTTGAGGCAAATGCTAAGGCGAGGAACATCATAATTCAGGGTCTGAGCAGAAGCGAGTTCGATCGCATCTCTCATCTCAAGTCGACCTTCGACATCTAGGTGACCATCGATGCATACCATGAGGGCACCACCCAGATTAAGACGGTACGACAGGACCAGTTCAAGCGATATTACAACAAGTTTGAAATGCTCGTTGGTGAGTCCCTAGATGTGTGTTTTGCGAGGTTTCACAAGATTCTGAGCAGTCTCCGAGCGGTTGGTTTCACAACGCTCGACATATGCTTTCTGCTCTTGACTTGCGTGTTTGGGAGATGAAGGTGACCACGATTAAAGACACGACCAACCTCTCGACCTTGACTCTTGACGCGTTGTGCTCATGCCTCAAGACTCACGAGTTTTACATAGTCTTTTGTTGGTTGAAGTCGCAGTCGATGGCCTTAGTCACGATCCCAGCTCTGTTTCTGGACCTTCTGACTTTTCTTCGGGATTCTCCCTTGTTGCTCTCTGTGACGTTACCGATGATCAATTAGAGCCGCTACCAGAAGATCAGTTGGCCCTTCTTGCCAGAAAGTTCTCCCATGCATACAAGAAAGTGAGAGACAGAAAGAGGAGTGGGCCGATTATCTGCTTCGAGTGTGGTGGCCCCAACCACATTCGGGCGAATTGCCCTAAGCTTGAGAAGGGCAAGGGCAACTACGGTGGTTCGAGCAAGAACGTCTACACCGACAAGAACCGCAACAAGAAGCCGCCAAGCAAAGAGAAGAAGTTTCGCAACCTTGGCAAAGCCAAGAAGCTTTTTCATCGCGTCCTCACCGCCTTCGACGACCTCGACCTCAGCGAGGTGGAGGGGTGGAGCGACGATGATGGAAAGGACGAGCAAGACCCCAAGGATGGCGATGACTTCTCCGCCATGTGCTTCATTGCCCTTGAGGGCGACGTGAGCGACAACGAGCTCTACTCCGACTCCGACGAGGTATACCCCTCTTACGACCAGCTTAATGATGCCTTCCTTAAGCTAGGTAAATTTCATGCTAGATCTAGAGCTAGGTGTAGCGAGTTGGAGAAGGAAGTAGATAGATTGTCACGGGAGCTTACTTCACTTATATCTGCTCCCTCCTGCGACGAATGTGATACATGCTGTGCTTTGCTTGGTGACATGGAGAAATTAAGGACCTCTCATGATAGTCTGTCCTCTGAGCTTGACATAATTAAGGTGGAGAATATTAGTCTTCTTGCTGAACAAGAGATGAGTACGGTAGCTCCTCTTTCATCTGCTACTATTGAGACTATTTCCTGCACCACATGTGAGGATAAGGATAATGCTTTTAGAGGTCTTTATACCATGCTTCTCGATCTTCCCAAGACTTGTGAAAGTTGCAATAATTTGAAGATGAATTTAAAAAGGGCAGATCATAAAATTGCTGAGTTACAAGCTTTTCTACTTGAGCCCATTGCTTCATGTATGAACTGTCCCAATTTGACTGCTGAGCTTGAATCTGTTTCCAAACAGTTTCAAGAGATGATTGATAATTGTAACAAATTGGCTCAATATGCTTCTAAGGATCATGTTAGCTTACCATGCAACAACTGTGATAAACTAAAATCTGACTTGATTGCTTTGGATGAAAAATGTGTGAAGCTAACTAAGGATCTTCTAGAAAAATCACATCCTGATTGTACATTCTGTGCTGAGGTGTTGGAAAAGGATAAGGACATGGTAGAGATGTTTAGGAAGAGTTACGAAGACCAAATGGCTAGGATTAGGACTGCCCCCTGTGTGTCCTGCGAAGCGCTCAAGGTTGAGGTGGCCGTGCATAAGGAAAGATACGCACGTGTCATTCGCTCTTCTGTTATTGGTTCTTCTTTCTCTCCTCCTGTTGTCTCTTCTCCTTCCCCTTGCTCCTCTTGCACCTCTCTCTTTCAGGAGTGCCAGTAACTTATGAACACTCTTGAAAGATTCGTCAGAGGCAAGAAAAAGCTGAATCTTATTCTAGACAAGTCCAAGATTTGCAAGTTTAATCAAGGTCTAGGATATGATTACTCAGAGGATGTTAGGAAGTATCCACCTGCTGTTCTCAGACCCATAGCAGCAGGTGTGATCGAAGTCAAGCCCCAAATCAAAAAGGTTGAGTTCAAATCTGCGGGCTTTGTCCAAGGGATTTCTGACAGTAAGGTGATTCCACCTGTTGCTTTGGCCTCTCAGAAAGCGAAGCCCCATCGTGCTACTTCTACCTCTCAGAAGGTGAAGTATCATTGTACCTTCTGTGAGAAGGATGGACACCAGATCGATCGATGCTTCAAGCGCGCCAAGATCGCGCAGAGAGACCGTGTTGCAGCTCTTAGGTGTATTTAGGGTCAGCCCCAGACCTTGAGTGCACCTAAACCAACACGAGGTCTAGGTTTGCTTCAGGTGTTTCTGATGGGTTTGGGCAGCATCGAGGACTTGGTTTTTTCGAGTTTTCTGGTTTTCGTCCTCATGCTCCTTTTTGTCGTGACTTCCGCCGTTTTGAGGATAGATCTCGTTTCCCCCATCGAGATGACTACCCGCGGCGAGATCAGCGTGTTGCCGGTGCTCCGACTCACTCTCCTATAGCAGTCGGACCCAGCAACAGCTTTAGGTCTGCTCATAGACCTTCTGCTTTTTTGAGCGACGGAGAGTGTAGGGTAGATAGAGGTCAGTCGTGTGTAGCCCAGAGCCGCTCTTTGTTGGTTTTGCGTGGTTCGGTCGTGTTGTGGAGAAGTCTTTTTGTAAACGGGTGATCGACCGAATAAGTTAAGGCAAAAATAAAATAAAATAAAATAAAAACAAAAAAACAAAAAAAAACCAAAAAAAACCAAAAAAACCAAAAAAAACTTATTTTGCAGGCATCATTTAGCATTATTCCGCTTGGATCTGGCCAGCCATCTCCATCGGCTGCAGGACCCCACCACCGTTCACCTTCTACACCGACGTCGGAGGTCTTCTATTGGCGCCATGACCACCACCTAGCAGCTCGAGGACGAGCTGCATGTCCGAGAGGGGTGTAGTGTCAGGGGTGTGGACCTTGGGCCCAAGGTCTAGTTGGTCTATTATTAGAAATTAGAGATTGGTTTCTATTTGAGTTAGAGATTAGATTCCTTATGTTAGAGATATAATTAGAGATATGATATTAGTTACTATATCTGTTAGAGACAGGATTGAAATTAGACTCTATCTGTTAGGGGGAGCCCATCTATATAATGAGGGCTACCGCATGCTATTGAATCAAGCAAAAATATATCAAAGTCTTCCTCCTCTAATCTCTCTCTTCCCCCTCTACCCCGGTTCATGACAGTCGGACTTGGTCAAACCTGGTCAATGTGTTTAGGATGCATATTCTGATGATTCGACAGGTTTGCTGATGTTATTATACTTACATGTATCGAGCGGTACTATTTGATATGTTTCTTGTCTGTGTTGGCTGCATGACGTCGAGACGGAGTCGTGGCGAGACACGGGGTGACCGGACTAGATGACTACCCGCGGAGAGATCAGCGTGTTGCCGGTGCTCCGACTCACTCTCCTGTAGCAGTCGGACCCAGCAACAGCTTTAGGTCTGCTCATAGACCTTCTGCTTTTTTGAGCGACGGAGAGTGTAGGGTAGATAGAGTTCAGTCGTGTGTGGATACTTCTTCTGCTCGACGTGTGACTCAGTATTGGATTCCAAAATCTATTTTGATTTATCCCAGTACTGAGACTTTGCTCTCTTGTTGACTCAGGCTCGCCGGGCAGGGAAGGGAGAGGTTTGGCTCGTAGACTCTGGGTGTTCTCGACACATGACCGGAAACTCTCGTTTGCTCTCTTCTCTAGCCCAAGCTCCAGGTGATGAGACTATCACCTTCGGAGACTCTTTGGTGTATGATGAGTAATTGACATCGGTTTAGGAAATCGAGTTTGAGTTGGTTGGTTCAGACCTTGACGTTGCGTGGTATAACGGACTCGGTCGGACTTGGTCAAACCTGGTCAATGTGTTTAGGATGCATATTCTGATGATTCGACAGGTTTGCTGATGTTATTATGCTTACATGTATCGAGCGGTGCTATTTGATGTGTTTCTTGTCTGTGTTGGCTGCAGGATGTTGAGACGGAGTCGTGGCGAGACACGGGGTGACCGGACTAGACACGGGCGGTGTCGAGGTCAGAACGGTCGAGATGTGTCGAAGACGGCGTGAACTCGAGGTGGCTGCGAGTCGTGGACGACAAGGAGCGCGGAAGCTTCCCGGAAGGTGCAGGAGGGGCGGAATGGTAATTGCAAGGCTGCGCAAGTGGGAGCGGGCTCCGTTCGAGTTTAGCAGGCGTAACGGGTTGGAGACCCGTTAGCCAAGGGCTATAAATAGGTGTGAGGGGCTGCATACCCCCTCATGGCTTTGAGAGAGAGTTAGGATTAGCTAGAGTCAAAAGAAACTTTGTGAGTTTGTTTTTGGCTTTAGGCTTTAGTTGGTAAGAGTTGTTGGCTGAGTAGTGGCAAGAGTTGTGTGAGTTCTTGATTTTCCCTGGCATATGCGTATGGGTCTTCTTGTTCTTCCCAGGATGAAAAACTTGGTTTTGAGTTGGCTGTAAGAAAAATGCTATATAATCATTCATGTTCCTCAATCCTGGAGATGTTCCTTCTGATATGGTGATTGTCTTTTGTTATGCTTCGTGTTCTTCAGGTCTGTGATTGATGGTTGTTTTTAGTTTTTCTTGTTCTTTCTTCGGTTCAGTCAGTCCTGTTCTTTTCCCCCTTCTTTTAGGATTGGGTTGAGATTCTTGTTCTTGTTGCTGCAAAATCATTTTGCTTGGGACTAGGATTATCTCCAAGTCATCTTGGCCAGCTTACCCGAGACCAATGATTTTTAAAAGCTGATTCCTCTCCAAAAATGTGTTCGACTCTTTCCTCTGCTTCTCAGATGCTAGGGTTTGAAGGCAGAGCAACCTGGCTTTCTTGTTGTCTTGATGAAATGTTTATTCTAAGTCTGTGATTTCTAATGTTGAGATCACTTCCTGCTGATTTTAGAAGTCACAAGATGAAAGGAGCCAAGAGTCACAAACAAATTGGATTTTGTCTCACATCTTTTGTTCTTCCTGACAAAATCAGCTTTCTCCTGTTTAAGTGACTATTGTCTGAATTTTTTCTTTTCCCTGAGGTTGAGCTGCCGTTTATTTTAGAGTTCTGCCCTTTTTCTTGAAAAGCAGCAGGCTGATTCTCAGTTCTTGGCTGTGGTTTGGGCTGTGCAGTATTTACTGTTGATGTTTTTCCAGAGTAGTGCCGTCGACTGCAGCTCTGTTATTTGGTTCGGAAAATACAGTCCTTGAGGTTTCTATCAAGTTTCGGTTCAGCTGTCATGTGTTCGGCTAAGTGCAGTCTTCTCTATTCAGTTTCTATTATCTGACTTGTTTATTTTCATCAGCCGAACTGATTTCGGTTTGCTGTCATGAGTGCAGTCGGACAGGCCTCAAAAACTGCATTCGGCTATATCTACTGAACCTTCTCATGCCGTCTGCTGCTAAAATCCCTTCTTCAGAAAAATTTGTCTTCCATTGACAGAGCATTCTCATTCTTGTTGTTTCGGCAGAGATTTTGTGTTGGCTGCGTATTGTCTTCAAGAACCAGTCTCATTTCTGTTCAATTTCTTGTTTTTCTCGGTAGAAGGTGTTTTGATTTTGATTGGTCTCTTCTTTTCTTTTTCGGCAAAGTAATCCCTTCTCTCTATTGGTTTTCAGCAGAGAAGGTCTGAAAGTGGTGCTTCTGTGTTCCCTGTTCTGTCAGAAAAGTAGTCGCTGTTTTACTTCCAGTTGCCTTGCAATCTACCCCTGCTCATTTCTTTGGCTCTTTCTCGTGCTCAAAATTGAGTTTCTGATGTCATTCAGTTTGTCCTCTCTGATTAACTCATTCTCTAAAGAGGAGTTCAATCCGATTTTAATTGAGGTGTATTTTGGTTTTGATTTTCAGATTGCGCACCCGGTTTTCAGTCAGCTATTACTGTACCCTTTCAAGCTGCCCGACTGTCCACTTCATTTCTACCTTTCTCCTTTGAGTTTTTCTTTTCTACTTTTGCTCTTTCTTTGTGCTTGCAGCTTCTGTCGGCAGCCTGTTATCTTCTAATACCTTCGGCCAGCTCAGTCTTGAAGCTTACGGTCAGACCAAAGCATCATCGGCAGTCCGACCGGCAGTAAAACAGATTTCAGATCAACCTTCTGTTTTTTGGCCGCTTTGGGTGATTTCTGCGCTTTCCTGGTTTTCTTTAGCTGTGAGTTCCAGATAGTTTGAGCCTCTTTTTCATAGCTTGAGTAGCTAGTGGAGAAGAGTCGTTCCGTGAGTACTTGAGAATTTTTTTTTGAAAGTCGACATTCACCCCCCTCTGTCGCCAACTTCGATCCTACAATTGGTATCAGAGCCGGTTAGCTCTTTTCAATAGATCTTAACCGGTCTCTAGAGTCATGGCGATAGACAAGTACTCGACCAAGCCTCCCGTCTTTGATGGCATCGATTACCCTTTCTGGAAGAGTCGAATGGAAACATACATCTAGGCTCAGGGTTATGCCATCTGGCGGAAGGTAAAGGTCAGATTTGTTGTTCCTGCCGATGAGGACATCAATGTGGCGAACATGCCCGATGTTGAGGCAAATGCGAAGGCAAGGAACATCATTATTCAGGGATTGAGCAGAAGCGAATTCGATCGCATCTCTCACCTGTCATCCGCCTTTGATATCTGGGTGACCCTCAATGCATACTATGAGGGCACCACTCAGATCAAGACGGTTCGACAGGACCAGTTCAAGCGAGAATACAACAAATTCGAGATGCTTGCTGGTGAATCCCTCGACGAGTGCTTTGCACGTTTTCATAAGATCTTGAGCTACCTCTAAGCGATCGGTCTCACATACCCCGACTCGGACAATGCTCATCAGATGCATACAGCACTCGATCTACGTGTTTGGGAGATGAAATTGACCACCATTAAAGACACGACAGACCTCTCGACCTTGACTCCTGACGCGCTGTACTCGCGCCTCAAGACTCACGAGATTGACGTTGTCTCTCGTAGGTCGAAGTCACAGTCGATGGTCTTGGTCACCGATCTCGTTTCTTCTTTGGGCCCCTCTTCTGATTCGACAGTGTGGTCTTGACCCTGTGGGACTTTGGGTTAATTATCGACAGTGTTCCACTTCTGTGTGATAACACTTTGAGAGACCATGTGAGGTCATCCCGAGTGTATGATGAGTAATTGATATCGGCTTAGGGAAGTCGAGTTTGAGTTGGTTGGTTCGGACCATGTCGTTGCGCGGTGCAACGGGTTAGGTCGGACTTGGTCAAACCTGGTCAAATGGGATTAGGATGCTTATTCTGTTGATTTGACAGGTTTGGGGTTAATGAGGGTTCATTAATACTATTTATGCTTTCATGTGTCGAGCGGTGCTATTTGATGTGTTTCTTGTCTGTGTTGGCTGCAGGACGTCGAGGCGGAGTCATGGCGAGACACGAGGTGACCGGACTAGACGCAGGTGGCGTTGAGGTCATAACAGTCGGGATGTGTCGAAGACGGCGTAGACTCGAGGTGGTTGCGAGGCTTGGACGACAAGGAGCGCGGAAGTTTCCCGGAAGGTGCAGGAGGGGTGAAATGGTCATTTCGCGAGGCTGCACAAGTGGGAGAGGGCTCCGTTCGGGTTTAGCCGGCATAACGGGTTAGAGACCCGTTAGCCAAATGCTATAAATAGAGGTGAGGGGCTGCATACCCCCTCATGGCTTTGAGAGAGAATTAGGGTTAGCTAGAGTCAAAAGAGGCTTTTAGGAGTTTGTTTTTGCTTTGAGGCTTTAGTGGTTGGGAGTCGGTAGAAGAGAGCAGGAGGTGTCCTCTACGATGGCTCTCTCTCTGTGACTCTGTGTGTTCCTCCCCTGTTCATGTGTCTGTTCTGGAGTTCTTCTTGTTCTTGAGATGGAGAGGGAGAGGATGGTTTAAGTCCTTTGTAATCTTTTCTTGTGTGCTAATGTACATACGTATGGGAACATCTCTATGATCCTCTATATCAATATGAGATTGTTTTGGTTGAATTAATGGAGTCTTCATCTCTCTGTTCGTTTTTCCTTCGATGCTTCATTACTTTGATTTTTGAGATTTTGTGTTTTGGCTTGTTCTTTGTTGGAAAGTGGCAAAATGGGTTGCTCTAGGATGGAATTACATTTCTAGACCCTTTGATTGACGTCTCCAAGGAGCAAAATCACGTTTAATTTCAGCTTTTGTGTTTTGAAGTCCTCTGTTCATGCTAACTCAATTCTAGGGTTTGATATGGTTTGAGATTTTCTCTTGTGAGATGGCATGAAATTTGATATGAAGAGTCCAGTAGCTATTGCTAACATATCCTCAAAATCTCTTGGCCAAAAGATCAAAGATGTGGGAGTAATTTGATTTTTGGTAAAGTCTCTGTAAGTTTTCAGGTTTTTGCTCATTCTGAAAATCTTGAGTTATTATGGGTTTCCCTTGATGTTTAAATCCTCTGCATTGTCTAGAATAGTTCACTTGTGTTTTGGGCTGAAAAGATTGGAAGCTACTCTCTCATTTCTATGGCTTTTCGAATGTCTATAGTAATTACTGCGCTGCAATTTTTCAGACAGTCATTGTCTTCTTCAGTCTGTTCAGTTTGCGGTTTTCTCTGCTGACAAACCTTCAGTTTACAGTTCTCCGAAGGATGAACAGCCTGCAGCCAGCTGATTCTTTTGGTTTTTCAAGTGTTCGGCTGCCATCTAAATTCCCTTAGACTGCAGTTCAAATCTGTTCAGTCTCTGTTGTTCAGCCTTTGCTTCTATGCAGTGTTCAGCCAGAAAAAGTTTCAGTTTGCTGCCGACAACATTCAAGTTTTTAGTTTCTCTATTTTGCTGTTTTACTCACTGCCTGCTAGCAGCATTCCACGGTTGAGTCGCTTTTCTTTTTATTCTTTTGCTGATCTTTGACCATTTTGCATACAGATCAAACGGCATTATTTTTAGCTGAAATTTTTACTGATTGCTCTCTGATTTTTGCTGAATGTTTTAGTATCGCATGCGTTCCAGTTTTCAGCAGAATTAATTTTTAGTGAGTTGCTCTCGGGGGCGATTTTAAAGAGAACGACATTCACCCCCTCTGTCGCCATTTCGGTTCTACAATTGGTATCAGAACCTGTTAGCTCTTGCTCATAGATCTTAACCGGTCTCAAGAGCTATGGCGACGGACAAGTACTCGACCAAGCCCACGATCTTCGATGGGATAGACTATCCCTTCTGGAAGAGTCGGATGGAGACCTACATCCAGGCTCAGGGCTACGCCATCTGGCGAAAGGCCAAGGTTCGGTTTGCTGTTCCTGCCGAAAATATGGCTGACGTTGAGGCAAACGCTAAGGCAAGGAACATCATAACCCAGGGCCTGAGTTGTAGTGAGTTTGACCGCATATCTCATCTTCCGTCCGCATTCGATATTTGGGCGACCCTCAATGCTTACCATGAGGGCACCACCCAAATAAAGACGGTGCGACAGACCGATTCAGCGAGATTACAACAAGTTTGAAATGCTCGCTGGCGAGTCCCTTGATGAGTGTTTTGCGCGTTTTCACAAGATCTTGAGCAACTCCGAGCGGTTGGTCTCACGTACCCCGACTCGGACAACGCTCGTCAGATGCTCACTGCACTCGATCTGCGTGTTTGGGAGATGAAAGTGACCACCATCAAAGGCACGATAAACCTCTCGACCCTGACTCTTGATGCGCTGTACTCGCGCCTCAAGACTCACGAGATTGACGTTGTCTCTCGTAGGTCTAAGTCACAGTCGATGGCCTTGGTCACCGATCCCGTTTCTTCTTCGGGCCCTCTTCTGATTCGACTTGCGGTTTCTCCCTTGCTGCTCTCTGTGATGTAACTGATGATCAGTTAGAGCAGCTTGCGGATGATCAGTTGGCTCTCCTTGCTCGCAAATTTTCTCATGCTTACAAGAGAAGGAGGGACGGAAGGAGAGGAGGACCCGTGATTTGCTTTAAGTGTGGTGGCCCCAACCACATTCGGGCAAACTGCCCCAAGCTGGAGAAGGGCAAGAACGACTACGACGGTTCGGGTAAGAATGACTACACCGACAAGAACCGCAACAAGAAGCCTCCAGCTCAGACGCAAGGCAAGAAGAAGTTCTGCGACTTTGGGAAGGCCAAGAAGCTTTTCCACCGGGTCCTCTCCGCGTTCGACGACCTCGACCTCAGCGAGGTGGAGGAATGGAGCGACGACGACAGGATGGGTGACCAAGACCCCAAGGGCGGCGATGACTTCTCCGGCATGTGCTTCATGGCCCACAAGGGTGAACTGAGCGACAGCGAGCTGTACTCCGACTCGGACGAAGTGAGCCCTACTTATGACCAGCTTAATGATGCTTTCCTTAAGCTAGGTAGATTCCATGCTAAGTCTAGGGCTAGATGTACTGAGTTAGAGAAGGAAGTAGATAGACTGTCACAGGAACTTACTTCACTTATATCTGCTCCCTCCCGTGACGACTGTGATACATGTTGTGCCTTGCTTGGTGACATGGAGAAATTAAGGACCTCTTATGCTAGTCTGTCTTCTGAGCTTGATATAATTAAGGTGAAGAATGTTAGTCTGTTTGCTGAGTTAGAGATGAGTAGGATAGCTGTTGCTTTACCTACTATTGTTGAGACTACTTCTTGCACCTCATGTGAAGATAAGGACAACGCTTTTAGAGGTCTTTATACCATGCTTCTAGATCTGCCCGAGCCTTGTGAAAATTGCAATAAACGGAAGATGAACCTAAAACGGGCAGATCATAAAATTGTTGAATTACAAGCTTCTTTACTAGAGCCAATTGATTCTTGTTTGAATTGTCCCAAGTTAACTGCTGAACTTGAATCTGTCTCAAAACAGTTTCAACAAATAATTGACTACAATAAGAAAATGGCTCAGTTTGCTTCTAAGGACCCTATTAGCTCACCCTGCAATCATTGTAACAAACTACAATCTGACTTGATTGCTTTAGATGAAAAATGTGTGAAGCTAACTAAGGACCTACTAGAGAAGCAACCATCTGCTTGTAATGTGTGTGCTGGGAAGAAGCAGGAGGGTTTGGTAGAGACGACTAGCGACGTGAACCAACTGGCTAGTAGCAGGACTGTCCCTTCAGAGTCGGCTGTGCGTGCACAAGCCATTCTTTCCTCTACTGTTGGTTCTTCTTCTGCTCCCTTACCTTCTGCTGTCTCTTCTCCTCTCTGCTCTTCTTGCGCCTCTCTTTTTCGGGAGTGTCAGTACCTTATGAACACTCTCGAGAAATTTGTAGGTGGCAAGAAGAAGCTCAATCTTATTCTAGACCAATCTAAAATCTGCAGATTTAATCAAGGTCTAGGATATGATTTCTATGAGGACAGAAGGAAGCATCCACCTGCCGTGCTCAGACCCATAGCACCAGGTGTGATCGAGACTAAGCCTAGGACTGAGAAGGTCAAATTCAAGTCAGCGGGCTTTGTCCAAGGGATTTCTGACAGTAAGGTGATTCCACCTGCAGCTTCGGCCTCTCAGAAGGCGAAGCCTCATCATGCTACCGCCTCGGCAGGCGTATCATTGTACCTTCTGTCAGAAGGATGTACATTTGATCGATCGATACTTCAGGCGTGCCAAGATCGCACGTAGAGACCGTATTGCAGCTCTTAGGCATATTAAGAGTCAGCCCTAGACCTTGAGTGCACCTATGACCAACACGAGGTCTAGGTTTGCCTCAGTTGCTTCTGATGGTTTTGGACAGCATCGAGGACATGGTTTTTCTGAGTCTTCTGGTTTTGATCCTCGTGCTGCTCCTGGTCGTGACTTCCGCCGTCCTGAGGGTAGATCTCGCTTCCCCCATCGATATAGCTACCCGCGGCGTGATCAGCATGCTATCGGTGCTCTGACTCGCTCTCCCGTAGCAGTCGGACCCAGCAACAGCTTCAGGTCTGCACACAGACCTTCTGCTTCTTTGGGTGACAGAGAGCGTAGGGTAGATAGAGGTCAGTCGTGCTTGACTACTTCATCTGCTCGACGTGTTACTCAGTATTGGGTGCCAAAATCACTCTTGATTTACCCCAGTACTGAGACTTTACTCTCTGTTTGACCTAGGTTCACCGGGCAGGGAAGGGAAAGGTTTGGCTCGTAGACTCCAGGTGTTCACGACACATGACTGGAGACTCTCGCTGGTTTTCTTCCCTTGCCCGTGCTCCAGGTGATGAGACGATCACCTTCGGAGATGCTTCATCAGGGCGCGTCATTGCCAAAGGTACAGTGCGCATTAATGATTCATTTGTTTTGAGAGAAGTTGCCTTGGTTAGTAAGCTGCAGTATAATTTGCTTTCCGTTTCTCAGCTTACCGATGACGACTTTGAGGTGAGCTTTAAGTGTTCTTCTCCTTTGTGTCTTTCTATTAAGGAGTTGGTGGAGTGCAGAGTGGTGTGATCCATGTCTCCAGCGTGAGATTCTTGGTTCTTCACTGAGATATTTTTATCTTGCTGTTCCTGTATTTCGAAGAGCGGAGGTTGTTTGGAGTTCGTGATTTCTTCTCAGAAGATTGCTTTCTGATTTGTTCCTACGTGTCCTAAGGTCTTCTCCTGCAGTGTTTGAGAATCTCTTGATCTCTAGATGTGTTTGTTGTTTCCTGCTCAAGAACGGCAAGAATTTCGAGTCTGGAGAAATTAGTTCGGTTGGTTTTGAGCTCTGTGTTTCTTCAGTGGTGATTCCATTTTCTTCTTTCTTTGTCCCAAGGAAGAAGCAATGAATCACATGAATTTTCTTTCCAGAAAAAGAGAAAGAGTGGCTTTATCCCTTCAGTAAGGCAGGCTTGATTTGCTTTTGCTTAAAATGCTGTTGCCCTTTTCAGATTTGCTCTTCTTTCAGTTTTTTGTTTTTCCCTTTTTCAGTTTGCTTTAAGTTCTCTCAGGTGCTCAGTTTCTTGCCGCTCCTTAGTCTGCTTTGAGTCTTCTGTCGCTAGCAATGCTCAGTAGTTTGTGCTTCTTTGTCTCAGTTTTTTATTTTTGTGCTGGTTTTTGACCCAGCTGCATGTAGTCCAAATGATCTTGATTTTGGCTGAAATTTTTACTATCTACTCACTGATCTAGGGTGTTTTTATCTGTGTTGCATGCGGTCCGAATTTCCATTTATTTTCCCTGATTTCAGCTGGCTGTGCATTCCCATTTTCTGTTCGGCAGCAGTATTTACTCTCTGGTGTGCAGCATCAAATTTCGGTTTTAATTGAAGACAATCAATTCTCTGTTCGGAAATTGATGTCAGAACTGCACTTAGTTTTTGTCTCAGTTTTACATCAATCTCATGATGCATGTTCAATCTATTTCTCTGCCGACTTGCTATGTATATTTACCTCCTAAGATGGGCTAGCGATTTGAGTTTGAAGCTCTGATTTCATTGGCCTGAGAAGAGCAGCCAATGTTCGGCAATATCTCTGTCTTATCTTTGTCTCCAGAATTGGCTATGCTATTCTGCTGCTTGTCGACTGCCCACTGATCAGCTTTAGTCTCGGTTTTATTTTTTTCTGGTAGCTTTTGATCTTTACAGTCTTTGGGAAAAGTCAGTGTGCAGCAGCTGGTCTTTTGATTATTGGCAAGGCTTGTTTTGTTCTTTTTGTAGACTGGGCAGGGTTAAGTCTTGTCTAGCGTATCTCTGCTCCAGCCTGTTACCTTTGGTTCTTCATAGAAGATTTTATCAGTCTAGCATTGTTTTCTTAGTAAGCATTCTCAGTCTTTAGTTAGTCGGCAAAATGTGTTTTCGGCTACCAGTAAGCATATATTTTCTTTCTTCTTCATAGCTTCCATAGCTATTGGAGAAGAAGATTGGTTGAAAAACTCAGGGGCAGTTTTTTAAAAGGCACTATTCACCCCCCTCTGTTGCCGTTTCCGATCCTACATCTTTCGTGCTGATTTTTCTGAGTCTTCTGGTGATGCTCTCCGGTGTTTGGTTGCTTCTGAGTCCCGTGACCTTTCCTTTCGGCATAGGAGACTTGGTCATATTGGATTTGACCATTTGACCCGAGTTAGCGGCCACGATCTCATTCGTGGTCTGCTGAAACTCAAGATGGTCAAAGATCTGGTTTGTGCTCCATGCCGGCACGGCAAGATGGTTGCCGCTTCTCATCCTCCGGTCACAGTTACTATGACCGGTGCACCGGGACAGCTGCTCCATATGGACACGGTTGGACCAGCTCGAGTGCAGTCAGCAGGAGGGGAGTGGTATGTTCTTGTTGTGGTCGATGACTTCTCGAGGTATTCTTGGGTGTTTTTCTTGGCCTCAAAGGATGAGACATTTACACATTTTCGAGGTCTTTTCAGTAGGCTTTCTGTTGAGCTTCCAGGTGCCTTACGAGTGATCTGCAGTGACAATGGTACGGAGTTCAAGAATTCCTACTTTGAGAGGTTCTGTGGTGAGACAGGTGTAGAGCACCAGTTCTCTTCTCCGCATGTCCCACAACAGAATGGCGACGTGGAGAGGAAGAACCGTACCTTGGTCGAGATGGCCAGGACGATGCTTGATGAATACTCTACACCGTGGAAGTTCTGGGCTGAGGCTATAGCCACCGCGTGCCATGTCTCAAATCGAGTTTTTCTCAGGGCACACTTGCACCGCACTTCTTATGAGCTGAGATATGGGCGAAAGCCCAGTGTATCTCATTTTCGTATGTTTGGTTGCAAGTGCTTTATTTTGAAGTCCGGGAACCTAGATAAGTTCGAGTCACGTTCTTGTAATGTGATCTTTCTAGACTACTCGACTTCTTCGCGGGCTTATAGGGTCTGGAACTGCGAGTCCAGTAAAATGGTAGAGACCTGTGAGGTGACCTTCGACGAGGCTAGTCCGGGGACTAGGCCTGATATCTCAGGTTCTTCAGAGCAGTCCGAGACCATCTTTGTGGATGATGAGGACGATGGAGACGAGTGTTATCTACCCGATCCAGTCCCTCATCCACCCCTTGAGGTGCCATCTTCCACCGCACCTCGAGGCGATCAGCCCATGCCTTCTACCACCTCTGGAGCTAGTGGCTCTGTTCCTACCTCGTCAGCTCACGAGGTAGAGGCCACTTCTTCATCTCATCCTGGACCTCCTAGACATATCCAGAAAGCTCATCCTTCTGAGCAGATGATTGGAGACCTCTTTGAGCGAGTCACACGCTCAAAGTCTGGCATGTCACTCTTCTGTCTTCACTCTGCTTTCGTTGCCTCATTTGAGCCCAAGGACGTTTGTCATGCTCTATCTGACGAGTCTTGGGTCAATGCCATGCATGAGGAGTTAGAGAATTTTGAGAGAAACAAGGTCTGGTTGCTTGTTGAGCCCCCACAAGGTCACAATATCATTGGGACTAAATGGGTGTTTAAGAACAAGCAAAGTGAGGATGATGTGGCTATTCGAAACAAGGCTAGACTGGTAGCTCAGGGGTTCTCCCAGGTTGAGGGTCTAGATTTCGAGGAGACCTTTGCCCCTGTAGCTAGACTTGAGGCCATTAGAATCCTGCTTGCCTTCGCAGCTTCTAAGGGTTTCAGGCTTTACCAGATGGATGTCAAGAGTGCCTTCCTCAATGGCCTTATTGAGGAAGAAGTCTATGTGAGACAGCCTCCTAGTTTCGAAAACCCCAAATACCCAAACCATGTCTACAAGCTCTCTAAAGTGTTGTATGGACTTAAGCAGACCCCTAGAGCTTGGTATGAGAGGCTTAAGTCCTATCTGTTGAGTCATGGTTTCGAAATGGGTAAAGTAGACAAGACCTTGTTCATCCGCCGGCATGGCAATGATCTTCTTCTCGTCCAGATTTATGTTGATGACATCATCTTTGGCGGATCCTCGCATGCTCTCGTTTCCTAGTTTTCCGATGTCATGAGCTCGGAGTTTGAGATGAGCATAATGGGCGAGTTGAGCTTTTTCTTTGGCTTCCAAATTAAGCAGACTCGGGAGGGTACCTTCTTGCATCAGGGCAAGTACACTCGAGACCTCCTGAAGCGCTTCGATATGAGTGATGGTAAGCCAGTGTCCACTCCGATGGCTACATCAGTTCCACTCGACCCAGATGAGGACGGCGAGCTAGTTGATCAGAAGGAGTATCGTAGTATGATCGGCTTCCTCTTGTACCTCACTGCCTCGAGATCGGACATACACTTCTCCGTATGTCTTTGTGCCCGGTTTCAGGCTTCTCCTCGCGTATCTCACCATCAGGCGGTGAAGCGCATCCTTCGGTACCTTCGAGCTACCATTGACTATGGTATCTGGTACTCTTCCTCTTCGTGTCTTTCCTTGAGAGCCTACTCGGATGCAGACTTTGCTGGCTGTAGGATAGATAGGAAGAGCACTTTGGGCACTTACCAATTTATTGACACTTCTCTCGTTTCCTGGTCCTCGAGAAAGTAGTCCGGTGTTGCACAGTCTACCGCAGAGGCCGAGTACGTTGCTGCAGCCAGTTGCTGTAGCCAAGTGCTTTGGATGGTCTCGACCCTACGGGACTTTGGGTTAATTATCGACAGTGTTCCACTCCTGTGTGATAACACTTCTGCGATTAACATTGCTAAGAACCCAGTGCAGCATTCTCGGACCAAGAATACTGATATTCGAAATCACTTTCTCAGAAACCATGTAGAGAAGGGTGACATCGTGCTCCAGTTTGTGGAGAGTGACCACCAGTTGGCTGATATTTTCACCAAGGCTTTGGATAGCTCTAGGTTTTCAGCTCTGCGGGGAGAACTTGGGGTGGTTTGTCTTTATAGACTGTTGTGAGGGGGAGTTTGTGCTTTACTGCTTTACTATATTGATTATGCTCTTAGTCCTTTCTGCTTATTTTGCATATGGGTGCATTGGGTTTAGTCCTTCTAGCATAGGTTAGAATGGTTCTCTTGCCGAGTTGCTTAGACTTCTTACTCTTATCTTGTGATTCTAGGATACTGCTTTTTAGCTGATTCTTTTCTTACTAGGTCGAGCTTACCCACTGCTTATAGGTTCTAGCGAGGGTTGGGCCACTCTCGGATAGACAGGGTACATGTTTGCTCCTTAGGTTGTGTTCAATATGGCTTAAGCTTATGGCTTAAGCTTATTTTTGCACTATTCATAATTTTGTCTTTTTCTGAATTTTTGACTTTTTTGAGCTTTTTTGTCGGTTCTTTTTTTTTCTCGTATTCGTTTGCGTTGTCTGTGATGGGCTAACATATTTTTTATATTTTTTAATTTTTTTAAATTTAATTATGTTAAATAAGCCTCTGTCAGCTACAGTGTTTTCAGCCATAAGCTTTCAGCTTTCAGCCGAACCGATCACCACCTTAGTCTGTTAGATGTCCAGTTGATAGTCCTGGAGTCATATGTGGTAGATGAGAGTCAGTCTGAGCCATAGTTGTCTCTATATCTTGTCTATGCTTTAAGGACTGCCTTTCTTGATTTCTTTGCCAGCTTCTCGTTTTTATTGCTTTGGTTCTGGGGGAGTTCATTTGGGAACTTCTAGATCTTAATACTGACATAACTCATCTTGAACTAAAAGCTGCATCATATGTTAATGGGGAGTTGGATTTTCTGCATGTCATTCTGCATTGTAATATAACTACATTTGAGCCTTGATTATTATCCTATTATGACATGCTTACACTGCTTTACACCTTGACATGACTTGTGCTCATTTGCTATATTTATCATATCTTCATATGTGTAAACTAGTTTTTACCATGATAAGTTAATGAAGCTTGCTCAATTTGAACTAAAAATTTATCATGTTAGCATACGAGACTAGTCTTTCTTGAGCTATCCTTTTATGATCCATGCCATGTCAAATAAGCTGAGTTTAGCGTTGAATCTCTATTGAGCCTTAGATTGAGCTGTTTTAGTCTCTTGATGATGCATAGGTTAGTACAATCATTTCAAAAGCAAAAAGATCTCTTTTGTGCGAAAAAACTTATCTCACCAATTCTTTCTCATGAGACGGCTTGCCATTGCACTTGGCATGAACTCAGAGGGAGCTTTGGATGACTTAGACTATCTTCTTAAGCTTCTTGCTTGGAGTAGTCGCATAAGGCTTGAGATCTAGCACATGATAAAAATATTAGTTGGAAACAACTATGTTTCAAAAGAAAAATGTCATTTGTGCTCAATTTGCTTGAGCTACTAAAAGAACCAAGTACTTCATCCAATGTTTCACTCTTGAGCGTATAGCACTCTATTTGGACTCAATATTAGCTTCTTGGTTCCGCTTAGCTTAATTAACATGGCTTGCATCATCCTTGGATGTCTCTAGCTAGACTTTGCTTATTGATGACTTGACACCCTCACAAAATGTACTACATTTCAGATTGTCATCTAATTATTCTAGCTGGCTTATACATATCTTGTCATGATCTAGATAGCCTTTTATTGAGTTATGGCTTGGTGTAATCCTTTATGGTCATTTTGGATAATTCTCATGGCTCTAAATGCTTAGAATAAACAAACTTCAGTCATTTTATCCAAAATGTGTTATTTTCTCTCTTTTACATCCTTGATGTGTTTATTGCCAAAAGGGGGAGAATACTGGAGAAAAAAATCTTTTGGGAGATATTTCTAGAGCTTTGGAGAACAATTTGCTCTTTCTTGAGTTGCTCTAGCGATTCCTTCTGTCGACATGGTCATTTGCTTCATTCCCTTCTTTGGACCATGTTGGATTCTTCAAACTCAGCTTCATGTTTTTTTGGGTTTGTCAACATACTCATCAAGAGGGAGATTGAGAGACCATGTGGAGGTCATCTCGTGTGTATGATGAGTAATTGACATCGGTTTAGGAAAGTCGAGTTTGAGTTGGTTGGTTCGGACCTTGACATTGCGTGGTATAACGGACTCGGTCGGTGTCAGGGTGTGGGCCTTGGGCCCAAGGTCTAGTTGGTCTATTATTAGGAATTAGAGATTGGTTTCTATTTGAGTTAGAGATTAGATTCCTTATGTTAGAGATATAATTAGAGATATGATATTAGTTACTATATCTGTTAGAGACAGGATTGGAATTAGACTCTATCTGTTAGGGGGAGCCCATCTATATAATGAGGGCTACCGCATGCTATTGAATCAAGCAGAAATATATCAAAGTCTTCCTCGTCTAATCTCTCTCTCTCCCCCTCTACCCCGGTTCATGACAGTCGGACTTGGTCAAACCTGGTCAATGTGTTTAGGATGCATATTCTGATGATTCGACAGGTTTGCTGATGTTATTATACTTACATGTATCGAGCGGTACTATTTGATATGTTTCTTGTCTGTGTTGGCTGCATGACGTCGAGACGGAGTCGTGGCGAGACACGGGGTGACCGGACTAGATGACTACCCGCGGCGAGATCAGCGTGTTGCCGGTGCTCCGACTCACTCTCCTGTGAAAGGGCCGGACCAAAGAATGCCTTTAGGTCTGCTCATAGACCTTCTGCTTTTTTGAGCGACGGAGAGTGTAGGGTAGATAGAGTTCAGTCGTGTGTGGATACTTCTTCTGCTCGACGTGTGACTCAGTATTGGATTCCAAAATCTATTTTGATTTATCCCAGTACTGAGACTTTGCTCTCTTGTTGACTCAGGCTCGCCGGGCAGGGAAGGGAGAGGTTTGGCTCGTAGACTCTGGGTGTTCTCGACACATGACCGGAGACTCTCGTTGGCTCTCTTCTCTAGCCCAAGCTCCAGGTGATGAGACTATCACCTTCGGAGACTCTTTGGTGTATGATGAGTAATTGACATCGGTTTAGGAAATCGAGTTTGAGTTGGTTGGTTCGGACCTTGACGTTGCGTGCTATAACGGACTCGGTCGGACTTGGTCAAACCTGGTCAATGTGTTTAGGATGCATATTCTGATGATTCGACAGGTTTGCTGATGTTATTATGCTTACATGTATCGAGCGGTGCTATTTGATGTGTTTCTTATCCGTTGGTCGCAGGACGCCGAGACGGAGTCGTGGCGAGACACGGGGTGACCGGACTAGACACGGGCGGTGTCGAGGTCAGAACGGTCGAGATGTGTCGAAGACGGCGTGAAGTCGAGGTGGCTGCGAGTCGTGGACGACAAAGAGCGCGGAAGCTTCCTAGAATGTGCAGGAGGGGCGGAATGGTAATTTCGTAAGGCTGCGCAAGTGGGAGCGGGCTCCGTTCGAGTTTAGCAGGCGTAACAGGTTGGAGACCCGTTAGCCAAGGGCTATAAATAGGTGTGAGGGGCTGCATACCCCCTCATGGCTTTGAGAGAGAGTTAGGATTAGCTAGAGTCAAAAGAAACTTTGTGAGTTTGTTTTTGGCTTTAGGCTTTAGTTGGTAAGAGTTGTTGGCTGAGTAGTGGCAAGAGTTGTGTGACTTCTTGATTTTCCCTGGCATATGCGTATGGGTCTTCTTGTTCTTCCCAGGATGAAAAACTTGGTTTTGAGTTGGCTGTAAGAAAAATGCTATATAATCATTCATGTTCCTCAATCCTGGAGATGTTCCTTCTGATATGGTGATTGTCTTTTGTTATGCTTCGTGTTCTTCAGGTCTGTGATTGATGGTTGTTTTCAGTTTTTCTTGTTCTTTCTTCGGTTCAGTCAGTCCTGTTCTTTTCCCCCTTCTTTTAGGATTGGGTTGAGATTCTTGTTCTTGTTGCTGCAAAATCATTTTGCTTGGGACGAGGATTATCTCCAAGGCATCTTGGCCAGCTTACCCGAGACCAATGATTTCTAAAAGCTGATTCCTCTCCAAAAATGTGTTCGACTCTTTCCTCTGCTTCTCAGATGCTAGGGTTTGAAGGCAGAGCAACCTGGCTTTCTTGTTGTCTTGATGAAATGTTTATTCTAAGTCTGTGATTTCTAATGTTGAGATCACTTCCTGCTGATTTTAGAAGTCACAAGATGAAAGGAGCCAAGAGTCACAAACAAATTGGATTTTGTCTCACATCTTTTGTTCTTCCTGACAAAATCAGCTTTCTCCTGTTTAAGTGACTATTGTCTGAATTTTTTCTTTTCCCTGAGGTTGAGCTGCCGTTTATTTTAGAGTTCTGCCCTTTTTCTTGAAAAGCAGCAGGCTGATTCTCAGTTCTTGGCTGTGGTTTGGGCTGTGCAGTATTTACTGTTGATGTTTTTCCAGAGTAGTGCCGTCGACTGCAGCTCTGTTATTTGGTTCGGAAAATACAGTCCTTGAGGTTTCTATCAAGTTTCGGTTCAGCTGTCATGTGTTCGGCTAAGTGCAGTCTTCTCTATTCGGTTTCTATTATCTGACTTGTTTATTTTCATCAGCCGAACTGATTTCGGTTTGCTGTCATGAGTGCAGTCGGACAGGCCTCAAAAACTGCATTCGGCTATATCTTCTGAACCTTCTCATGCCGTCTGCTGCTAAAATCCCTTCTTCAGAAAAATTTGTCTTCCATTGACAGAGCATTCTCATTCTTGTTGTTTCGGCAGAGATTTTGTGTTGGCTGCGTATTGTCTTCAAGAACCAGTCTCATTTCTGTTCAATTTCTTGTTTTTCTCGGTAGAAGGTGTTTTGATTTTGATTGGTCTCTTCTTTTCTTTTTCGGCAAAGTAATCCCTTCTCTCTATTGGTTTTCAGCAGAGAAGGTCTGAAAGTGGTGCTTCTGTGTTCCCTGTTCTGTCAGAAAAGTAGTCGCTGTTTTACTTCCAGTTGCCTTGCAATCTACCCCTGCTCATTTCTTTGGCTCTTTCTCGTGCTCAAAATTGAGTTTCTGATTTCATTCAGTTTGTCCTCTCTGATTAACTCATTCTCCAAAGAGGAGTTCAATCCGATTTTAATTGAGGTGTATTTTGCTTTTGATTTTCAGACTGCGCACCCGGTTTTCAGTCAGCTATTATTGTACCCTTTCAAGCTGCCCGACTGTCCACCTATGTTACGCGGATACTTCAAAAAAGTCACGTACCGGTATCGGATACTGTACAGGATACGGATACTGCCCCGATACGCGCCGATACGTATCCTGCACGTATCCGGATTTAATGGTTATTTAAAAAAAGAAAATAATTCCCGATACTTCTCCGATACTGCTCCGATACTTCTCCGATACTCTAACCCTAATATTCTCCACCCCACCCCCCAAAACTTCAGATCTATTCATCCCCGCCGCCTGCAGCCCCAAACCCCTCGCGCAGCGTGTTTCCTCCATGCCCGCCCTCGCCCGCCGCCGCGCCGCCGTCGCCTCGGCCGCCGCCGCCGCCGCCCCGCCGCTCGCCGCGCCCGCCGCTGCCTTGCCGCTTGCTCGCCGCCGCCGCGCCATCGCACGCCCGCGCCTCGCCGCTTGCCGCCTCAACAATCACCGCGCCGCCTCGCTGCTCGAGGTCGCCGCCCGCCGCCCGCCTCCGCTTGCTCTCCGCCTCCCGCTGCTCGAGGTCGTTGTCGCCGTCCGCCGTCCGCCTCTGCTCTCTGCTGCTCTCCGTCGCCTCCGCTGCTCGTCGTCGCCGCCGCCCCCGCCGCCGCTGCTGCTGCCGCCGCCGCTGCTGCTGCCGCCGCCGCTGCTGCTGCTGCCGCCGCCGCCGTCGCCGCCGCCGCCGCCTGCTTTGTCTTTGGTGAGAGGCTCCGTCCGCCTCTGCTGCCGACTAGTGCTTGCCTTTAGATTTCAATTTTAGGATACTAACCTTAGCATATGCAGGTATTATAGTGAAACTTGGCTTACTAATTTAGCAAGCTCTGAGTAGATTTATAGACTAAGAAAGGTCATGGATTTTCAAATAGCATTGCAGACTTGCATAAAGAAATTTTAGAGTGGTTCATGATATCACCTCAATTTATCTTATGCAGATACTACAACTTGGCATTAAGCAACATAATAACAAGGTTCAGCAAAAATTACATGGAGTTACTCACTTCAGCCGTATTCAGATGCCTATCTCTTCAGATCCTCTTAGTGGTATATTCCAAATCATACCTTCCACTTGAGCTTTTCATGATATCATTTTCTGTCTTCTCCCTTTTGCTGGTATTGGCTGAAAAGGCATGTTTTATGCAGGCTTATATGTGACCGCATCAGGATTTGACTCAGAAATTCTTAGTTTACAACGGAAATTTGGTCAATGGTGGGAGGATGATTCATCTGAGGACCACAGGGATCTACAGTTTTATGAGTATGTTGAAGTGGCAAAATTGACTGGGTACAATCTTGTGCCAGCAGGTCAGGTATTATCCTTTTTTCTCACTTAATTCTTATTGTCATGCAAAAGAATCCATTAATTTCTTAATATTATCTTTATTTTATATATATATATATATATATATATATATATATATATATATATATATATATATATATACACACACACGTATCGCCGTATCGGTATTTTTAGGAAAATGGCGAATCGCGGTATCGCCGTATCGCGTATCCGTATCGAGGTATCTGGGTAACATAGCTGTCCACTTCATTTCTACCTTTCTCCTTTGAGTTTTTCTTTTCTACTTTTGCTTTTTCTTTGTGCTTGCAGCTTCTGTCGGCAGCCTGTTATCTTCTAATACCTTCGACCAGCGCAGTAAAACAGATTTCAGATCAGCCTTCTGTTTTTTGGCCGCTTTGGGTGATTTCTGCGCTTTCCTGGTTTTCTTTAGCTGTGAGTTCCAGACAGTTTGAGCCTCTTTTTCATAGCTTGAGTAGCTAGTGGAGAAGAGTCGTTCCGTGAGTACTTGAGAATTTTTTTTTGAAAGTCGACATTCACCCCCCCTCTGTCGCCAACTTCGATCCTACATCCTCTCCGGTGTTTGGTTGCTTCTGAGTCCCGTGACCTTACTTTCTGGCATAGGACACTTGGTCATATAGGATTTGACCATTTGACCCGAGTTAGCGGCCACGATTTCATTCGTGGTTTGCCGAAACTCAAGATGGTCAAAGATCTTGTTTGCGCTCCATATCGGCACGACAAGATGGTTGCCGCTTCTCACCCTCCGGTCACAGTGACTATGACCGATGCACCAGGACAGCTACTCCATATGACACAGTTGGACCAGCTCGAGTGCAGTCAGCAGGAGGGAAGTGGTATGTTCTTGTCGTGGCCGATGACTTCTCGATGTACTCTTGGGTGTTTTTCTTAGCCTCGAAGGATGAGACGTTTACACATTTTCGAGGTCTTTTTAGTAGGCTTTCTGTTGAGCTTCCGGGTGCCTTACGAGCGATCTGCAGTGACAATTGCACGGAGTTCAAGAATTCCTACATCGAGAGGTTCTGTGATGAGACAGGTGTAGAGCACCAGTTCTCTTCTCCATACGTCCCCTAGCAGAATGGCGTTGTGGAGAGGAAGAATCGTACCTTGGTCGAGATGGCCAGGACGATGCTTGATGAGTATTCTACACCTTGAAAGTTTTGGGCTGAGGCTTTTGCGACCGCATGCCATGTTTCGAACAGAGTTTTTCTTCGGGCACACTTGCATCGCACTTCTTATGAGTTGAGATACGGGCAAAAGCCCAGTGTCTCTCATTTTCATGTGTTTGGTTGCAAGTGTTTCATTCTGAAGTCCGGGAGCCTAGACAAGTTCGAGTCACGATCTTGTGATGGTATTTTTCTAGGTTACTCGACTTCTTCGCGGGCGTATAGAGTCTGGAACTGCGAGTCTAGTAAAATGGTAGAGACCTGTGAGATGACTTTCGACGAGGCCAGTCTGAGGACTAGGCCCGATATCACAGGTTCTTTAGAGCGGTCCAAGACTATCTTTGTGGATGATGAGGAGGATGGAGATAAGGGTTGTCTACCCGATCCAGTTCCTTCTCCTCCTCTTGAGGTGCCTTCTTCCACTGCACCTCGAGGAGATCAGCCCATGCCTTCGGCTTCTTCTGGAGCTAGTGGCTCTGTTCCTACCTCGTCAGCTCATAGGGTAAAGGCCACTTCTTCCTCTCATCCAGGACCTCCCCGACATCTCCAAAAATACCATCCTTCAGAGCAGAAGATTGGAGACCTCTTTGAGCGAGTCACACGCTCAAAGTCTGGCATGTCATATTTCTGTCTCCACACTGCCTTCGTTGCCACCATTGAGCCCAAGGATGTTTGTCATGCACTTTCTGATGAGTCTTGGGTCAATGCCATGCATGAGGAGTTAGAGAATTTCGAGAGAAATAAGGTCTGGTCGCTTGTTGAGCCCCCTCGAGGTTACAATATCATTGGGACCAAGTAGGTGTTCAAGAACAAGTAGAGTGAAGATGGGGTAATCATTCAAAACAAGGCTAGACTGGTAGCTCAGGGCTTCTCCCAGGTTGAGGGTCTCGATTTTGAGGAGATATTTTCCCCTGTAGCTAGACTTGAAGCCATTAGAATCCTACTTGCCTTTGCAGCTTCTAAGGGTTTCAAGCTTTACTAGATGGATGTCAAGAGTGCCTTCCTCAATGGGTTTATTGAGGAAGAAGTCTATGTGAGACAGCCTCCAGGTTTCGAGAACCCCAAATACCCAAACCATGTCTACAAGCTTTCCAAAGCCTTGTATGGACTTAAGCAGGCCCCCAGAGCTTGGTATGAGAGGCTTATGTCCTATTTGTTGAGTCATGGTTTTGAGATAGGTAAAGTAGATAAGACCTTGTTCATTCGTAGGCATGGCAATGATCTTCTGCTCGTCCAAATTTATGTAGATGACATCATCTTTGGTGGCTCTTCTCATGCTCTGGTTTCACAGTTCTTGGATGTCATGAGCACCGAGTTTGAGATGAGCATGATGGGTGAGTTGACCTTCTTCCTTGGCTTCCAGATCAAACAGACTCGGGAGGGTACTTTCTTGCATCAAGTCAAGTACACTCGTGACCTCCTGAGACGCTTTGACATGAGTGATGATAAGCCGGTGTCAACTCCGATGGCTTCTATTGCTTCACTCGATCCAGATGAGGATGGCGAACCAGTTGATTAGAAGGAGTATCGCAGCATGATTGGCTCCCTCTTGTACCTCACTGCCTCGAGACTGGACATACACTTCTCTATGTGTCTTTGTGCTCAGTTTCAGGCTTCTCCTCGTGTGTCTCACCGCCAGGTGGTGAAGCGTATCTTTCAGTACTTTCGAGCTACCATTGACTATGGTATCTGGTACTCGTCATCTTCCTGTCTATCCTTAGAGCCTACTCCGATGCAGACTTTGCGGGCTGTAGGATAGATAGAAAGAACACTTCTGGTACCTGCCAATTAATTGGCACTTCTCTTGTCTCTTGGTCTTCTAGGAAGCAGTCCGGTGTTGCACAGTACACCGCAGAGGCCGAGTACGTTGCTGCGCTAGTTGCTGTAGCGAGGTACTTTGGATTGCTTCGACCTTGCGGGACTTTGGGTTAGCTATAGACAGTGTTCCACTCTTTTGTGATAACACTTCTGCAATTAATATTGCTAAGAACCCAGTATAGCACTCTCGGACCAAGCACATTGATATCATATTTCATTTCCTTAGAGACCATGTAGAGAAGGGTGACATAGTGCTCCGGTTTGTGGAGAATGACCACCAGTTGGCTGATATCTTTACCAAGCCTCTGGATAGCTCTAGGTTTTCAGCCTTGCAGGGAGAGCTTGGGTAGTTTGTCCTTATGGACTGTTGTGAGAGGGAGCTTTGTGCATTATGGTTTATTCTATTTATTATGCTCTTGCTCCTTTCTATTGCATATCATGGGGATGCATTTGGGTTAGTCCTTCTAGCATAGGCTAGGTTGGTTCTCTTGCGTAGATCCTTAGATTGTTTTCTTTCATCTTATGCTTCTAGGTTGCTGCTTCTAGTTGCTTCTCTTCTCACTAGGTGGAGTTCACTCACTTCTTGCGATCTAGCGAGGGTCGGGCCACCCTTGGGTAGACAGGGTACGTGTTTACTCCCTAATGTGTTAGTAGACCAGTTATTAGTCCTAGATTCATATGGGGTAGATGAGAGTCAGTCTGAGCCATAGTTCTCTCTATGTCTTGTCTATGCTTTAAGGACTGCCTTTTGATTTCATGCCAGCTTCTCGCCTTATTACTTTGGTTCAGGGGGAGTTCATTTGGGATTTTCTGGATCTTAATATTGACATAACTCTACTTGAACTAAAGGGGTTTTACATGTTGAGAGAAAGCTGGATTTTCTTGCATTGTAACATAACTATATGGAGCCTTGATTATTATCCTGTTATGACATATTTACAATGCATTACATCTTGCCATAATATGTGCTTACTTGCTAGATCTATCATGACTTTATATGTGTAGACTAGTCTTTGCCATGATAAGTTGATTAAAATGCACAACTTGAATTAATTCATGTCATGATAGCTCTTGTGATTAGTCTGTCTTTAGTTATCCTTTTATGATTCATCCCATGTCAAATAGGCTGAGTTGAGTCTTGAATTTTTATTGAGCCTTAGATTGAGCTATGCTAGTTCTTTTATGAAGCATGAGTTAGTTTTTAACTCCTTGTTCTCGAACTAAATTCAGCATAAGCAAAAATGATCTCTTTTGTACGAAAAAAATTGATATCATCAATCCTTTCTCATGAGACTGCTTGCCATTGCACTCGGCATAAACTCAGGGGGAGTTTTGGATGACCAAGATTATTTCCTTAAGCTTCTCGCTTGGAATGATCGCATAAGGCTTGAGTTCTAGCACATGACTACACAAAATCTAGTTGGGAACAACCATGAATTTCTTAAAAGAAAAACAAGTCAATTGTGCAAAACTTGCTTAATTATAAAAATGATCAAGTGCTTGAACAAATGATTCATTTTAGAACTTTTAGCACTCTAAGTTGGCTCAATTCTAGCTTCTCGGTTCCACTTAGATTATTGACATGGTTTGCATCATCTTTGGATACATTTAGCTAGACTATAATCATTGGATAACTTGACATGTTAAGAAATTCGACAAATTCTCATATTATGACTTATTTGGCTTAACTTGTCTATATGTGCATTGTCATGATCTAGATAGCATTCTATTGTGTTATGGCTTGGTGTAATACTATAAAAGTCATTTTGGATAATCTTCATGGCTCTAATTGCTTAGATTAAATAAAATACAACCATTTCATCCAAGTCATGATTTATTTCCCTCCTTATATCTTGATGATCTTATTGCCAAAAGGGGGAGAATAGTGGAGAAAAAGCTATCTCATGGGGATTTTCTAGAGTTTTTGAGGAAGACTTGCACTTTCTGTTTTTGCTCTAGCATTCTCTTTTGTCTACATGGTCACAAGCTTCTTTGCATTTCCTTTGGACCATGTATGGCTTTCAAACTCAACTTTATATGCTTTTTCGGTGTTTTTCAATATACTCATCAAGGGGGAGATTGAGAGACCATGTGAGAGGTGCTCCCATGTTTGTGATGAGTAATTGACACGTGTTCTGAAAGTTTGAGTTTGGTTTGGTCGGTTTGCGCCAAGTCAGTGCATGACGCGGTTTGGTTCAGATGGACCTGGTTGAACGCGGTCGAAGGTGTTTAGGACGGTTGTTCTTTTTCTCGATCGGTCGTTTGGGCTTGTTCGTGTTTGACTGTATCGACTAATGCATATGTTGATTCCATTATCTCGAGCGGTGCTATGTGATGTGTTTTCTTGTCTGTGATGGCTGCAGGACGTCGAGGCGGAGTCGTGGTGAGACATGAGGTGACCGGACTAGGTACAGGCGGTGTCGAGGTCAGAACGGTCGAATGTGTCGAAGGCTGCGCGGACTTGAAGTGGTTGCGAGGCGTGCACAGCAAGAAAAGAGGAAGCTTTCGGGAAGGAGCGTGAGGGGCAATTCGAGAAAATTGACTCAGGCTCGCGGAAGCAGATTCAGTTGGCTCTAATGGATAAAGCGCATAGTTGTCGAGAGCTAAATGGATAAAGCAAATGAGGAACCCGCTAGGGGAGGCTATAAATAGAGAGAGTGTTCTCTAGTAGCCTTTGAGGGTTTTGTTTTTGCTCTCCATGTGTGTGGGTTCTTTTATTGTGAGTTGTGTTCTGTAGAAAGTTTCTTTTTCTTTGTGTATGGTGTTCTCTGTGAGAGATGGAATGTTTTGGATGTAAACATTAGCATATATAAGCATTCATGCCTTTGTATCAGTTTGTGATGTTTTCTATTTGAGATGATTGCATTTCTTTTGTTCCTTCTGTTTGCTCAAGTTCCCTTTTTGGTGTCATCTGTCTTCTCGGTTCAAAGTTGGATTCTTGAGTAGCCCTTCTAGTTTTTCTACTCTGTGATGAGAATCACTCTCAAGATCATTTGAAGTGGTTCTGAGCTTCAGATGACAGCGATGAACTAGAGATGCTTCCACAATAAGTCCATGAGGTAGCAGCTCCATGGAAGAATGTGGTGACTGCTGCTGCTCTTGCGGCGTCTGAGGTTGATATTTTTCTAAGTGCTCAAGGTCCTATTGATGTACCAACTCTTGATGCAATACTTGTAGTTGTTCCTAATCTTGATGCAGCTCCTTTAGTTGTGACAACTCTTTAGTTATGACAACTCCAGCTGAGTAACCCTCAATTTTGCATAAGAACTTTCAGCTCCAAATCCAAGTGGTTGTAAGTAACATCTTGTGCCCTGATGAGACAAGTCATACAAAAAAATAGTGGGATCTGGATGCGGATGTTTCGCTGCGTAATGTCTAAAGACTTAACTTTGTGCATTATTGATCTGAGCCTTATCGTACAACCACATGTCTAGTACGGGATGGACCTGACTAATTAATTTGTGATATTTCAATCTTGATTTCATCATTGAGATGTTGTAGATAGTTAATTCATTTATGAGTAATCTTTCACATGGCACAAGAGGGGCCTTTTTCGACTAGGTGATTAGCCTACTCGGCAACGAAACCTTAGCGGCCGTGATCAATTTGAGATGGAGCATTGTAAAGGCCTTGTGATAATCAATTATTCCCACACCCATAGAAGCGTGTATTGGCCGACATAGTGAGTTGATTATCTCGTGTGGGTAATGTTGTGCAACCTCTGCAGAGTATAAACCTATTCGAATAGTTGTGTCCCTGATTATGAATAATGCTCGGTGATTTCACACAAGGGATAGGGATTTTATTACAACATAGATGGGTTAAATTTGGGAAGTGAATAGTTAGTTTATTGGTGGTTCATATATGGATGGTTAGTTCACGAGTAGTTCATTGGGTGAATGATCAGTTCACTTATGGTTTATTTAATTTCTTTGATTTAATTATTTATTATCTGTTTACAAATTTTGTTTTCAATCTATTTATTGTATTTACTATAAAATGTTGCTTTCTACAAAGTGACAACTCATACATCATTTGTTGTGTCTTGCATAATTATATTACATTTTGTTACAAATGACTTGCTAAGTACTCTATGTACTCATAGCTATATCCATAATTGCTCAGTTGTTGAAGAGGAGCTATAAAAGATAGAAGTACTTGAAGGAAGATTCTTCGATGATTTTACAGAATAGGACTTCACTTTCAAGTCGATTGCATGTGAGCATGTCGAATGGCTACTACGCTTATCTTTATTTTTTGCTGCTAGTTTTTGTTAAACCCTTTAGGATAATAAATTGTAAGTTTGGCTGTAAGGTCACAACTCTAATAAATATTAATATTTGAGTATTTTCTAGTTAATCATGATTATAATCGATATTTGATTTATGTTTTCACTATGTGCACTAATGTAATCTTGGATCATTGTAGAATACATAGAGAGTCTAGATTTGCATATTTAGGTCTCGATTGTCAGCACAACACAAGAAATTTTTTTCAAATCTTACATATTTTCGTACTTCCTGAATTTTGCAATGTTACACATGACTTGCATCGAAATAGCTTGGGGGTCACGAGAACCGGAGAATTAGGTGAGTGTCCACACGAGTATCTCTATTGAAAAAACAAACCGCTAAGTGCCTGCACATGGAGGCAAGAGAGGAACACGGGTGACAGTGTGTAATCGACATCACCGAACAGTGAGGCCACCGGTGTTAGGGCAACCATGGGAAGCAGGGTTGTAAGGGTGCTACTGGCCATGGGATCATCGGTTGGCAGTGATTAAGTAAAGATGGAGGGTAGAGGTACCTGAAAAATATTTTCTTCAAAAGAAACTATGTATTTAGGCAATGTTAGTGCCATATCACAACAATTATCATCGTCTCGGTGCAATTGCCACTACTTTTAAGCAGTGCTCTTTTTTAATTCATACCATAAATATAAGATAAAATTTTGGAACACCTTTTTTTAAAATGAATATTCGCATTTGTAATTTTCATGATTTGCCACCAGTAATTCTCAATTTGTGCAATTTTATACTTGCCATTGAGTGGGAGTGTTGCTGTTTATAGATATTTTGTCTTGTATACCAGTAAGTTATTAAGCTCGTTCTCCTTGAATTTGGCACAGGGAAATAAAAACATTAATTGACAAGATATCTGAATTTTACAGAAATATACCCGCAGCAACATTTTTTTACAAATACATAAATATACCCGCAGCAACATTTTTTTACAGAAATAGGCTTCAGTCACCTAATGGGGGGCGACTGGAGTCAATCGCCCAACGGCCAGGTGACAGCCCTCCAGTCACCCGACCGTTGGGCGACTGGAACCAGTTGCCCGACCCCTGGGCGACTGGAGGTCTGTTGCCTGGCGGTTGGGCGACTTTATGTGGAGTCGCCTACCCAGGTGGCGACTTGTTTCACTCCCCCCATGAATTATGTACATTTTGTCAACTTTGTAGATTTTAAATGGAAATTAATCTGCTGGATTTGTAATAAAAGTTTATGGTCGTTGTATGTTGTAGGTGCGTAAAGAAATTTGGAAAAAAAATTTAAGAACGATTGACCTTAGAACGATCGGTAAATACGATGGTAAGTGACGTTGTGATGTTACTGGAAATTTGTATATGGAGAAAACCGGTATGTTAATATTGTTAGATGACATGCTATATGAAGAATGGGATGTGAAAAGACGAGATAATAAACTTGTCTGAATTTAAATACACTGCGTAATACAGTTGAGAGTAATATGCCACGTAATTTTTGATTGCATGCATGACATATAACATCATGTGTGACTAACCCACCCAACTGCTCGTACGACCTACTGTGTGGACCGAGGCTATTTTTCCTTCCTTGCTAGCTCGGCGTTGAACTCCTCAGTGGCCTCTTTTCCTTTGGTTGCCACTTCTCTCTTTCTCTCGTGCTCCTTCTCGCGAGCCTCCCACTCCCTACGCGTGCACGCCTCAAGATGAGCTTTCGCCTCGCATTGTATACGCAGGGTTTACTCCTCCTTGCGGCGCTCCTCCTCCCAGATCTCGGAGGACCTTATGACGTTCCACTCCTCGAAGTCGAGACGCCACTGGTCCTCTGGGTGGATCTCAAGATCAATCCATTTGCGGTAGCCACATAGGGGTTCCGGGGACTGTGAATACAGGGGAGATGTTGTTAGTGTGTACTGTGAAGGAGAAAGGTCGGGGGGAAACGGTGCACCTGGTTCTTACCAGCTGCCGATAGGTTGCGGTGTCTAGACGGCGGTCGGGGTAGTCACTGCAGTAGTTTGCGCAACCCTAGTAACGCATACCTATGCTGAGGTGGTGCTTAGACTTGAAGAACTTGCACGTGTCCTAGCACCAACAAAGGGGTGGCATCTTCCGCTCGGGAAGGAGTTGCGGTGAACGCTCAATAGAAATGTTCGGGGTGGGGTTGTTGCTACGGGGCCTGTCATTGTGGGGAGATGATCTCGTAGCAAACTGGGCTTTGTTTGCCCGGGCTATAGCAGCCCTAAATTTCTCATCGCGGGCGGTAGCTGACCGTGCTAGGTCGCGGGTCTCCTCCCATTGCTTCATCATCTGTCCTATTGTTTCTTCTGGCTTTTGTCCATCCCGGTGTGGTGAAGGAAGCGTGGTGTAGTGTGGAGTTTTGTTGTGGAGTGTTCTCTGAGAAATCTACTCGACCTCATTTTATAGGGTCCGCTTTTTTCATGTCGGTACATGAATTTCCCCATGAGATCCCGGAATCGCACAAAGCTACCAAGTGTGCAAAGCTGGTAAAGCTGGGCCGTGAGATCTTGTCGATGTGGAAAGCCAGCACGTGCAGTCATGTCGCTGGGCACAGCCGGCGCATTCGGTCTTGTCACTATGCAAAGTTGGGCCGTGCTTTCCTGTCACTGCAAAAAGCTGCACCTTCATGTCATGTCACTGAAGAAAACTGCGTCGTCATGTGATGTTACTGCGAAAAGCGCATCGTCATGTCATGTCACTACAAAAAGCTACGTCATCCTGTCATATCACTGAGGAAAGATGGCCCGTGCGGTCATGTCCCTACGCAAAGCTGGCGCGTTCGGTCTTGTCATTGTGCAAAGTTGGGCCGTGCTTTCATGTCACTGCAGAAAGCTACGTCGTCATGTCATGTAACTGAGGAAAGCTGCGTCGTCATGTTATGTCACTGTGAAAAGCTGCGTCGTCATGTTATGTCACTGCAAAAAGCTACATCGTCCTGTCATGTCACTAAGGAAGCTAGCCCGTGCGGTCATGTCGCTATGAAAAGCTAGCTCGTGTATGAGGCGGTCCCCAGGCAAACTCACTATGCAAAGCTGGTTGGCGGTGTATGAGGCCGTCCCCAGGCAAACTCACTGCGCAAAATTGCGTTGTCATATCATCTCACTGCGCAAAGCTGGGCCGTCATGTCATGTCACTGAGCAAATACAGCCCGAAGTTACGCTATAAAATGAATGGAGGAGGCATTGCTGGTTGGAACAACTATTTTCTTCGTCGCAGAGTAAGCCACCATGACGGACGCCGAGAGGCCAGTCGAACATGGGTCACCAAAGGAGGACCTTCCGCTTGAAAGAAAGGAGGAATTCGGTGCTATGTACCGCTTATTGCCAAATTGGCATGCCCAGCCAGTGTGGCCCAAATGCAAACACATGCAGGATGTGGTGGTGCAGGTGGCGGAAGGCCATACGGATGGCGGTCGACATTTCTTTCGATGCCCGTTCTATTTTGTTGTACTACTAATAGAGTTTGAATGTTAATGTTCATTTGTAGCAGATGGATAAATGTGACTTCGTGCGATGGATTGATCCTCCCATTGAACCGTATGTTGCGGTGTACCTACATACGTTGTGGGAGTGAATCACTGATTTGATGGAGCGGATTGATACTCTTGAAGAGCAAAACGATGACCTCTGTCAGCAGGTGGAGCGTGAGAGGGGCAACGAGGAGGTCATCAACATCGGAAGTGCGTACGACCCAAGATGCTATTGTGCGAACCCTAGTTGTATATGTGCTTTCCACTACAACGACGGACAGCCACGTCCGAGGTGGCCCCCTCAGCAATACTCCATGTGGGTACCACGAGGCTCCTTCCACCTGTAGGCAACAATGTGTGTGGTTGTGCCGTTGTACTCATGGATGTTGGTTGAAATAATTTTTAGTGTTGTTTAGCATGTAATGGAATGGTTCGTACGTTGTTGTAGTTACCATCAATGCAGTTCACTATTCGTTTGGAGCACGCATCGTGAAGGCAAGGAGAATTAGAAGTAAGCTCAGCATTGTATTAAAGAGTTCAGTAAGTAAATAGCAAACGTATATAGTACATGAACAAATAGTGTACACTCAGCATTACTGTTCCCCACCAACATCCCCAGCACCCCTGCATCACCACCCTGGACCCCTCCGTCTCCGCGACCTGCCATACGACCCTACTTGGACATCCTCCATTACAATGGGTGACGACGCCCTGACAACGTAAGACGATCAGGAGACCATCGCACCCGCCCTTGAGCTAGTGGAGTGGGCTGCACCGCTGCCTATGTGCCCTCCGGTGCACTAGTGAGAGCAGTCTCGGAGAGAACCTCTGCTGGTGTGCCCCTAGGTGCAGAGCCAGAGCCTGCCCAGCCCAGTACGAAAAGTATTGGTCTGGATGGTCCGGCTCGCGGAGACACCCCATCCCAGGTCGGGGCAAAAAAGACCTACAAAACTAATATCGTTAGTTTGTGACAAAGCATTGGGGTAAAACCGAGATCCGACGATGCGTACCCTTAGTTGGCGCCATCACGTCTGGAGGAGGGACGTATGACGCAGAGTACACCCCCTGCGTGGGGAAGCCGGGGATGTACGGGGGACGCGTGAACAGATGCCCTGGCGGTGTACGAGGCCATCCCCAGGCAGACCCTCCAGCCTCGTCGGGCTGAGGTGGTGTAGGATATGCCCACGAAGAACCTCCGGAGTAGTGCCACGCTGGTCCAGAAGGTACCGGTGGACGAACCATCCGTGCAGTGGGTGTGGTCGTGGAGACCGCCGGTAGCCATGTGCAGGACAGCAGGACTACGACACGTCTACCCTAGGCCTCGATATGATGCCAAGTGCTCATGTTCTTCTCGTGGCTCACCTCCGTACCTGGGCGAGCCTTTCCACCATACTGTGGCCCTCCCGCCAGATCGAAACACCGAAGTCAGCCTGAAGGAAAAGACATAAAATGGTCAATCATCGAAGTGACATTGTTATTAGTGAATCTTTAAAAATACGAGTAACGTACCGCAATGTGAGCATCCCGTGCCAGGTGCGTGGGGTACATGTCTGTCGGAGCGATGATGTGTGCGGTGGGTGGGTCAACGACATGTACGAGCCGCGTACGTGTCCGACCCTGGTACCAGCGCAGGTACTCCGCGTAGTCCGTGCTACCATAGGGGTGGTTCTCCTCCACGCGGTCGTCAAGTGCGCTGTCCCACTGCATAGTCCACCCCTACATCTTTGTCGTCTAATCCATACCGTGTTTCACTCCCTTTCTAGAGTGCCTATTTATAGGACCATTTCGTTAGATCATGCAAACGGAATAGTAAGTATGTACAGATTTATGAGATGTGCTCACTCACACATGCACAGCCTGCGGCAGTGGTGGTCCGACTGGTACCGGAAGCGCTTGGCATAGACCAAACTGCTGCATCACTCGCTGCGACGCATAGTCCTCTATGAATATGTCGTACATGAGCTTCCAGTGCATGAGCCAGAAAGCCCAGTCGGGCCAGCAAAGCGTGGACAACCTGTCAGGAGCATGGTCCTGCAGTGTCGTAGGTGAGTACGGTTCCCAGCGCACGTCATCGGCTGTGAGGCGGTCGAACTGCTCAACAAAGGGCAGATACGCCCGCGTGACCTGGACGTGTGTGAACTGCACCTGCGTTATGTACGACCATCGTTAATACGAAGGAATTTGCTGATTGTGATAATACTTATCTGTCGACGACACCAGAGAGAACCCATCGTCGGCCGGTCCATGTCTCCCTGGGGTACATCTTCTCCCCGTACGGACTCATGTCCTCTAGCAAAGGTCGTTTGAGGCTGAAGCGCTCGAACGACCAAGCTGCAGTAGCAGCGGATAGCCCACGTGGACCGAGTTTGCCTTCGTCCTCGAGCATGCATCGCACAGGCCACGGTACGTCGCGGCAAGTGTGACCAATCTCCAGCTGACCTAGGGGCCTCGCCGTCCACGATCGCCCTAGAATGAGTGATAAGGCGCGTGTCGATGTTGTTGCCGTGGCTGGTGGTGAAGAGCACCCAACCAAATAGCCACAGCATGTACGCCTCCATTTGCTCCACCTTAATACAAAAAAAGTTATTAGTACGTAATAACGAATATAAGAGCTTACATGATACGACCGATTATAAAGAGCACGTACCCGGAACTATGCGAGCCACCTCATCGACGGCTCGTGTGTCTAACTCGCTGAGAAGTTGTAGTAGTCATCCGTGGCACCCGGCGGAAGGACCCCTTCGAATCTACCAAGCAGGTCAGCACGCCACTTAGCTGGGGCATCCAGTAGGAAGGCAGCGGCTCCTGTGATCGGAAGGCCAAGTAACAGGGACACATCCTGTAGGGTAGACGTCATCTCCCCGAATGGGAGGTGGAAAGTGTGTGTCTTGGGCCGCCAACGGTCCACCAAAGCCGTCAGCAAGGAACGATCAAACGGGAAGCGTCCTGATCGCTCCACGATATTGTCCCCGCCCGTGGCCACGGCGGGTCCGTCCTCGTTAGTGGCCTACACCATCCGGGCAAGAGGAAGTAGCCCGGCATCCCGCAACATGCAAACAGAGTAAAGGTCAACACGAAACATAATTACGGCAGCACTAAAATGCTGGCGGAGTGCAAACCTGACTGTCCAACGGGGGTCCAGTCTCCAGGCCACTCGAGGTGTGCATCTCCGGACCACTCCTAGCTCAGCTGGCTCATTCGTGCTCCCCATAGGCGAGAAGCCACGTGCTCGTCTAACAGGGGGTATAGCCAGTCCGACCCACAAAGATCACGGGCCATACCTGCAAAAGGAGTTCAAGTTAGCACTTATACAGAACCAAAAAAATCGCATGTAAAGTAACAGTAAATACAACTTGTAAGTAAATAAACTGAGCAGAACTACACTACCAGCACAACACCAACTACATTACTGAAAAGAGGGATGTAACATAGCAGTTGTACAAAACGGTACATTTAGTATAACATTATGTACAAACAAAACAAAGGTTACAATGCAAATTTATTTCTAGTCTACAACAACTAGTAGTACACACCATGCCGCTCTGCCTACTGATCAGCACATGCATTGCATCGTCTAGCTATGTGCCCCTCCTAACCACATCGCCTGCAACGTGCACTAGATGCTACGGCTTACGATTCATCCATATCACTTCTAATACGCCGGCTCTATCGCCGACCATTCCCATCCTTCAGTATGTTAACATCTGAAATCCATGTCCTCCGTGCAATGTCCAAGGTGGCAAAATTTTCCACAACCCTGAAACCCCAGAGCTCCCCACACCACGCTTGCAGTACCCTCTCATTAAAGAAGTACTCCGACATGAAGTTTGACGGATCGATGCCCACGGTCTCGCATGCAGTGAGCACATGAGAGCATGGCTTGTGTAACAGCTTCAGCTTGTTGCACATGCAGCTATGTTTATTTGCATGATCTCCTAGGCATACCTCGTGGGTAACAAAGGAACGAGCTGTCTCAAATCTGGCTCTATCACGGAGTACCACGTGAAAACAATGTTCCCTGTTGCCCATGACCTGTACTGTGTGCAATTGGCCCTTCTGTGCCTTTGTCTCTATGTATGCTGTAATTTTCACGAATACAATGCTCAGGGATTTGCCACATGAAGTGCGACATTCGCATACCTCTCTTTGAAGTAGGCAATTGTGCTGTGAAGAACACCTTCCACGATGACAACAAGGGGCTGAGAACGAAGGCCCCTATGAACCCAATTGTACACCTCCGTAAGGTTAGTCATCATTATGTCGTACCTTCCGTCATCCGTGTCGTGCAACAACGACCACTTCTCCAATGGTTTTCCCTCGATCCACCACGAGAAGCACTTGATGTTTCGTGAACTCCTCCTTCTTAGACTAGCTGGGTTAGGCTCATCCAGTGCTGGCAAGCATTCCAGTTGTGCCGCCCAGGAATGATCGGCCCCTTGCCTCTCTCGTCGACGTGAGTCCTGGTGTGCTCATCCAACAATGACCACAAAGCATCAAATTTTTTCTACTGGTTCTGCATAGCCAGCCTCTTGAATAGCTTCATCAAAGGTTGTTTCGGGAACTACTTGAAAAAGTACGCCCCTAAGTGACGAATGCACCACCTGTTCCTCATGTCGACCAAGAAAAGGGTTTCTCGGGGTCTTCCTAAAGTTTTCTTATAGTCTTTATAATCCCAGCGTAGCGATCATGGATTACGCACACACCAGGACGAGTACCGACAACTCCAACCCTTAAATGTCTGAAAAACCACAACTAGCTTTCATAATTCTCACTTTCCACGAAAGCGATGGCCAACGGCAATATTTGGTTGTTGCCATCAATGCCTATGGCTGTCTGGATCTGCCCCTTGTATTTGCCTGTCAGAAAGGTCCCATCTACTGAGATCATATCATCGGCAGCATGTGCCTGAATGCCTCGATGCAAGCACCAAATTCTAACAAGCCTCTCTGCAACACCACATATCCTAGTGGACTTCTGGACGGCCTGTCCTGCACAGCGATATACGGGCCCAGGTTCCTATCCTACAACACCTTACGCATACGAGGAAGATTGTCATACGTTGCCTCGAAAGACCTGAAACATTTTTCCAACACCTTCTGCTTAGCGCGTATGCCTTTGTATAGCTAATCTTGTATTTGAATTTCTTCTCGATAGTTAACACAATATGCGTGGCCTCCATGTCTTCCTTCTCCACTATCTCTCCATCATCAAATTGGCTATAAAGGCGGATGTTAGGTTACGATGCATCGCCAAAATACTGCTGAGAATGCAAGAGTGTGGCTCCACCTTCGACACAATCCAGTGAGTCTCATACTTAGGTCTACGTGCATGCACCCTTCAAGGACAACCGAGCTGCTCGCACTTCACGGTGTACTGCTCCTGGCTAGATTTCACGACCCAAAAAGTCCGCTGCATTGAGAGAGCCCACAGCTTGATGGCATCCTACGGCGCTGCCTTGTCAGCAAACATAGAATAAAACCGAACCTTTGTCTCATGGTACTCCCACAGTGATTCATGCTCATCATGTGCGAAAACACCCTCAGCATTAAACCGGTTCCATTCATGCGGGACGGGAGCTTCATCCTCATCCGAGCTGTCCTTGTCATCATCCTGTACAACTCCCTCTTCAGTCCATGCTGTCTAGTCATCACAGTCCATCTACTGCACGATGTACTCAATATGCTCCCCTTAATCGACTTGTCCTGTTCCCTCTCCATGGCTTGACCATTGTACCTCTCCTGCACGTACCGCATCGGCTTCATCGCGAGCAACTTGATCTTCTTCGCCAACATGCGGGCCGCCTAGGCTGCTACCACCTCCCGGAGCAGCTTCGTACGCACGACCTTGCACAGCTTCTAATGAGCACAGTTGCACAAGCAGCACACACTCGTATCCACGGCGCTGGCACCCTTGCACAAACCCCTTACACGATGACGCTGCACACATCGAGGTCCAACAAAAAAACTCCAGGTCAGCCAATGCATCACATCTGAGATCCAAGCATTTTTGCCATCTGGATATACTAGAGTGGCTTACGGAAAATCGCTCAAATCCACATCATTCGGACCTTGACGAACGGTTCTAGCACCTAATGCACTCTCAATGTAGTGGCTATTGGCATTGCTGATGTCGACCTGCATATATGTTTTAATTTCCCAACATGTTAAACCGTATCACACAGTACCAAAGTACCGACGTACTGCAATTCATATTTTGTCGATGGTTTGCATGTCATAACCCACTACAATAACCTTGTACTATGAACTTCCTATCGGTTTTTCCAACATTTTTCCAACGTTTCTACATACAAATTAATTAAATTCTAACATAAATATTAACTGGATTTTTTAATACGTACAAATATCAGCAGACGATTAATTTGTATGTTACGATGACTTATTTTTCTATAACTACACTTTTGGACGTATGCTAATTTCCTAGTGATGCTAATTTTCTAAAACTATGTCCCTAATTTATACACAACGACACGCTTCTACGGCTGCTAATTTTATAAAACTACATTTTAACTACATTTTGCATACTAAAAATTTAACTATTTCTATCTACATCTACAATTTTCTACTAATAATAACAATCATGTATAATATTTCTATCTACATCTACACCTACTGTTGCATCTTCCTCTCCTCTCCGTTTCTACACCTGCTAATTTCTTATAACTGCATTAACTAAATTTTCTATACTAAAAACTGAACTACTTTAATCTTCATCTATATTTTTTACTAACTCTAACATTACATAAAAAATATATTCTAAACATGATATAGCAAATGAAAAAAATACCTGGATATAATTTATCCTCCTCTCCCCCACTCCTCCTTCCTCCCCCTCCTACCTCTCCTCCCCTCCTTCTCCTTCTCTCCCTCTCCTCCCTCTCGTCCCCTCTTCACCCCCTCCTTCCTCTCCTCTTTTCTTCTCTCTTTTCTTCTTCTCCTCTCGGCTGAACGAAACGATTCTAATTGTGTGGGTGGCGGCGGCCGAGCACACGAGAACTTTTTACCCCCCTGTCACCCGCCAGTTGGGCGATGGAGCTCCAGTCTCCCAACCGTTCGGCGATTGAGTCCGCCGCCCGGTGGCGAGCAACAAGATTATTCGCCCAACGGCCGACCTGACCGCCTCGTGTCGCTGGCGTTTAGTGATTGGCTCGCTTGCATCCCGTTGGGCGACTGGAGCCTATTTGTGTAAAAAATATCGCCACGGGTATATTTATGTATTTTCAAATAAAAAAATAGATTATTCGTACAAAAAATTCCGAGAGATCTATCGTGTCAACATGCTAACTTATAACAATTTGAACTTAAACGGTACTTGATGAGGATATCACTTCATTAGATACATACAACACTCATCCACAAGATGCTAGATAAGAAACTATGATGAGAGCACGTACACGACAACTGAATTATCAGGTGAGCTCGTTCTTAGGATTGTTTAATTTAGCTTCTAAGAATAGATTGCTGCCTGATGCATGTGATGTGACTGTAGTTAGAAACATGAATAAGGACCAAGGAGAGGCACATAGAGTCATGGGCATGCTTAGGATAAGCATTAGAGGTCACCATGTTCCTTTGAGTCCAGGACAACCAAGGATGAAGGTTAGGCATGTTCAAGAATCCAGTTTAGCCTCTAGAGATAGTGTTGACTTCAAACGAGCGTAGAAAATGTATAGCTATCGGAGAAGAGTGTGTGGATACTTTGGGGAATTTTGAAGACACCATTCACCCCCTCCCCTCTGTTGCCATTTCGGTCCTACAGGTATTACACATTTATGTTCATGTTTTAATATTAATTAAAAAATAAAAAAATTGTATATTATCCTTGCAACTTGTATCACTCTGTCTCATTCCATACATCCGAAGCCATTCTCCACCATACATTGTAGCGACCGGATCCCTAAGTCACTTGCCCTCTAGTTAAATAGCCCAATAATTTACGTGATCCGTCAAGAAAAACAAACTTTTTGCCACAGTAATCATTATTATTTGGGCACTCGACTAATTTACAAAAAAAAAAACTAAGCTTGTTACATCATCCTCCCAAGTCCCAACTAATAGGCAGTAAAAGATAACTACGTGCTGTATGAAATTATTTTCAAATGAAGCTAAGCACAAACTAAACGATGAATAGAGAATCATTCAAAACAATAATGAAGAACGATAATGGCGAACGCAATGACTAGCTATCTAGCAATATCTCCCTTGTCTGTTGTGCACACACAAACAATTAATCACGTCCAAGCATGCACTGCTAGCCACCTATCTGGCTTTGCACGTCACGATGACTATCTGCTCGAACTGCTGCATGCTGTAGGGATCCCCGCTGGCCGTAACCAAATCGTTGGGTGGCCATCTCCAGCAACGCTGCCATGCACGGCTCACTTAGCATCCTGACCTGACGTGCACCAGGACCCTCTCCTCTGCCCCACGCTATGGTCATATATGTGTGTGGAAGGGGAAATCATGATGGAACACGATATGTCTATTAGTCTATTGGAAGGGGGAAATCATGATGGTACAGGTTCATGATTGCGCATATGATTGCAAGACAGATTAATCAGTGGTATGCACCCAACAGCTGGACGCCATTCATCTTGGAACCTAAAGTAACTAGAGCTGGGACAGCAACACTGCCCATTAATACAAACGCTGTACTCACCGCAGGCGAATTTTGGACGCATGTAGCACCGTGGCAACTCGAAAATTCCAAATCTGGCTCTCGGTACAAAAAAATTCCAAAATTAGCCCCCTTCCCGACCGCGCGTCTCTGCGGAGCCGACACCTGGCTGGTCGTGCGGTCCGGGACCGCACGACCACACTGTTCATCGGTCGTGCGGTGCTTGGACCGCACGACTTCATCGTGCACCGGCCGTGCGATGCGGGACCGCACGACCCAACCGTAGTATGCGGCATCCGAGCGGTCGGCACCGCGGTCATGCGGTCAGAGGCGCGGTCATGCGGCCGGGGGAGTCGTGCGGTGGGCGGGCGGGTCGTGCGGTGAATGTATGGTCGTGCGGTCCCGCATCGCACGATCGATGAACGATCTTGTCGTGCGGTCCGGGACCGCACGACCGGACAGGTGTCGGCTCCGCGCGATCGTGCGGTCGGGAAGAGGGCTACTTTTGGAATTCTTTTGCACCGAGAGCCAGATTTGGAATTTTACGTTGTCACAGTGCCAGATGTGTCCAAAATTCACCGCAGGCTAGAGGGTAATCACAGAACATCACATCATTGCTCAGCACATCAAACACCACCCGGAAGGCAGCCTCCTTCGTTTCATAAAGACGCAAATGCCCATCGTACTCTGACCGCATGAACTGGGATTGACAACCACACAGAGTGACTGCCCAATAACTAATGTGTCAGTCAGATAGTCCAACTGGTGTATGCAGCAGAGGAGAAATAATCTGACCCGATGCCCAACTGGTGAGTGAAAAATTGGCAGTGAGATTGACAACCACACAGAGTGACTGCCCAATAACTAATGTGTCAGTCAGATAGTCGAAGGACTGCCAAACAGAGGAATTATTTTGATACAAAGACACAAGGTTTCCTGAACCATCAAGTCGCATACCAACAATAGATCACAAGAGACATAGCGGTTGCCAAATTTCTGACTCTCTTGCAGTGGTTGCTCCCTCCGTCCCCTCATTTCTCTCTGACAGCCGACCCCACCAGCTGACCAGCTAGCCCTTCCTGGCCCACATACCAGCCACGTCTCCGCTCCTCCCCTCTTCCCATTTCCTTCCACCACGGCGATCCACCGACCCAGCAATCCATCCCCAACCATGGCCTCGGCCGCTTCCTCCTGCCCGTGGGACGCCCTCCCGGTGCACCTCCAGGAGCGCATCCTCTCCGTCCTCCCGCTCACCGTAGCCGCCGTCTCCCGCGCGCTCCGCCGCCTCATCCGCTCCCCGGACTTCCACGCCCTCCTCTTCCCGCACCGCCTCGACGCATTCTTCCTGTTCTCCCCGCGCCTCGCCTTCCACCCCCTCTCCCGCCGCATCCTACCCGCGCCCCCCTCGCCTTCGCTCGATTCTTCTTCCCCTCCCCTCGTTTCCTCCGCCTCCCCCGCCCTCCTCGTCATCGCCGACTCGCTCCTCCGATTCCCGCCGCTCCCCGCCAGCTCCTACCTCCTCGCCGTCGTCGTACCGCCCTCCTCCTCCTCCACCAGCAGCGAGTACACCCTCGTTGCCGTCACCACCGGCGCGGGTGTCCGCTCCTACACCCTCGACTCCGCCGATCCCTCCCCGCGGTAGGCGCCTCGCGGGGATCTCCCGCTTCCGTTCGCGCTTCTCAGCAATGCCGCTGTCGCTGGCAACTGTGGCCAGCTCTTCGTGCTCGGCCGCGGTCCTGACGCGCTTCTCGTGTTCGATCTTGCGACGGGGCGGTGGGGGTGCTGCCGGTTGTGATGCCGCACGACCTCACGACGGCCCACCTGTTTGTTTTCGACGGGCGGCTTTTCTTGGTAGGCGGGGTGGAGAGGTTCGGTGTGGTGGAGCGGGTGGTGGTGTGGCGGTTCGACGACGACGAGGAGGTGGGCACCATGCCGGCCGATGTGTTTGATGAGTTGGTGGCTGGTAGGAACGGAAGTTTCTGTCATTTTCAGGCTGCCGATAGGATGGGGATTGTTTGCTTGTATAATGCTGTGGACGGCAGGCTGGTGATGTTTGATGCGGTGGATGGTGCGTGGACAAGGTTGCCACGAGTGTCTGGGTTGGACACGGAGAGCCGCCGGTGGTTTGGGCATGTCCTGGAGCCGGGCATTGAGCTCTTGCTGGGGCAACGTTGACGGTGTTCATGAGGTTGTTTTCTTGACTTGCATGCTTCACAGTGCATGCTGACCCAGAACAAGTTCAGATTGGGTTCCCTGAATCTGGATGCAAATATCTCTATGTAGGAATATCTGCTAGCTGTTTGTTCAAAAAAAGAAAGTAAGCTTATATGTGGCATAATGCTTCAGTTCAAGTCATCCCAAGTCGAATATTTTATTGAAGCATCTTTCAATGATGAAAACTATGCTAGAAAAGCTGTTCTGGATTTATAATTGTGCACTATATCATGCAAGACAAACTGACATAGTTACCTGGTTAAGTTTTGTCCCTAGACCCGAATGTGGTACTCATAAAATTTCCTATTCTTTTTCACTGTGGGACATAGTGCAAACTTCTTTCATTTTCTCCAAGGTGCGTACAGTTTTATTCCTGTTAGTCATACTATTTAGTGAAACCCTTATTTGACATGCATCTCGTGTCTATTTTCTCTTATTGCTTTCAGAAGAAAGCTTCTTAACCCATGGCTCTAAACATACAAATATACAATCATTAGCTAAATGATTCCAAATTTAAGATTCAAAACCAATACGGGGGTACAAGGCATAGTTTGTTAACAAGGGCTTCAAAAAAAATCCCAATATTTTTATCTATGCTGCTAAGTGTTTTGTTACTATTTGGCAGTTAGCACTAGCCAAATCTTTCAACATTAGGTGCTACAGCGTGCATACTGCCTATCACTGTCAAGGTTCCAGAAACTGGATGCATGCTGTCATCATACAACTAAACTCAACCATAACAGGCCTCTGCTAAATCATTTAGCTCATTTTAGTTTCTTCATTATTTTTGTGTGTTCTTCATTCATGATATTGAACTCTATAGAATGGTCATTTTGGCATGTGCTTATGGCAAAATCCAAAATTCCAAACTGATATGGAATTCTCGATCTTAGCTTATCCATGTTGGTGTAGGGGTGGTCCCACCTAAGCCCAGCTGGCCTGTTAGGAGGTTGCAAAGCCCAAAGATGGGGCATATACAATGGTATAAATGCCCTTATGAATGGTATTTGAGTGTAAGGGTACAGTTGTAAAACACTCCCCGTATGACTATATATATACACGGTCCAGGACATGGGGAAACCCAAAGCATTGCTCACTTAATTCTCCACTACCCACGCACGCCTCTCCAACCGGCGGGAACTCAGCGGTTTGGCTCCCCACGATCGGGATGCGCAACCGCTGGCAGCCGCGAGCGCGCAGTCGCAGGCCGCCTGACAGCCCACGACGCACCAATCGCGTCCCGCCGCGTGTAACTTTGCATCGGGACAGCGCGTACGGCTGCAGCAGCCCGCCCCTGACATGTTAGGGGTCGGCGCGATTCTCGCCGCCATTAAGAGGTCGTCTCCGGACCACGAAGTTGTCGGGTCACGTGTCGACTCCACCTCTTTAACGTGACCTCGGAAAGTACGTCCGCGACGAGCTAGCTTCGGACCCGTCTCCGTGCAGAGACCCCCACATTCGACTCTCCGCCACTAGGCGCGGGAGCTTGACCTGCCTCGCGTCTCGGCGTGTCCGCAGCACGTTCCCGTCTCCACTTCGACTTCGACTCCGCTACCAAAGGGCCCCGTCGTCAAGGACGGCTTCGGCAACCCGCTCAACGCTGGATCCTCGACGTGGGGCGGAGACTACACCAAGCAATGAGGCTCTATCTAACAATACAGAAGTTCACAGGCCGTGGGGATGGAGGGGGCCAAATGGCTCGGCAACATGACTTCGGCCCGTGAAGCCCTTCACCATGAGAGGCTCCTGTTGTAGGGGTGGCCTCCACCTAAGCCCAGCTGGCCCTCACCTAAGCCTAGCTGGCCTGTTAGGAGGTTGCAAAGCCCAAAGATAGGGCATGTACAATGACATAAATGCCCTTAGGAAGCGTATTTGAGTGTAACGGTACAGTTGTAAAACACTCCTCATGTGACTATATATATACACGGTCCAGACCATAGGGAAACCCTAAGCATTGCTCACCTAACTCTCCACTATCATATCTCTCTCTCTGTTTGGTCTGTAACCACAACACAAGTATTCAAAGGCAAACTACCATTTTGAATTTGCTTTGATATGGCCAGAGACGAAAGATAGAGACTTCATGATTGCTAATGCTCAGTCTGATTTCAGTGCTAATTGGCTTGAGGAATAGTCTCATTTCTTTAGAGCCAAATGTATCTGTACTATATCTCTTAAGACGTTTAGAAAGCTACTTTCTAGGACCCTTGTGTCCGTTCTTCTGATTTTTAAACAAAATTGTTTCTCGGTATCCTTGATAGGGGTTGCTGCTGTTGTGAATATTCATATATACACACCATTTATCTAGATATTTAATCCATTTTTTAAAAATTATTGTGACTAGGCAGCCAAACCTTTTATTTTGTCATAATGGTAGATTACTCCTGCACTATAAAATGAATTTCCACATAAGACTACTAGTTCTAATCTAAAAAAACTAGTACATCAGTTTCTGCTGCTTGATATGCTGCTCTGTGTTGGTATTCAATGAAAGGTTCATCAGTACATATCATCAAAGAGATTGAGTACACTTGGTCGGTGTCATGTACGGTCGCACATATGCCAGGCGCAGACGCTACCATGACGTCTTGCGCCACAAGGCCGAAAGGCCACTGGCAAAGGCTGCATGAGTTAGCCCCTAGTGGCTAAAGATAGAAACTTAGAATTAGTAAGTTGTTTTGAAATTCCTAGAATCGGGAGAGCCTTCCCCATTCGGTTGGGCCATTGGCCATATATGCTTGTAATCGCTGACAATCAATAAGCAAGAATTATATCCCTAATCTCTCTCTCTTCATTAAGCTCGCGGTTGAGGGAATAACCTCACCGGAGAAGACGGCCGACGGCCACGAGTCACAGTGGTCGCGGGCCGGCGGTCGGGGGTTCGACGCCCTTGACAACCTGGTATCACGGTCACATCGGTCCTCTCCCACCCGCTCCACCCAACCTTCCACTGCCGCCATCACCCTAGCCCTCCACCTTCGCCGCGGTCCGCCACCGCTCCGCGCCACGCCCAAGCGACCATGAGCGATCCCACCATCGCCGATGTTATGGCAATGTTGAAATCCATCACCACGGAGATAACAACCATGAAGGCCGACATGGCGGATATGAAGGAGAAGTCGGCCTCGTCGTCGGAACGCGGCACCGGCGGCCGCCCGGAGGGGCCGCGCGATCTTGATCGCCCCCCAAAATTCCAGAAATTGGATTTTCCCCGCTACGACGGCAAGACCGATCCGATGCTCTTCATCAACAAGTGCGAATCCTATTTTCGCCAGCAGCGCACCATGGCGGAGGAGCGCGTGTGGATGGCCTCGTACAATTTGGAGGATGTCGCGCAACTCTGGTACATCCAACTCCGGAGGACGAAGGCACGCCGACGTGGGGCGATTCACGGAGCTCCCGAACTGCGGTTTGACCTCCTCTCCGCCGGCTCATTGCTCGAGCTCGCCGAGTGCCGACGTACAGGGACCGTGGACGAGTACTCCAATCGCTTCCAGGCCCTCCTGCCTCGCGCGGGTCGTCTGGCTGAGGCTCAGCGCGTCCAGCTCTTCACCGGCGGACTCCTACCGCCGCTCAGCCACGCCGTCCGCATCCACAACCCGGAGACGCTCGCGGCCGCCATGAGCCTGGCGCGCCAAATGGAGTTGATGGAGGTCGCCCGGACGATGCCGCCTCCCCCTCGGGCACCCCCGCGCGGCCTCCTTCCAGCTCCCGCGCCCCGGCCAGCGATCCCGGCGCCCCAGCAGCCGCTACCGCTCCCTGCCCCTCCGATGGCCGCACAGCAGGGTCGCGGCGAGGGCAACCAGAGGCGCCTCACCCCGGACGAGATGGCGGAACGGCGCCGTCTGGGTCTCTGTTTTAATTGCAATGAAAAATATACCCGTGGCCATAACAGGTTCTGCCGGCGCATCTTCTTCCTCGAAGGCGTGGAGATCGAGGACGCCGCGGACGCCGCTCGCGACGTGGAGCACGACGCCGAGGCGCCCTGTTTTTCCCTGCAGGCCGTGGCTGGGATTTCCATGGCGGGCACCATGCAGATCGCCGTGGCACTCGGCGCCGCGTCCTCGTCGCCTCCCGGACTCGGCAAGACGCACAACTTCATCTCGGAGGAGGCGGCGCGCGCCCGCCTACCCTCCGCCAACGCCCCGCCTCACGCCCTTGGTCGCCAATGGTGAGAGGGTCACCGCGCGGCGTCATCCGCGACGCGCCATCGCCATCGACGGCGAGCCGCTCCCTACCGACCTCACGCCATGCCGCCGGCCGGCACGACGCCGTCCTCGGCACCCGGTGGCTCGGTGAGTTGGGGCCCATTGTTTGGGACCTCGGCAATGCGCGATGTCCTTCCAGCGCCAAGGGCACCCTGCCTCTGGACCGGCGTGGCCAGCCCTTCAGTGCCGCCACGAGCAACGACAGAGGCCGCCTCCTCGAGGCACTGTTGCTCTCGCTTGAGGGGTCTTCGCGACCCCGCGGTCTCGCCCCAAGCGTCGCGCACGACCACCGCATTATTCTCAAGCCCGACACCCAACCGGTCGCCGTCCGCCCTTACCGGTACCCCGCGGCGCACAAGGACGAGTTGGAGCGGCAGTGCCGCCATGATTGATCAAGGCATCGCCCGCCGCAGCGACCGCCATTCTCGCCGCCCGCCCTCCTCGCCAAGAAGATCGATGGTTCGTGGCGCTCCTGCGTCGACTACCGGGCGCTGAACGCGCTCACAGTCAAGGATGCTTTCCCGATCCCGGTGGTCGACGAGCTACTCGACGAGCTCCATGGCGCCAAGTTCTTCACCAAGCTCGACCTCCGGTCCGGGTACCACCAGGTGCGCATGCGCCCGGAAGACGTGCACAAGACGGCGTTCCGCACCCACGACGGCCTGTACGAGTTCCTGGTGATGGCATTCGGGCTGTGCAACGCTCCGGCGACATTCCAGGCCTTGATGAATGACGTGCTCGCCTGCTCCTCGCCGCTCGTCTCCGGTATTTTTGACGATATTCGATTTCTGACAAGAAGACGTGGGCTGATCATCTCCGCCACATCCGGGCCGTCCTCGACGAACCACGCCGCCACCAACTCTTCGTCAAGCGCACCAAGTGCTCTTTTGGTGCTTCCTCCGTCGCCTACCTCGGCCATGTCATATCCGCGGCGGGCGTGGCCATGGACCCGCCAAGGTACAGCAATCCTTGATTGGCCGGCTCCACGTTCGCCCCGGGCTGCACGTGGTTTTCTCGGCCTCGCCGGGTACTACCGCAAGTTCGTCCACAACTACGGGGCGATTGCTGCACCACTGACGGTCCTACTCAAGAAGGAGGGTTTCTCCTGGGACGACGCGGCGGCCGCGGCATTCACAGCGCTCAAGGCCGCCGTCACGTCCGCCCCCGTCCTCGCCATGCCCGACTTCGCCAAGCTGTTCACCGTCGAGTGCGACGCATCGACGTCCGGGTTCGGCGGTCCTGGTTCGAGAGGGCCATCCGGTCGCCTTCTTCAAGAGAGCTGTGGCGCCGCCATCGCCGCTAGCCGCCACGAGCGCGAGCTCATCGGCCTCGCCCATGCGGTCCGACATCGGCGCCAGATCTCGGGGCGGCGCTTCATCGTCAAGACCGACCACTACGGACTGGTACCTCCTCGATCGGCGCCGCCACGATCCTCAAGACCACCGGTAGGCAAGCTCACGGCTTCGATTTCTCGGTGGAGTACCGCCGGCACCACGAACGTCGTCGCCGATGCCCTCTCACGTCGCGACAATGACGAAGGGGAGGTGATGGCTATTTCGGCGCCCCGCTTTGACTTCATCGAGCGCCTCCGCCACGCCCAGGCCACTGATCCGGCCCTGGTCGCCTTCCACAATGAGATCCGGGATGGCACCCGCACCGCGCCGTGGGCGCTGGTGGACGGCATGATCGCCTTCGACGGACGCCAGACATTCCTCGCCGCCGCCGCTGCAGGAGATCTTGGCCGCGGTCCACAACGACGGCCATGAGGGCATCCACCGCACCCTCCACAGGCTCCGGCGGGATTTTCATTTTCCCAACATGCGCCGCTTGGTGCAGATTTCGTGAAGGCCTGCGTCACCTGTCAGCAGTACAAGTCCGACCACCTCAGGCCGGCCGGGTTGCTGCAGCCACTGCCGGTGCCGTCGGCTGTGTGGGCGGACATCGGCATCGACTTCATCGAGGCGATGCCCAAGGTGCAAGGCAAGACGGTCATCCTCTCCGTCGTGGATCGCTTCAGCAAGTACTGCCATTTCATTCCCCTGGCGCACCCCTACACCGCCGAGTCCGTCGCTCACGCCTTCTTCGCCGACATCGTTCGCCTCCATGGCGTCCCGCAGTCCATCGTCTCGGACCGCGATCCAGTGTTCACCTCGGCGTTCTGGCAAGAGCTCATGCGGCTCACTGGAACCAAGCTCTACATGTCGTCCGCCTTTCATCCGCAGACGGACGGACAAACCGAGGCTGCCAACCGGGTCATCGTCATGTACTTGCGCTGCTTCACCGGCGACCGTCCCCGACAGTGGCTCCGTTGGCTGCCATGGGCGGAGTACACCTACAACACCGCCTATCATTCATCGCCCGCGAAACTCCGTTTGTGTAGTCTATGGCGGGACCCCGACCATCCGGTCCTATGAGCCCGGCGAGACTCGCGTCGCAATGGTGGCCCAGAGATGGAGGAGCGCGCCTTCCTCGATGATATCCGCTATCGCCTTGAACAGCACAGCGGTGCAAGCGCGCCTCACGATCAAAGACCACAGCCGGTGTCCTTCCGTGTCGGCGATTGGCCGCCGCCTTGGCAATGGGCACCAAGATCCTTACCACGCCGGCATCGTGGAAGCTCAAGCCGCTATGTCGGGCCGTACTGTGGCGGAGCTCATCAACGAGGTGGCTGTGCGCCTACAGCTTCCTCCCGGCGCTCGCCTTCATAATGTGTTCCACGTCGGCGTTCTCAAGAAGTTTGTCGGTAGCCCGCCAGACGTCCCACCGCCGCCTCCGCCTCCCATGATGGGGCTGTGGTGCCCGCACCGCCCGAGTGACTCAAGCGCTGGCCGGCCCGGGAGTGCGCCAGTGCTCGTTGAATGGCGGGGAGAACCAACGGCCGGCTACTTGGGAGGATCTGGGCGACCTCCGCTCGGTTCCTTCCTTTCACCGAGGACGAGCCGGATTTCGAGGCGGGAGAGATGTCATGTACGGTCGCACATATGCCAGCGCAGACGCCACGACGTCTTGCCACATGCATGAAAGGCTACAAGCAAAGCGCTGCATGAGTTAGCCCCTAGTGGCTAAAGATAGAAACTTAGAATTAGTAAGTTGTTTTGGAAATTCCTAGAATCAGGGAGAGCCTTCCCCATTCGGTTGGGCCATTGGCCATATATGCTTGTAATCGCTTGACAATCAATAAGCAAGAATTATATCCCTAATCTCTCTCTCCTTCTGTTAAGCCTGCGGTTGAGGGGAATAACCTCACCGGAGAAGACGGCCGACGGCTACGAGCTGCGTAGCCGCGGGCCGGCCGGTCGGGGGTTCGACGCCCTTGACAGTCGGTTAATGTACGAGGTGGAGATTATGTTTGGGACTTTGAGGCCAAATTTTATTTTGTTGATTGGTTTTGGAATGAGCCTCTCAGATCTTACCGTGCATGTTAGTCCATGATTTTTGCTTTTGGGGATGAACTATTGAGGAGATCAGACTTGGTGGCAAAGGAGAGCCTAAAAATGGATAAAGGCGAGTAGTGAAAGTAAGGAAGGAACATAGGGAGAACGGGAATGAGAGGAGGGTGATAATAGAGGGAAGGTGAGATGTAACTCTAGACTCTGAAGCCTCTTGAATATCAAAACTAATTTTAGTTGGTCAAAAGAATTTTGGTCCAGGTCCCCAAAGCGACCAAATTTTGCTGGCTATTGAATTTGCCTTCACTTTACCATGTTTGTGGCCCAGCTTGAGAGAAAGAAGGAAGTCAATTCAGTCTTTTTCTTTGATAAACCAATATCTCATCCACTGCAGCAACTGTATAATTCCTTACTATTTGCTTTGTGGTTCTGTAGAAAAACAAGCAAAGAAGAACTACTAATGTAGCTAAAACAATGCTGCTGGCGAGGAAGTCCGAAATTTTATTGTATCAGGTCGATTGAATGCATTCTCTGGAACTTCTGCATTATGCAGCATATCCTCTAGAACCTGATACTTATGTATTGTGCATTCTGAAACTTGATACTAGTACACCTCTCGAACTTTCACATTCTGCATTCTGGAATTGCTCAGGAGCACAAGCATTCAATTGTATTCAGAAGCACAAGCAGCAATAAGCAGAACAGAACCATAACCAGGAGAATAACCTGATACTATTCAATTGCATTAAGTGGACTCAACAATTCAACAATTGCATTTATCATTTACCATCCAACAATTGCACTTAACATTTACCATATACCATTCAACAATTACATCTAGTATTGCTCAAATACAAGACTTCCAATACAACTGTTATATGATTTTCAGAATATTGAACAACTTGTTGGAAATGTGGGCAATATTTTAATTCCAAATTTTACTAGGAGACAAATACAATAAACTAGTGATGCAATACTTATTATTAACAGCAGACTACTCAACATACTTCAGAATATACTCAAGAAAAATATATTAACAAAGTTGTATGTGCGCGCGAACGACTTACTAGTTAGCGTGATGAAAAGCAACCATGCGTGCTTAACGCAGGCGTAGTAACGTAGATGATGCAAAGCGGTGGAGCGGTCGCAGAGATCGTTGCCGAAACCTTATTGCCGCCCCGTGCAGGTACTCTTTGCGGCAACGGTTCGGAGATAACCGCTCTCCCTCCTTCCAGGTGCACGCCGGGAAGAAAGGTTGACGAGATTCAGACAACACAGTACTCGAGCACAAAAACGCAGAGAAGAAGGAAATAGAGGCAGTGAGTTTTTTCACACATACTCTGGACGTCTCCAGGCATATAAATAGACAGACTGATAACTGACATGATTAAAGCAGCCATTTACCCACTTGTAACTGACACATTCAACCAGCCATTTATCACTGGTAACTGCCTGTCATCGAAACCCTAATAAAGCCTCAAATTCAAACATTTGAATCTCATTCAAACATAGAGAGAGTGGTGCAGAGTTTAGCAAAAATAGAGATAGACTTGTCTGTCAAGTCGCGCGCCACGTCACGGCACGGTCGCACGTCGTAAGTCACAAGCCACGCGATTTTCACGCGAAAAAACGCGTATACGCGCGCGCGTGCGTGCCGTGTGTGTGATTAGATAAAACCCTCCACATACCATCTCTATCCATATTCAATGAGTGGTGAGAACTTCACCTTATAAATTGGTCTTCCTCACCTTTCCTTAGCAATATGGTACTAAATCATGCATGCTTTGGAATTAAGCAAATGAGTCATAATTAAATGGGCCAATTTCTAACAATCCTCCACCAATTCTAAAGCAAGAAATAAATATATGACAAAGATATTGTGCTGAAGTACTGTTAATATACTAGTCTTTTAGTGTAAGTCTCGTACGGGTTGAACTTGCACCTAGAATGACAAGATTCATCTTCTCACAGCTGATGAATGGACTATGCCTTGAATTCACAGCTTTTCGTGATCAGATTTCACTTGAAATCTCAACTAGTACTAGGCTGCCAATGAACCACGCCTAAATGGAGCGTTATATGGTCATGCTCCCTTATCTGCTCATTAGTTTTCTAGAGAATGCCCTGTTCTTGTGAACTGCGACCACATAGTTAAGCTCAAGTAGGTGTATTCTTTCTAGGTATCCTGCAGGCTAGTACATTTTCCTCGTTAGGACAACAGAATACATTAAGGCTTTATGCCAACCTTCCAAACAGTTGAAAGTACATTGTTTATTAGGACATGGGTACAATAAATATGTACTCTCTTGTTATAACATCAATTTGTTTTTCCCATTGTCTAAGTCACAGGATCTCCGATCAATATGGTATGGGTTACCATTGTGATGTAACTTAAATGGGCCTCATTCTCATGTCCATAGATGCAACGGAAATCGCTTTCCGTGCTAATCCCTTTGTAAAAGGGTTTGCCAGATTTTTCTCAATATGAATGTAGTTCACAGCAATCACTCCGGAGTTTCTCAGTTTTCTGACAGATTTAAGCCTACACTTCACATGTCTAGAGGACTTCATATTATCCTTTGTACTTATGACTTTGGCCAATACTATTTGATTATCATAGTACATCAGGATTGCATGTATTGGTTTCTCAACCAATGGCAAGTTCAATAGAAGCTCTCTCAGCCATTCAGCCTCAACTATGGCTGTGTCAAGTGCTACAAGTTCTGTTTTCATGGTTGACCTCGTCAATATGGTCTGTTTGTAAGACCTCCATGAAACTGCAGCACCAGCTAAAGTGAATACATAACCACTTGTAGCTTTGATCTCATCCGCATCAGAGATCCAATTAGAGTCACTATATCCTTCTAATACAGAAGGATGTCCAGTATAATGTATTCCAAAAGATGTTGTGCCTCTCAAGTAGCGCAACACTCTTTCAAGTGCCTCCCAGTGATCATCTCCTGGGTTAGAAGTAAACCGACTTAATTTGCTCACAGCAAATGAAATGTCAGGTCTTATGGCACCAACTAAATACATAAGTGACCCAATAATTTGTGAATATCTTAATTGATCTTTTCCTAATCCCTGGTTCTTTCGAAACTTAATGCTCGCATCATAAGGTGTTGGAGAAACTTTACAATTTTCAAAGCCGATCCGGCTCAATATTTTCTCAGCATAATGGGATTGGTTTAAAGTGATCCATCCTTGCTTTTGATCAATTTAATATTCAGAATGATATCTGCCTCTCCCAGGTCTTTCATATCAAAACACCGAGATAAGAAATATTTGACCTTGTCAAGTACGACAGTGTTTGTTCCAAATATAAGTATGTCATCTACATACAGACACAAGATAACTCCTTCACTCTCACCATATCGATAATAGACACATTTATCAGCTTCATTCATAACAAAGCCAGCGGATGTCAAAGTTTTGTCAAACTTCTCGTGCCATTGTTTAGGTGTTTGTTTTAGGCCATACAAAGATTTCAATAGTCTGCATACCTTATTTTCCTGTCCAGAAATCACAAAATCATCAGGTTGATCCATATAGATCTCTTACTCTAACTCTCCATTAAGGAAAGTTGTCTTCACATCCATTTGATGAACATGTAGACCATAGGAAGATGCTAACGCAAGGAGCACTCTGATGGTAGTTAGTCTGGCGACAGGAGATTAGGTATCAAAGAAATCTTCTCCCTCTCTCTGGGTGTAACCCTTGGCCACAAGTCTTGCCTTGTATTTCTCATTAGTTCCATCAGGCCTTAGTTTCTTTTTAAAGACCCACTTACATCCTACAGGTTTACACCCAATAGGACGATCTGTGATCTTCCAAGTCCAATTAGCCATGATAGACTCTATCTCGCTACGAACTGTCTCTTTCCAATACTCAGCATCAGAAGATGCATAAGCCTCAGAAAGAGAATTTGGCACATCATCCACGAGGTATACAATAAAGCCGTCACCAAAGGTTTTCTCAACCCTTTGTCTCTTGCTCCTGCGAGGAGATTCTGCGACTAGATTGTTATCCTCCTCACGGATATCACATATTGGTTCAGAAATGGTGGGAAGTTCAGAAGTTTGATTATTCTCACATTCAATATTATCAGATTGAACATTCTCTATTCGTGAAGTACTGCCTGCTGTTCTCATATGAAGGATATTCTCAAAGCATGAAGCATCTCTAGACTCCATTATTGTATTAGCAATAATCTCAGGAGTTTCTGATTTAACTACTAAAAATCTATAGGCCCTGCTATTTTGAGCATATCCTAGAAAAATACAATCGACTGTTTTTGGTCTAAGTTTTCTCTTTTTCTACAATGGTATATTGACTTTTGCGAAACACCATCAAGTTCGCAGAAAATTAACATTAGGTTTTCTCCCCTTCCATCCCTCATACGGAGTAATCTCACTCTTTTTAGTGATTACTCTGTTTAGAATGAAAGTTGATGTTAGAATAGCTTTCCCCCACTATGCCTTAGGCATACCGGCACTCTCTAACATGGCATTAACCAAATCTGTTAGTGTCCGGTTTTTCCTCTCAGCTACCCCATTTGGTTGGGGCGAATATGGTGGTGTAAATTCATGGACTATTCCATGCTCAGAAAAAAATTGGGAGAATTCATGAGAGACATACTCCTCCACGATCAGTCCTCAAACTTTTTATTTTTTTTCTAGTTAGTTCTCAACCTCGGTCTTATAAGTTTTAAAATAGTTTAAAGCTTCATCCTTAGTTTTCAGCAAATACACATAGCAGTAGCGTGTTGCATCATCAATAAAAGTTAGAAAATATATTTTGCCTCCTTTTGTCAATAATCTATTCATTTCACACAAATCTGAATGAATAAGATCTAAAGGTGCCAAGTTCTTTTCATCCTTTAATCCCTTAAAATGTTTTCGAGGTTGATTTGCTTGCACACATGACTAGCACTTTGATCCTTTGACAATTTCACATTTTGGAATTAAATCTAATTTGAACATTCTAGCAATACTATCAAAACCAATATGACAGAAACGAGAATGCCAAATATTTGCCTCACGTTTATTTAAACTAGTTGCAATATTCAGATTATAGCAAGACTCTAAAATACTTAGGCGGAACAAGCCTCCGCTCTCATAGCCTTTACCAACAAACTTTCCGAACTTAGACATTACAATTTTATTTGACTCAAAAACTAGCTTATAACCATCCCTGCATAGGAGAGAACCACTAGCGAGGTTCTTCTTTATTGTAGGAGCATGTTGCACGTTCTTCAAGTGGACAGTCTTCCTTGAAGTAAGCTTCAGATCTACCGTGCCAAACACCAAGAACAGAAGCATGCGACCCGTTTCCCATTAGGATGGAGGAAGCCCCTGCTGCCTGATAAGAAGAAAACAAGGAAATATCAGAACATACGTGAACATTAGCACCAGTATCAACCCACCACTCAGTAGATTGACATGCTGAAAAGACAACATGTGGATTACCATACCCTCATGAAGTCGAGGCCTCGCCTATGATCACGTTAACAACCTTCTTCTTTGGCTGTTCACCATCTCTGATCTTGCAGAAGTGACAGTCCTTCGCCATATGACCGTCTTTTCCGCACACAAAGCAGGTGATGTCCTTCAAATCCTTTTTCTCAGTTTTCTTCTTAAAGCTAGTTGCCTTGTTCGGTTTGTTGGATTTGTATTTCTTAGCAACAGTCCTTTTCTGTATGACATTTGCATTGTTCTGGCCAGATGTGCTAGGTGCATCTTTTGCTCTTGCTTTTTTTTCCACTTCGAGGGCTGCAATGAGATCCTCAACAGAAATCTCTTCCCTCTTATGTTTTAAGCTAGTAGCAAAATCCCGCCAAGAGGTAAGGAGTTTAGCAACGATGTTCGCAGCCACAAACTTTGGAGGCAACACACAGCCTAGGTGAGCAATCTCACCGACTAGTAGCTGGAGATCATGAGCTTATCCAACTACGGACTTAGCCTCATCCATGCTAAAGTTGAAAAATTGCTCACATATGTAGAGCCAGCGACCAACCTCTGCCTTTGCATATTTGTGCTCTAGTGCATCCCACAACTCTGTGGCGGACTTGAAGTCCATGAACACATCATAGAGCTGATCTGCCAGAACAGTCAGAATGTAGTCAAGAGCAGTATTGTTCGCATTTTCAAACTGCATGAACTGCTCAATTGTAAAAGGATACTGCGAGTGGATAACCCACCACAGCCCCAAAGACATGAACCAAAACTTGGCTCTAGTCTGCCATCTACGAAAATTCTGACCAGAAAACCTCTTAGGTTTCATCGCATCAGAAGCATTAGCCATTTCTGTATCGCAACAAAATTCGCAATAAGGTTTCTGGAATGTTGGAAATGTGGGCAATATTTTAATTCCAAATTTTACTAGGAGACAAATACAATAAACTAGTAATGCAATACTTATTATTAATAGCAGGCTACTCAACATATTTCAGAATATACTCAAGAAAAATATATTAACAAAGTCGTACGTGCGCGCGAACGACTTACTAGTTAGCCTGATGAAGAATAGGAAGCCGTGCAGGCTTGACGCAGTGCAGAACGTGGATGTTGCAGTGCAGTGAGCGGTCGCGCAGATGTGCTGCCCAGAAACCATATTGCCGCCCCGTGCAGGTACTCTTTGCGGCAATGGTTCAGAGATAACCGCTCTTCCTCCTTCCAGGTGCACGCCGAGAAGAAAGGTCGACGAGATTCAGACAACATAGTACTCGAGCACAAAACGCAGAAGAAGGAAATGGAGGCGTGAGTTTTTCACACATACTCGGGCGCCTCGGCATATAAATAGACAGACTGATAACTGACATGATTAAAGCAGCCATTCACCCACTGGTAAACTGACACATTCAACCAGCCATTATCACCGGTAATCGCACGTCATCAAAACCCCAATAAAGTCTCAAATTTAAACGTTTGAATCTCATTCAAACACAGAGAGAGTGGTGCGAGTTTAGCAAAATAAAGATAGACTTGGTTCGCTAAGTGGCGCGCCACGTCACGGCAAGACGGTCGCGCATCGCAAGTCACAAGCCACGCGATTTTCACGCGAAAACGCGTATCGCCAAGACGCGCGCGTGCCGTATGTGTGACTAGACGAACCCTCCACATACCATCTCTATCCATATTCAAGGAGTGGTGAGAACTCCACCTTATAAATTGGTCTTCCTCACCTTTCCTTAGCAATATGGTACTAAACCATGCATGCTTTGGAATTAAGGAAATATGTCATAACACTCTCTAACATGGCATTAACCAAATCATTAGTGTCCGGTTTTTCCTCTCAGCTACCCCATTTGGTTGGGGCGAATATGGTGGTGTAAATTCATGGACTATTCCATGCTCAGAAAAAAATTGGGAGAATTCATGAGAGACATACTCCTCCACGATCAGTCCTCAAACTTTTTATTTTTTTTCTAGTTAGTTCTCAACCTCGGTCTTATAAGTTTTAAAATAGTTTAAAGCTTCATCCTTAGTTTTCAGCAAATACACATAGCAGTAGCGTGTTGCATCATCAATAAAAGTTAGAAAATATATTTTGCCTCCTTTTGTCAATAATCTATTCATTTCACACAAATCTGAATGAATAAGATCTAAAGGTGCCAAGTTCTTTTCATCCTTTAATCCCTTAAAATGTTTTCGAGGTTGATTTGCTTGCACACATGACTAGCACTTTGATCCTTTGACAATTTCACATTTTGGAATTAAATCTAATTTGAACATTCTAGCAATACTATCAAAACCAATATGATAGAAACGAGAATGCCAAATATTTGCCTCACGTTTATTTAAACTAGTTGCAATATTCAGATTATAGCAAGACTCTAAAATACTTAGGCGGAACAAGCCTCCGCTCTCATAGCCTTTACCAACAAACTTTCCGAACTTAGACATTACAATTTTATTTGACTCAAAAACTAGCTTATAACCATCCCTGCATAGGAGAGAACCACTAGCGAGGTTCTTCTTTATTGTAGGAGCATGCTGCACGTTCTTCAAGTGGACAGTCTTCCTTGAAGTAAGCTTCAGATCTACCGTGCCAAACACCAAGAACAGAAGCATGCGACCCGTTTCCCATTAGGATGGAGGAAGCCCCTGCTGCCTGATAAGAAGAAAACAAGGAAATATCAGAACATACGTGAACATTAGCACCGATCAACCCACCACTCGGTGATTGATATGCTGAAAAGACAACAGGTGGATTACCATACCCTCCTGAAGTCGAGGCCTCGCCTATGATCACGTTAACAACCTTCTTCTTTGGCTGTTCACCATCTCTGATCTTGCAGAAGTGACAGTCCTTCGCCATATGACCGTCTTTTCCGCACACAAAGCAGGTGATGTCCTTCAAATCCTTTTTCTCAGTTTTCTTCTTAAAGCTAGTTGCCTTGTTCGGTTTGTTGGATTTGTATTTCTTAGCAACAGTCCTTTTCTGTATGACGTTTGCATTGTTCTGGCCAGATGTGCTAGGTGCATCTTTTGCTCTTGCTTTTTTTTCCACTTCGAGGGCTGCAATGAGATCCTCAACAGAAATCTCTTCCCTCTTATGTTTTAAGCTAGTAGCAAAATCCCGCCAAGAGGTAAGGAGTTTAGCAACGATGTTCGCAGCCACAAACTTTGGAGGCAACACACAGCCTAGGTGAGCAATCTCACCGACTAGTAGCTGGAGATCATGAGCTTATCCAACTACGGACTTAGCCTCATCCATGCTAAAATTGAAAAATTGCTCACATATGTAGAGCCAGCGACCAACCTCTGCCTTTGCATATTTGTGCTCTAGTGCATCCCACAACTCTGTGGCGGACTTGAAGTCCATGAACACATCATAGAGCTGATCTGCCAGAACAGTCAGAATGTAGTCAAGAGCAGTATTGTTCGCATTTTCAAACTGCATGAACTGCTCAATTGTAAAAGGATACTGCGAGTGGATAACCCACCACAGCCCCAAAGACATGAACCAAAACTTGGCTCTAGTCTGCCATCTACGAAAATTCTGACCAGAAAACCTCTTAGGTTTCATCGCATCAGAAGCATTAGCCATTTCTGTATCGCAACAAAATTCGCAATAAGGTTTCTGGAATGTTGGAAATGTGGGCAATATTTTAATTCCAAATTTTACTAGGAGACAAATACAATAAACTAGTAATGCAATACTTATTATTAATAGCAGGCTACTCAACATATTTCAGAATATACTCAAGAAAAATATATTAACAAAGTCGTACGTGCGCGCGAACGACTTACTAGTTAGCCTGATGAAGAATAGGAAGCCGTGCAGGCTTGACGCAGTGCAGAACGTGGATGTTGCGGTGCGGTGGCGGTCGCAGATGTCTTGCCGAAACCATATTGCCGCCCCGTGCAGGTACTCTTTGCGGCAATGGTTCAGAGATAACCGCTCTTCCTCCTTCCAGGTGCACGCCGAGAAGAAAGGTCGACGAGATTCAGACAACATAGTACTCGAGCACAAAAACGCAGAGAAGAAGGAAATGGAGGCAGTGAGTTTTTTCACACATACTCTGGACGTCTCCTGGCATATAAATAGACAGACTGATAACTGACATGATTAAAGCAGCCATTCACCCACTGGTAAACTGACACATTCAACCAGCCATTATCACTGGTAACTGCCTGTCATCAAAACCCCAATAAAGTCTCAAATTTAAACGTTTGAATCTCATTCAAACACAGAGAGAGTGGTGCAGAGTTTAGCAAAAATAAAGATAGACTTGGTCTGCCAAGTGGCGCGCCACGTCACGGCACGGTCGCGCATCGCAAGTCACAAGCCACGCGATTTTCACGCGAAAAACGCGTATACGCGCACGCGTGTGTGCCGTATGTGTGACTAGACAGAACCCTCCACATACCATCTCTATCCATATTCAAGGAGTGGTGAGAACTCCACCTTATAAATTGGTCTTCCTCACCTTTCCTTAGCAATATGGTACTAAACCATGCATGCTTTGGAATTAAGGAAATATGTCATAATTAAATGGACCAATTTCTAACACAACTATCATCGAACAATTCTCACACAATGTTCAGTTTACCAAGGTAAATGGACTACATAAAGGGAAAATGGCCATCGGCAAGGGGCTTGGTCAGGAAAGCAGTAGTTGGCCATCTGTACCACGCCGTGCACCATTCACCGCTTCATGCTGTCGGAGGAGGTCTGCGCCACCACCTTGGGGCGGTGCCTCGGGGACGGCTTGGGGTTGAGGCGGGCGGTGACTGGGGGAGAGGAGGGGCGGAGGCGAGCGACGGAGGAGGGGCGGAGGCTAGGGGGAGAGCAGGATGCGAACTGGGGGGAGAGGATGATGCGAGCTGGGGGCGATCTGATTTACTCAGGGGGGGTGCAGGGCATGGATTGGGACTGATTTGCTCCGAAAACATCTTGTGGAGGGCAGTTTCTTGCAAAAAGCCACTCTCGTTCTTTTGGGCCATTATCTGATGATCGGGTGGATGACATGCGTGGAGTGCATGAGTGCACTGACCTTGCTGTGTGCATAGGATATGTCTCATTTATACTAGTCGCTAACCATGCATTCTCACAGGCTACTTTATAAGGCATTATTCTATCTTCTAAAATATCATTTGTGTCTATAAACAACCTGATATAATTTAGTTATGGACTGATCGGTTTGAAGATAGGAGCTGAAAACAAAGAATAATAGGAGTAAATTTCTAAACATGTAGATTCGAAAACACAATAACATAGTAATAGTTTTCTTTGTGTGAATTATCGCAAATCATATGAAATAAAATCTTAATGAGTACATTGTCCTGAGTGATGCCAATTAATGTGAGAATTCCCTCAGAGTTTAAAATTAGCAATCCATGCACGGATTATAGATATGTTGAACATTTGCATAATTTTCAGTACAATAAGGTAAGATGATAGGGGAATAGAACTTAGTTGAAGATCCAATTCGAACAATCTGATATGTGTGAGTGCAAATTGAATTAGAAAGAACAACATTAACCCCTAAAAAACTCATCCACGTTAGTAATTAATAGAACCTTGATCAATTAAAGCATAACTCAAAATTAAAATCATATGTAGTATACATCATATTCATATTATAGAAGTTGAAAATGTTAGACCACACAAATCAGAATCATGAAGTTAGACCACACCTCCCCCTTCCGTCTCCTCGCGCCGCTGTTCTGTTCAGCGTACCTCGGCCACCCAATGTGCAGCCTCCGGGTGCCCTCCGGAACTCGTGCGCGCGTCCGCCGGTCCGGCCTCTGGAGTCCTTGGGTCCTTGGGGACTTGGGATACCAGTGTTGGGAGTGCATTGAATTGGCTGTTCAATGAATCCCTGCATATCCTGATTTCCTGAAACGACAGTATCACCTGCATGTCCTTCGAGCAGCCAACTTCCAACATGGAGGCTTTGAGGGTATGTGCACCACAGGCATTCGATGGACTGAAGGGAAGGAGGGTGTAGTGAGCACTACGTTGATGAGTTTTTATGTATGTATATGTGAAGCTGAGAATTCCATAGTCACTTCGGCGACCTGGTGAGGGCCCTTGAGCTGCGTCGGCGTCAGGTTCTGCGCGTACAGGAACTCCAGGTAGTCACCCTCGCCAATGTGGTAGACCAGGCCGGGGCTGAGAGCTCGCACGGAATTGCCCCCTCCGCTCACTTCGGCTCTGGACCCCCTCTCTGCACTTCGTGCGCTCCAGGCCCCCTACGGACCACCTCATATGTAATATACACCATATTCATATTATATAAACTGAAAATTTTAGACCACACAAATCAGAATCATGATGTACGTTGCAAACTATCTATAAATTCAAGTTTCAATTTACATAAACTTCTATGTGAGAAAGATTGTGATAATGCAATTCAAGAACCATGACTCCATGTTGATGCATGCTTCTCAATCTTCACCGATGCATGGGATGGATTAATTACTGACCAAAATAGAATGGTTGCAAAAAAAAAGAGGTGCTATCACAACCTATTTGATCTCTAATGCATTTTTCTGATGTTTTTTATTTTTATTGGAATGAGTGCCAAAAATGGATATTATAAAATTTTAATTTATAAATAGTAAATTACGAATTAAAAGTTTTAAAATAGGAATTTAAAGGTAAAAACTTCTAACCTCAATAATTAAGATCAGATTTGTTCTAGTCATCAAGCAGTGAAATTGCATGGGCTAGTAATATATCTTGATTATTACTATTACGATTAAATAGTTTGTCACATAGTTATGATAGATTAATCTTTAAAACACATATGAGCTATTCAATAATTATAGAAAAATTATACAAAGGGAAATCAAACTGTTGGAACAATAATTAAAAAAGTTTGGGATGAATGCTAATACCATCAAGACGGTGATATATGAAAACAATTTATTTTTCTTATTGTAGTCTACATATTCTACACTACCAACATATATATGGATCACGTGTAATCGACTCTATTCAACCCTGTTGTCAAGCCTATGGAGCCAATCTTAAGCATGATTGTCCTATGGATTCATTGTCATATATGTCAGTAGTAGAGAGCCTATGAGTTCTTTCGGTTTGTGTTAATGAAGGATCGGAAATGGCAACAGAGGGGGTGAATGGTGCCAGTAAAAATCGCCCCCAAATTTTCAACCAATCTCTACTCTCCGATAGCTATGTAAGCTATGAAGAACGAGAATCCAAGCTCACTGAAGATCTTTAAAAACGGACCAAAAGAACCTTCACTGGAGAAAAGAAAATCATACCATCAAAAATATAAAACATGAACTGCAAAAGAACTGCTCTTCCTAACCGAACAAAGAAGAGACAAATGGAATCAAACACTGTTGTTTAACAGAGAGATGTGATTAAATGTTCTTGCTGGTCGAACACACAAATGGGCAAAGAATTGCTAAACCGAGAGCTCCAAAACCAGTACTTGAGAGATCAAGAACCTGCAGTTTGCCGAACACACAAGAGAGATCAAAAAGGAAACAAAAGCTGCTGCAAATGAGAGACAAAAACTGAAAAATGCAGCTGGGCAAAAGGTGTCTTGGCTGCTGCAAACAAAAGAAATCTGCACTAAAAGAAGGCTGCAAGCACAACTAAAAGAGACTAAAAGATAAATAAGTAATCTGAATTACTTTGATGCTGCCGACCACTGAAAGTTGAACAGCCGAGTGAACAAAGATTGCTGATTTCTGTTTGCTGAAATTGCTGCAGCACAGCAATCTGAAAAAGCAGAAAACTGAAAAGAAAAAGCACATCAGAAACAAGCAGCCTGGTGGCTAAAGAGAGTTAGAAGCTGACAAAACAAAACGAAACACATAGATACTTGAGAGGTGGCAAAGCTGAAACCAGGATTGATCAATTGTTGTTTTTCTCAAGTAAAAAGGATCAGACTTTAACCTAAATAGAATCACAACCTCAGGAGACAAAAGATTACAGGCCATGAGCTATTCGGCTGAAAACAGAAAGGAAGTGAAGACTATAATAGCAGCTGAGCAGCAAACTGAAAAGGTATAGTAGATACTTATATTGCTGCAGAAAACAGAAGAAGAGAATGAATCAAAACTGAGATTTTCAGATTAGAGAGATAGCATATCCAAGAAGATAGCCAATCTAACTCAACCTGAGCCAGCAAAACTGCAGAGAAAAAAGCAGAGCAACAGGTATGCAAATTACTAAAACTCTGAGCCGAAAATAGCCAGGAAGGGAGCTGCTGCCGAGAAACTGCAGATGAACAGGGAGCCAAGAAGATTAGAAGCAAGCTTATTGCTCTCGGGTAAGCTAGCCAAAATGCTTTGAGGATAACCCAGTTCTGAGCAAATTCATTTTGCTACTTCTCAAACACCAACTCCTAACAAAACAGAAGGAAGCAAAGAAGTACAGAGAGTACAAAAGAAAGAACCGAAGCAGAAGCTAAAAGCAAAGTAACATGATTTTGATGCTAGCTAGGGTCCTTGATATTTTGATGAAAAATCGAAAGTACGGAAGAGTCTTTTGAGTGTGATCTTTTGCACTGCTTGGCCAACTTTACAGTTTAATTAAACTTTCGATGTAATGAAAGAAAAGATAGAGAGTACATTTCTTGGAAATTGGGGCTGAGGGCAAGCTGTGCCTGTAATTCCCTCGCAAGGGAGGAGATGGATGTACTGTGCTGAGCCACCCCAACACCACAGTGAAACAGCTTAAAGCTCTCAAGTTTTGTGGCAGTGTTTGCCACCTCATTCAGCTGCTCGTACAGTCCACATCGCAGGAATAATTGTAGGTAGTCACTATTGATTCTTACCATCCAATTCATCAGTTCAACTGTACATCTTCTTATCCCTGGAAAATCAGTAGTTGGAGACCTGTACACTTCTAATATCTTCTTAAGCTTATTGACGAATGTGCCCACATTAATATCGGCACTGTTTAGTGTTCTGGTGAAATCACTTGCATTCTGGGAGGCGCAAATCTGCACGGCGAGGCCGATAAAGCTCTCAAGTAATTTGCCTTCTTTAATCCACAGTTCATCATTTATCTACAAATATATGCGAAACATGAGCAAATTTGTCACAATGAAACCAACCATGAGGGGAAAAAACCAAAGGCTGTTCAAATCAGGCAAACTATAAATGAAATAGAAAGGCACCAAGTGAAAGGGTAATTTTCTTACATCAGCCATATCTTCGCTGGTAGATGCTGGATCCTCCAACTTTGCTACTTCATCTATGATTGATTTCAACACCTAAACCATTTTACTAAAAATATTAGGGTTGTCGAATTGCTTTACTTGATGCAACGTTGCTATTCGAAGAAAAATAGAAGTTGAGGCATATCATTGGGCCGATGCAAATAGAATGTTTGGGTTATCTAAAAAAACAGAATGTTTGGAATAAGCTTTGCATCCGAAGAACACGAATTAAACAATTTTACCTTTGGTAGTGCTTCGTCGATTACTTGCATGTGCTGATCAAAACATGCTGTTCCTGAGTAGGCACGCAAATTCTGGAGGAGTTTTGCAGCCATGCTTCTTTTGCGCTCTCCGTCCTCGGCACAGATTATTTTCTTGACTATCCGCGATGTTTCTGGGTGTAGATTACGTCCTTCTAAGCGGGCCAACATCCTTCAGCTATTCTCTCTGTCCTCAGAAGATAGCATCCTCACTATCATCTTCAACTCTCGTAGATTACTATCTTCTAGTTCTAGGATGGCCGCAACATTGTCTTCACATTCGGTAGTGAGCAGAACTAATGCTTCAGCAGCTGCTTCAGAGTGGTTCACCCGTGGCGCCGAAAGTAGATCTTCCAGATCAAGGCTTTGTACGATTCTCAGCATCGAGCGTGGCAAAAGTTGACCCAGATCAAGTTCTTCTATGAAGGCCGACACTGGTAGCAAAAAACTTTGATCTTCCAGAATATGGGTTTCTTCAATGGACGACTGAATTTGGCTCAGCTGCTCGCTGGTGCTGTACTCCAGAAGCAATACCTTAGCTGCCACTTTAGTGATATTTACGTGCGGCGTCTTCGAAAGCACACAGTCCTTAAGCTTCTTGATGATCTCAGGCCACCTTCCAATCTCTTCCCGTGCTGTCTTATCCAACGCTAAGCATGCTATGACTCTTGTTGCTTCGACGTGCTCCAAGATCATCCCGGTGTTGCTCAGGAAGTGGACACTTTCTGAGGTTTTGCGCCTGAGCTCCTCCCCAGCATCATCAGGCGCGGCGACCAGCTTGCTCAAGATGTTGAGTGACATCCCAACAATAATTTCTCTGTCAATCTTCTGTACGGAAGGAGGAGGAATGTCGTCCTCGTTGTGAAGCAAAGGAATGATCTCTTGCTCAATCCAAGAATCATTGATGGTGTTACGCGTGCTGCCATGGCCACACAGGTTGGTGAGGTCTATGATCTTGGACAGTAGATCACCGGCATCCTTGGCTTGCCTACAGTTGTCTGGGTTGTCCGTGAGCTTTTCCAGGATTCGCAGGCCATACCAGACGAGGTCCACATCCAAGCTGCTCATCTTCTTGTTGCTGGCTGTGTTGAGCAACGAAGAAGATATGAGAGGGAGGATTTGAGGGAAGCTCCCAACCAGAAGGTTGGGAGCGAGTTTCAGGACGACCCTTGCGGCGTGGCCTCTGATATCTTGCTCCTCCTCCCTGGTCAAGCCTAGCATATCGACCAGCTTCCCCATTGCATCGGCGTCGAGGGAAGCTCGAAGCCTAGATCATGAGGGCCAGGCTTGTGTACTCCACCGATCTGAGGATGCGGTCCATGGCGCGAACGCCAGCTAGCCTGTCGTCGACGGAGTCGGACACCGCCAGCTTCTTGGCGTAGGTGACCAACTGCGTGTAGAGGGTGGCGCGCACGTTCCCGCTTATGAACTCCATATAGTTGTTATACCTGTAACGGAGGAGCACCGTTTGGACGGAAGGCATAAACAATCTGTACTTGTTTCGGACGCGGTTCAAGAGGTAAAGAACAAGCGGGTTCAGCAGCATGCCGATGAAGATGACTCCCTGGGCTAGCACCAGCCCGTAGAAGATATTCAGGGACCGGCTGATGTTCCGGTGGTCGTCCTTGTGACGGTACTGAGGGTCGACGTAGTCTTGCTTCTTGAGACGCTTGGAGGACAGGACCAAGCATGTGGCGACCGCGGCGAGCTGGCCCGAGCGCAAGGCAGTGTAGATGGCCACTCCGAGCATGGTTCGACACTCGTAGATGCCCCAGTACTTCTCCTCCTCGGGATGCTTCCTTTTCCGCCTGCTCTGTTTCTTTTCACCTCCGGGCGGCTGCTGCTGCTGTGGGTTTCTTCTGCGTCTCCACCAGCTAAGCCGCCGCTCCCATTCCTCGCGCTTCCTAGAAACAACCAGTGCTTCCGGTGCGCGCAAGAAAATTTGAAGCGTGGGGTTGTCGTACCCGCCCAAAATCCTGTCAACGTAAACTTTCTGTGAGCTTCATGAATGAGATACCTATGTGAAAAACGACCAGTCACGCGTGTGTTGTCCACACAAATAATGAAGTTTGGTTCCTTTAATTGGTCATCTTTTTTATCTTCAAATAATCTTATCTTCATGGATAGTTTGAATCGTATTCTGTTTAAACCGTTATTTTAATAAGGAGTGACTATTACACAGATAACTGAATTTTTTTATCTCTCACTCACCTGAAGTTGCACTCTTAATCACCTGAAATTGCAGGTGATTTTTTTAGAGGGGGGCTGCAACTTCAGTTAATTGAGAGTGAGTTGCACTCTCAATCAACTGAAGTTGCAAATGTTTTTTTGGAGGGGGGCTGCAATTTCAGTTGATTGAGAGTGCAACTGCAGGTGACTGAGAGATAAAAAAATTTCAGTCGCATGTGTAATAGCAAAACTGTATTTTATACTATAAGCTTAACTGAACGAGAATGTATTGCATATGCTTTGAGGCAAAATGATAAAAATGTTTCTTAACTAGCAACGGCATAAGTCTTGTATAGAAGCAACTACTATCCCAAAGGAGCAACTATTACCTAGTTGGGGACCAACTACGCATGTACTTGCTACTAACTCTTTAATACTTGCAACTCTAAATGTTATTTGCTAGCAAACTCTATATTGTCTTCTAGCAACTCTCTATTATTTGATGGTATAGTTGCTCCTCAACTGGTAAATAAGTCTTGAAGGAAAACCTAGGGGGAAATATAGCAGCTCACTGAAATATCAATTAGCCAATCACGAGGAATGTGTAACAACTCACACACCTTTGAGGACAACTAGTATCTCACTAAAAAGGGTTAGCAACTCACCAATCAGGTTACAATTCACGGAGAAAGTGTAGCGACTCACACACCTTCTAAGGAAAATTAGCTAGCAACTAACTCAAAATCGGGTAGCAACTCACCGAAAAATTAGTTAGCAACTCACGAAGAAAGTGCTGCAACTCACACCTTCAAGGAAACTAGGTAGTAACCTACTAAAAAGGTGTAGTAACTCTTGCCTTCAAAGAAAATACTAGATAGCAACTCACTGAGATATGGTAGTAACTCATGCTTCAAAAGATGTCCTCAAAGAAACTACTAGGTAGCTATCCACTGTGAGGGATATATAGCAACTCATATTTTCAAAAGAAAACTACATAATAATTCACTGAAAAATGAAGGACCAACTCATCTTGAAGAAAAACCTAGTGAGAAATTTCGCTAGAAATTGGGTAGCAACTCATACCTTTAAGATAGCAACCACTAGTGCTACCAGTGGCAATTGCAAATTACTTACTAACAACTCGATATGATACTTTTAATTAGTAACTTTACATGTTACTTGCAAGAAACTCTATATTGCTATTTGGTAACTGCTACTAGTTGAGTTGGGATGGTAAGTACTAGTAATATGCAACATCTATTATTATTTGGGGAGGCAGCTATATATGCTTATAAATATCAGCTATTACCTGTTGGCTTAATGCCTTGATGGTTAGGGAGGCAATTATTACTACTTCAGAAAGTTAACTTATCTACATAGACAACAACTTGATCACTTCTATCATTATGCTGTCAAGACATATGCAATATGGTTCTTAATTTGTTAAACTCATCAAAATAAACATAACGGTTCAAACGACATGTAAATCGAACACCCAGTCCAAGAGATATGATAGTTTAAATGTAAGAGATGAACAAGTGCAACAACTTAACACCTGCTTCGTTGTTGTGGTCACATGCGTGCTAAAAAAATACAAGCTTTGTTTTGTCATCATGTGATGATTCATAAATATCGAATGACACTAGCTCTCTCTAGACGATCAAACGGTGGCCTCATGCGGTTCCGCCCCCATGTGCGACCTCTAAGGTGGCGGCACCTCATTGCTTCCACTCGTGATGCAGCTCGAGCGGCTCAACTGAAGTGAAGGAATAAAGGGAGGTGTTGACGGCAGCACGCACAAGGGGAGTTCATCGGTGGTTGTCAGCGTTGGTGATTCGTATCTGGTGGTGGTAGTCATCACGAGGTCGTCTTTTTTAGCACCACGTCCTACCACCTCGTGCACGAGAGACACCGGTTGAATTAATGTAAAATTACAATATGAGTATAATTAATGCATGTAAGACATTTGAATTTGTCTGAAATTCAGACCATGTGCCCAACATCTCCCTCAAGCACTTCCCTAGCATATACTAATATGATATATCATAGTGTGGATTACTTTCTTGCTAAATGGAAATATATCTATCTATTAAAATTTGCTCAATAGTTGTGTTGAATGATTGTACTCATCTCTACTACTTAAAAGAACCATTTGGTGTGGTAGTGGGGAGTCTGCCATCTGCCCTTCTCCTCAACATGAACCGTCGGATCTGCCTCAAATGACAAACATGAAGATGGTTTGCCAATAGCCACTTAACTGCATTTTGCAAAAATGACCCCGTGCTACGCATTGAATTTTGCCAACACCCCGGCCAAACCCCAGCTCCTCACCCCGTCGTCCCCGACCTTAGCCACTCACAAGTCATGGCTCTAGCTATCTGGGGTTTAGGTGCCCACCTCACCGTTCCGCCATCCATCTCCTCTGCCCTCACCCCACCGTGAGCCATCTCCATGTCTCCTTTGTCCTCACCACACCATCTCTACTAGAGTTGTATCCATCTCCTGCCTCTTGGCCATGCTCCGGTTGCAGCTAGCCTACCATCTCCATCTCTAGTGAGTCAAGCCACCTTGGTTTCCATGACTAATTTGGGCAGGATTGAAGTGGATTTGGCCACCTAGAAATTAACCTTCCCCTGTTCTCACCTTTCCTTGACGAAATCTGACCTCTTCTTAGCATCGCCACAAGCCACCCCTATCCCCTCCCAATTCAGCCCAGCACCAGTCATCTCCTACTCCTCCTGGACTCTGCCGCCGATGGTACACTTGCCTACCTCAGATCCCTTCCCCTTGTCCACCTCTCTCTGCTCACACCACAACACGGTAACTAATATGGGCAAAAATTCTAGCTGGATCTTGAGGCGGCTACTCGAATCGGGTGGTTGGGGTGCTACTTGTTATCGTCACATTCCAACTACTCCTATCACTACGACCGCAGCGGTGATCGTGTCATTCGGGAGCCAAAGCCTCTGTTCATGGAATGCAATTTTGGGACAACGGGAATTGTTGGTTCATGCATAGTATTGGTTTTTTATTCTATTCTATTCCTGGCAGTACATGGATCCTTTTTTCTCACCCTGATACATTTTATCAAGTAGTTGAACAAGCCAGGTGAAAGGGGAACTATGCCGATATGTAGTTGTTGATATGCATTTTAGTAGTGGAAGGGGGATTACGATCATATGCAATTCTCTGTGTTTGGTTTATGCTGTTTGTGAGGGCATTTTGGGGATTTCCCAATTTGTTTCTCTATTTTATAGAAATTAGATGAGAGAGTGGGGCCCATCTATCATTGGCATAAGAATGAAGATAAGGAGAGGAAGGTGGCCTTCGGTAGGGTCTCTCGTTGTGCTCAGGGTGGAATCATGGTGATTGCTCCGATCCCCACTTCCACGACAATCTCGGGCGACCGATAGCAACACTTTCTCTCCTCACCTCTTCATATACCGATTTTGGGCACTTCTCTCTTAACTTGAGTAGATCTAATTGAGTTTCCCCCTCTTCCATCAAGAGCAACCCCTAGGGTACTAAGCTTCGATAGCGATGGCCTAGTTTGGTTCCTTGGTTCTAGCAACCTGAGGCCTTGTCCTCGGTGAGGGCGGAGCTCTCCGGTACCGAATCTAGGAGACTTCAACTTTGACTTTGAGCCAGATCTAAGCGGCGGCATGGGCGCATCTTTAGTCTTAAGCTGTGGCTTTGTGCCAACTTTGAGCTATGGTAGCACTGATTTTGCTAGCTTGGAGGTGGTCTGGTGGTGGTGTTCTTGCACGGTCTTATTCAGCCATGAGGGTGAAGACACTGTCTGCCGTGTGGGTGCGGATGAGGTGGGGGTTCTTGCTCGGCTACCATGGACACACCCCTCTCCTCAGCCCCTGATCTTGCTGGGTCATAGGTCCGCCTAAGAGAGCTCAGTGAGTCTGACGACTTCGAGGCAGAGGAGGGGAGTAGTGAGATGGAGGGGGATGGTGGCGACGATGATGATGGTGTCAACGAGGATGACTCGCACATCTTCACATGCCCGGTCTCGCCATGGTGGAGGGACATGCGGCGTCCGACAAACTTGGGCGAGGGCCTAGTTTTCAGTGTGACCAATGCGGCAAGACCTACAGAGACCGAGGGCATGGACCCCTTGCTGAACTCAGGGGTGTCCTTTCTAGCTTCAGCGTTGCCCACTCCGCCAACTTCGTCGGGCCACCCAATGAAGTGTGTGTAATATCCCGAACGTCGTTACGGTATAAGATTTTAAGTCAATCGCGGAATCGCTGGTTTTTCGGTAAATCGCGGGAAGGGAAAAATATAAATTGTAGAACATTGTAAAATAAATTAAATAAATTAAAATAATTAATTTGAATATTTTGGGCTGTCCGGAGGGGTGGGCCGGCCGCTTTGGGCCAGCCAGCCCAAATGGGGGCCCGTACCCCCCTCCCAAACCCTAGCATCCCTCTTTATAAACCCCCTCCCTTGGCCCCTCCCCTCTTTTCCACCCCAAACCAGCCTCCACCACCCCCTTGGGTGCCTCCCCTCCCCAAGTGCCCCAAGTGCTGCTGCCATTGGAGGAGAAGAAAAGAGAAGGAAGGAGAAGAAGAAAGGAGAAGGAGAGGAGAAGAAGGAGAAGAAGAAGAGGAGGAAAAATTGGGGAAATTCTTCATCTAGGTAATTTTTCCTCATCTTAAATCCTCTGTTTTTAGGAATAATTAGGGTTCTTGGCATGGATTATGATGAGAGATTATAGTTTAATTGCCCGATTAGAGTTTAATCACGGGCTGATTTTAGATCTATTCGCGCAGCGCGGCTTGTCTCGCAGTTTTGATCTAGAAAACTAATTTTCCTGTGGATCTTCCCAAAAGGAACGTTGTAGAGGACTTCCAGATGTATCTTCTGTATTTTTTTGAAATTTTTCTACCCTGCGATCGGGGAGATACGGAGTTGGTAATACCGCTGTCCGGCAGGCGGACAGATTGGTACAGTCCGACGGTAATCCGGGGTTTAAAAATAGTAAACGAATTTTCTTGCCTTGTCCGTAGTTGAGAAAGTTGTAGATAATTTAGAGATATAGCTGTTGTATAAATTTGAGAATATGTAGATCCCTGTGCTGTTGTGGGCACGCGTTTGAACGCGGCTGCCCAATCTGCCAGAACAGAGTTCTTCCTCTGTTTTGTGCTTGTATGCTGTGGTTGTGTGCTGAGAGTTGTCTTGTGGACAGGTGGTCTTGTCCCTGAGCACTCTTGATCTTTGTTTATCTTCGCTTCGTCGGTTTGAGGCAAGTGAATGTAGCGGTGGTTGCTACCGTTTAACTTGTTATTCATTCTATTTGCAATTTACATTATTATCGTAATTTGATACATTATGTCATGATTGCATGATATTTTAATTGTAGTGATGGTAGTAAGTATTGATCAAGCGATATGTTATTAACTTTGCTAGTAGACATGTGGATTTCCTGTTTAATGTTATATTGTGGAACATGAAACAAATATGTGGTGGATGTGGAGATGTTGAGAGCATGATAATGCTCCTTGTGGATGAATTAATGTGATTTATGATTTATTATATCATTCATATCATATCATATCATTTGCATATGTGGATGTCGCCGCACCTAGCCGCGACCGTGCAGTACAACCTCTTCTCCATGGAAGCAATTCCGCCTTGGAAAGAGTGGAAGGAAGATAAGCATTCATATGTATTCATTTGTTGTTTGAATGATCGCATCCATATGCCATTTTGCATTCATATGCAATATGTTGTGGTGAAGATATGTTGTGGAAAGATTTATTTGCATCCATATGCAATATGTTGTGGTGAAGATATTTTGTGGATTATTCAACTCCATAGTTGTAATGTGGAATTCTGAGCTTCCTTTGTTGTGTTGTGGATTTGGCTCATGTGAGCTATTTATGGTATGAGGATTGTGGTTGTGGTCGTGGAATGGGATTCGTCCCTTGTGTATGGTAAGGGTTGAGATTGCGGCATGAAATTCTTTTCTCATATACATATTAATTGTTGATAGCAAATGTGCATGTGAGAAATAATAATATATTGAAGTAAAACATACATATGTTTTATTGCATTTAGTAGTGGTAGTGGATGATGTTTAAAGTAGTTAAACAAGGTTTATTCGCTAATACTTTACCGTCATGGATAGTGTTTTGATGTTGAGGATGTAAACATTGTTAATTGTGGAAGGTTTAATGTTGATGATTAATCTATTGTGGTTATGGAAGATTAAATGTTTCTTTTGCATTTAATAGAGGATAAAAAGACTGCATTCATATGACAATTAAATCTTAAATTAAAGAGGTATTATTCTAGAAGTTTATGGTGGTTTAAATATTTATGAACATAAATTGTAATTGTGGATGTATGAGATTATAATGATGATGTTTAAATTGCTTGTAGTTTGAGTAACTTGTTAAGCAGTTTGCTTCTTGAGATTTTTATCTCACTCTTGCTTCCCCTCCCTGGGTGGACTTTGAGCATGCATTGGGAAGGGTAGAGCGGCACCGCACGGATGCACTTGTATTATAATTTTAATGCTGAAATAAAGTTGAAAGAAATCCAGGTCTTTGTTTAGCTATCTTGTAGATAATTGGTTCATCTTATTAATGTTAATTTGGAACCGTTCCTTTGGTTATTATTGTTTAAGTTGAGATGAATATTAAACTGTTCTCATTGTTCATTATTTTCTAGTTTGTTTATGCTTCCGCTTATATTATTTAGTTACTCCATGATACCTTTTGTATCTCAAATTCCTAATAATCCAATCTGAAAATCACTAATCACCAACTCTTCACTTCTGAATTTTAATGATTCTCTAACATGATTACTTTTTAAGCCACCGAAGTCATTTGTATCAGAATATTCGAACAATTAAATCCTTTCTGTTAATGATCCAAATCCGTAATTTACTCTCCCCATAAATAAATCCTTACTTTCCATCATCTATCTCTAACTAATTCATCGGTATTTTTCCACCAAGAAATCATTAATCCAGTTTATACTCAAATTATCATCTCTCCAAATTTCCACAAATTCGATTCATCCATCTAGATCAAATTCTATTAATACCATTAATTCCAGCAAGTACATTTACACTCTTCTAATTTTCCAAAATCATGTAAATCGTCTATCTAGCCTCTTTTTTCATTTGAATTCCACCAATTTATTTCTCCTAAACTCCTTCTATCCTTCCCTTATTTTATAATCGACATGAATCCAACAAGCATTGTTATGTATTTACTACAACAATCATCTTCTCTTCTTGCTACTCTATTTATTCTTCCCGCATTTTATTTTAGGACAAGTACTACCATCATTTACTTTTGAAATATAGTACATAGAAACATTGTCAGACCCCAGATTTTTAACATCCGGAATCCTCTGTGATTAATTGCACTATTCCCTGGATCAGTAGATAGTGCTCACAGATACAGAAAATGAATATCAAATACATACCATACGGAAGCGTAATAAAATAATAAACTTACACATGGGCGATTAGGCGAAATCAATAAATTGCAGCGTAAGAGCGAAGCACAGGGGAACCCTCGGGGCGTGCCACAGGCGATAGCTGGAGGTTCGCGACCTAGCCCTTGAGATCTTCATTATCTTTATCTTCATGACCAATAGTCTTCTTGGCGCGGTGATCGATTCTTAGCTCGGATCATTGTGAGGCGGTGTGAGCACACTAACCACCGTGCTCATGAGCCAATACACGGAATACAAATATATAGTATGCAAAGCTTACCAAAGGAAAGGCTCGGGCTGTTTTATTTGCCAGAAATCTGCTTTTGGTAGCGTCATCATTAATGACTCTTAGTGTTATAGTTACTACCTAGACTGCACACGACGATTGCCATAATTGACTTAACCCACCAAAGACATATTTTCCTTACTGATTGCTGTCTAAGACTCCAAACAGCGGGTGACAGCATTTAGTTAATCCACCAATCATATATTCTCTATATACATATATCTATTCGAATCCACCAATACCTTTGTATTTCGGATTCCTAATATTCCAATCTTGTAATCACTATTCACCAACTCCTCACTTTTAAATTCTAATGATTCTCTAACATGATTACTTTTTAAACCACCAAAATCATTTGTATCAGAATACTCTATCAATTCTATCATTTTTGTTAATACTAGTAAAGTGCCCGTACGTTGCTACGGAATAAAAACATTCAACAGACATAGACACATAAGATTTAACACAGTTTGTCACACGAATATCAAATTTAGCCCCTGAATTACCCTAATTCTATTTGTAGCCCCCTCCCCGAGCGCGGGACTGTACGAAGCATGGTCATAAGACATGGTTTAAAATGTAAAGAAAAAACAAAAGAAATGCCAAAAAAACTAAAAACTAAAATTAAAATGCCAGCACGTTCAAATCAAAGTCGGAATAAACTGACTATAAGCTGAAAAAGGGCTAATTATATGGATCAACCAAAGCCTATCTACTCCTTAAAAAAGTCCCAATTTTTAACCATCCCAGTATACCATTCCTGTCATGCATAGTGCCACAACTACAGTACTACCTCCCTGCACCAACCAAGTGCTCCCAGGCCCCAGCAAAGCAACAGTAGTACCAATACAGTTCACACAACATTTTGGCACCTCTTTCATCTCATCCTGCATCATGCGTCGTATCTTCAGACTTCCAGTGCATGTCATGCTCCGCAAAAGGATCAGCCTGGGACAGTGAAAAGGGCAAAGAAAAAACATATCCACATTTCTAGATTTCTTGTGTTCAGAACAAACAGAACTGCAGCAGCACCGCTTATACAGTGGTCAACTGCACTGCAAAAGTGCAGGACTCCTGTTTTGCCAAACATTTGCCAATCTTTTTGTGCTGAGAGCTAAAAGAAAAAAAGATATATTCTATCAGTGCACATCATCTTTCTTTGATTCTTTCGCAGTGATCATTGATCATTTCACCAACTTTGTTCAAGTTATGCTGTAGAAACACGACTCCAAAAAGTTCATGTAGTGGAGACTTCAGTGCTAAATCTGACAGAACAAGCCTTCCAGCGATCCAGTCCCAGATGCAAACAACCTTCACCAAGGATAAGAGGGAGTACGTTATCTTTACTTCTCTATCTGTAACAGCTAAAAATTTCTCAAGGGAAGAAGAAAGAACAATTAAGAACATTACGGTAAATTAGCCCTATTGTTTTTATTTATTCCCCCTGGTGTCATGATTATGTCTTAGAAGTTACCCAAGGAACAGCAGGATAAAAAGGACTGTCATGTCATGTCAGTTGTTCCTGTCCTTTAATTAAACCCCAATGCAGGAGCAGTTGACAACAACATTATTACCAGGCTACAACTACAACAAGATGCCTTGTTTTTACTGCTGTTTTTCCAGTTTTTCAGTCATTCAGATTGGGACTGTTTCTTTAGAGAAACTCACCAACCAATATGTGCCTCATTTATCTTCAGTTATTGCAAAGCAGCTACCATGAAGAATGGAAAGGCAAGCTGAAAACAGAAATTTGCAATGACTGAAGGAAACAGGAGTATCGTCACATCAGATTCTTGCTGGTTCCTACTCCTATCCATGATCATACTCTAGATCTAACTAAAGATTTGCCCTTTAGGGAATAGTGATTGTAATTATATCAATAGAGCATTTGTCCATATTAACATGGCCCTTCTAAAAATAAGGTGCTTATTTATTGGTCTTGCATGTACTTGTTATGCTCTAAATTTGTAAAACAAAAGTAGTGTGGCACTTTTTCATTCTGCTAACACATTGGGGAAAAACTATTGTTGTTTTGTAAACATATTTCAATAATGTGAAATGATATATTTGTTCGCATGATATACTTGTTATGCTCTAAATTTGTAAAACAATAGTGTGGTACCTTTGCATTCTGCTAACACATTGGTGGTGATGGGGTTCTCAAAGTCACAACAATGTAAAAATCAGCCTTGGCATCCTGGCCAATATATTCATTGTTTCCTGGCCAATCACACAATTGCTTTGCTCGAAATTTGAAATTCTTAAAGACAATACATTAAGAACCACTATCTCATAATCCCAAAAGAAAAAAGAATGCAGATAAATTTGGGGATGATTTTAGCGAAAATTGATGCTCTTGAGGCTTAGCACATTAGCATATCTCAATGAAGATGACTCTAACATCAACTATGCATTGGTAGGTGATCATTCAATACAAATTATGGGCCCATGGATGCAAAAGCTTAATTTAGTGCACTAACACTTTTTGTATAGTTTTGACTAAAGATTCGATGCGGTTTGTAGGTATTGACAAATTGATGGAGTGCTTACGTTCAAAATGAAAAAATGTATGATTTTCCTAACGAGAAAACCTACAACACTTATAGTTCATGCAGCTTCTAAACCAAAGGAATCAAATGCTATTCTTGCCTTGAAGCCAATTATGAGAGAGAAGCTGCTGACAACAATAATTACCTAGACATCCGGGTTGAAAGTTCGAGAAAATAAAATGTATTGGAAACCAAGTGAACATGCAAATTATCAAAGCCAAGTCTCACAACAGTCGAACTAAGATATTTCCATACCACACATCCCGGTGCGGCATTTCATCAAACACCATAAGAGCGGCCGCGGATCACCGACTTGAATACATTACGACCGGGGCCGTCTGGCAGCGATGGTGTCAACTTGCTACACAAAAAAGCCTCATGAACTTCTGTTTATTTTGTTCTTAAATTTAGTTTATTTGCCAACATTGTTTCTGGCCAATATATTCATTGTTTCTGGCCAATCACACATTGCTTTGCTCGGAATTTGAAATTCTTAAAGACAATACATTAAGAACCACTATCTCATAATCCCAAAAGAAAAAAAGAATGCGAGATAAATTTGGGGATGATTTTAGCGGAAAATTGATGCTCTTGAGGCTTAGCACATTAGCATATCTCAATGGGAAGATGACTCTAACATCAACTATGCATTGGTAGGTGATCATTCAATACAAATTATGGGTCCATGGATGCAAATGCTTAATTTAGTGCACTAACACTTTTTGTATAGTTTTGACTAAAGATTACGATGCGGTTTGTAGGTATTGACAAATTGATGGAGTGCTTACGTTCAAAATGAAAAAATGTATGATTTTCCTAACGAAAACCTACAACACTTATAGTTCATGCGACTTCTAAACCAAAGGAATCAAATGCTATTCGCCTTGAAGCCAATTATGCGAGAGAGAGCTGCGGCAACAATAATTACCTAGACATCGGGTTGAAGACACGTGTTTAGCCAAAGAAAGAAAAATTAAGATGTCTGATCTAGATTCTAGAAAGTAGGAACAAAATTAAAGACATCGGTCGACATGTTGCTTACGAAGTGGTAATAGTTCCATTAACAAAACCTCCATAGCGCAAGAAGAAACAATCGGATCCGGCCGCCGCGCCGGTTCTGATCATTGCCGGTCTCGATCGCCCGAGATCGGTTGCCGCCGACACCTTTCGCCACCATGGCGCGGATCCCGCCATCACCGCGCGCACCGGCCTAGATCCAGGCGTGCGGTGGGGAGGAGGCGGCGGCGGGGTGGGGGAGGGAGGCGGGCGGGCGGAGGCGGGGGAGGCGGGCGGGCGAAGGCGGGAGGCGGCGGTGGCGGGGTGGGAGAGGAGGCGTCGGTGAGCGGAGGCGGGAGGCGGCGGCGGCGGGTGGGGAGGAGGTGGCGTCGTGAGCGAGATGAGCGAGGAGGCTGCGGCGGGGTGGGAGAGGGAGGCGTCGGCGGGCGGAGGAGTGGGAGGTGGCGGCGCGCGTGGGCGGAGGAATGGAGGCGAGCGTGGTCGCGGTCTCACGGATGATTCGAGGAGGCGAGGCGAGCGAGGTCATGGGGCGGGCGTTACTCGGATATGGCGAGGGGAGGTTTCGGCGGATTCGGCGGAGGAGTGGGCGGCGTGAAAGAATCGGCCCACATGTCGGCACGAAATAAGCGAGGATTGGTTTGGAGGACGGACGGACTGCCACCAACTCAATTTTTAAGTAGTAGAGATAATCCAAATCCATAATTTGCTCTTCCCATACTCCACCTTATTTTTCCATTACCTACCTCCAACCCATTCATCAATATTTTTCCACCAAGAATATTACTAATCGAGTTTATACTCCAATTATCATATCTCTAAATTTCCACTAATTCAAGTTACCCATCAAGATCAAATCCTTTCAATCCCATTAGGTCAAGGCTACGACTTACTAGTATACATCCACCAATGTTATCATTGATCAAGATTATACTTCCGTATTCGTTATTATCCCTCCAAACTCCCAAGATTCAAATCATCCCTCTAGTATTTGAGTAAATCCTAATAATCCCATTATTACCAACATCTCCTAGGAATTTATATCAGTGGCGTAATCCAACAATTACCTTTTCACTCTCTAATTCTCCAAGATTCATTTAATTCATCTACCTACCTTGCATATTCATTTAGACTCCACCAATTTACTCCCAGAATCCACATTATCGTTTCCCCTCTATGATCGACATGAATCCACCAGCATCTTTTATATTTTTATCATAGCAACTATCTCCTTCTCTACACATATGTTTATTCTTCCTGACCTTTGGTTTGGTGAGAAGTATTATCATCATTTAAAAATATAATACCTAGAAATTTCCTGAGACCTAGCAGTTTGAACAAAAACATAATGTGTAAGGGAATGCAATAACAATAGCGATTCAGATTCCATCCACCGTTACATGGCATCTGCACCATATGCTTAATCTTTCAGCGTTATAGCCGCTTAACTTATCACTGGGGCGACACCCAGGACAACACAATTCAGGGCCTTTCACTGCCCTCCATTTTTCTTCATTCCCGCCCACAAAGTTTTTGAAATAGAACTATATCTAGTTAAGTTCCCATGTTCGCCCATAACCGTGGGCACGGCTATTCGAATAGTTTTGACTCTGCGAGTTTGTACACTTTCACCACAGCGATAATCCACCGTTGCCCACGATTCCTTGGTCGGTGGTCAAATAGATACCACATGTTGTTCGAATATCTAGTTCCTCTAGCCATCTCACCCTATGGGTTGTTCCCACTTGCGGTGGGTCTCATCGTTGCGGGATGTTCACCACGGCTACTAGCATTATCGGGCTCCACTCCCCAATGCTAGTACGGTGATGAACGTCACCCTCCACTCGGTGTCCCTTTAGGCCTCCTTTGCCCTTGCATATCCACGTCTAGCCACTACCGGTGAGATGAGTCGGGGAGTTGTACTGTTTTACACGGGAGGTCATGAAAAGGTTCAGTCCTTAGTGTTACCTGGGCGGTTCTACCACACTCCATATTTGTGCTCCCACCGCACCACATACCAGCCCCCAAATCATCCGCCCAGATATTCAAGCAAGTTGGGGTTTTTGGGAGCATAAAATAATCATATCCAACACATATTCCAATCATTATCACCATGACTGCCCAAACCGGTTTCTCATGATTGAAAATGATGCTTGGCGTTCTCACGCCCATGAATATCTATCGAGTACTAAGCATGGCATATAATTACGGACTTATTTTGAAAGGTTACTATTATAATTTTGCTAGGGCGACAAGGTTCGCATAACCAATATTCAAAAGGGGGTGTAATATTAATCAAGGCAAACAATAGGCATATAACTAGAATCTTGAATTAAACATGTAGTTGCATATAAAATTAATAGCATGCAATTTGATAATTTAAACAAAAGTAGTTTGCGAGAAAATATAGGTTCAACATGATCAAAGTATTGACTACTTTGGCGGTTTTACCATGATCTTGAGCTCACACAATGCTTTCTCTTGAGCTTTTGGTCTCTATCTTCCCTTGAGCTTGACCTCGCTTGATCTCTGAATCTTCACGACTTCCAATTTCTACTTACGCGACAAACGACTGAATCCAAATAAAGGCAAATAACTCAGAAGATCCAAATAAATTCGAATAAACTCAATTTAGTTTTATTATGAGTTAATGGGTAACTGGAGGCAAGGTCGGTGGTAGAATACGAGGACTCGGTCTTTTTATTAATAATCTCTTTTATTATTTTTATATTTATTTAGGAAGTTCCATGAGTCGGGTTAAACCTACGATTTGGTGTCGAGGTTGGGGAGCATTATTTTGGTGGCGTTATATTCAAGACATATGTTATATTTAAACAATGTATACAATTATGTTCTATGTTATTATTTATTAATCTAGTGTTAAGATTTAATTAATGGCACCCTTATTATTTCACCTACACTTTAGTTATTATTAAGCTTAGCTCCATTTCTAATTTACTTACCTAGGCAAGGTTTATCATATAGGGTTATATTTTAATATTACTATTTTAATTACATCTACCACTGGAATTTATTTAGTGGCGGCATGCAAAGCGTTAGGGCACATGTTTTGGTTATAATTAAGGGTAATCCTTTGATCTAAATCCTTGTTAGTATTTTTTTTGTCAAACATAGTGTCAAATTTATTTTCCTTAACTTTAACTTGAAGGTCTTTATTAATTTTAGAACCATCTTGTACTAATGTCTTTACTTAATATTTGGATGAGGATAAATAATGAAGGTATATTAATTATGCACATATGGTAACTAATCAAATATTAAATCTTCCCAAGGATGTGTAATATTAAGCAAGTTAAATAGTGGGCATAGATATAAGGGTTATGATTTAAACTATGCAATGATTAATTCTATAATGTTTACTAATAAGCGATGGCTTATGATATATTCTTTAAACCATCCTTATTTGTTAAATTATCATTCCATGGAGCATAATCCTTAGACAAGATTTTGATTCAATTTCTTATCATGCCTTTAACTAATTGTTTAAGCTTTAAAACAACTACTCAAAGCACATTAGTTGCTAACATATGTTGTTTGATCTATGATTAATCATTTATTAAGCTCATCTTTATCCTGATAAATTTTAGCATCTTTTATTAATTATTTTGAAATTTCTTGATTTTCCTCCTTACTGTAGCTCGGCAAAAAAAGCATTCTAAAACCCGACTTTATTTGGCGGGGAATCGAACTCGAGCCGGCGGGATGGGAGCGACAGCCACTAGCAGTCTTGCCCTGGGTGTTTCGTGGCCGAGGGGAGGCCAACCGGTTAAGGTGAGGAGGGCAGGGCAAACAGAGGAATCGGCCGGCGGCCGGCGGCGAGGGCTCCGGCGAGGAGGCCGAGGGTAGGTCAGTAGGCAAAATGGGGTCCCGAGGAGGCGAGGAAGCCGTGGGGAGGTGGCGCTGCCCGGCGGCCTGGTCGGCTCGGTCATTTGTTTGAGCAGCCGGAGAGGGAGGCGCCGGCAGTAGGGAGGAGAAAGAGAGAAATGGAGGAGCATGAGCGGTAGGGAGTGGAGGGAGCTTCAAGCGGGTCGGCCGGGCGGAGAAGGTCAGAGGTGAGCCGGCGGGAGGCCATGGGCGGCGGGGGAGGCCAACGTGGAGAGAGGAGCTCGGCGATGAGGAGCTCTGCTAGGAGTGGGAAAAGCCGGCGCCGAGGTTGCTCTCTGCGGAATTGAAAAGTGGTCGCAGGAGGAGTTGGCGGCGGAAATGGCGGCGGCCAATTTCGGGAAGAGGGCCGCTCGGCAAGCACATGGATTTTGGGGCGATTATTGCGGGGAGAGCGAGGGGATGAGGCGGGCGGACGGGCGCACCTCCTCCTTATAGGTTTGGCCGTAGGCGGCGGGACGGACAGGCTGGCAAAGTCCGTGACGGACTCGGCGCGGGGTGTGCAGGGCGCGGGGCTCGGAGATGCGACCTGGCGGGGCGACGTGACGGTGGCAGGGCTCTGACCACGCGGCGCAGGGCAGGGTTGCTTGCCACGAGGATTTTGGCGCAGGGGGCGGAAGAAAGAAGAAGACGTGGGCGGCTTACGCCCGCGAGAATGGGGAAGGGAGGAGGAGAAAGCGGGAAGGCGTGGGCGCTCGGGAGAAAGAAGGAAGGGAGAAAGAAAGGCCCGGGCCGCCCGGCCGAGCAAAGGAAGAGAGGGGGAGAGAGAGGCTGGGCCCACATGGGAGTAAGAGAGGTAAAAGAATGAGGGAAGATGGGAGAAAAGGGAAAATTAGTGCTTAAGCAAAATTTAAAAAAAATCTGGTTTTCTAATTTGCATTCTTATTTACACTAAGAATTATTGTTTGAAGTTTTGCATAGCGTTCAAAATTTTGAATTTTTAATTTTTAACTATTTAGATGTGAGCTTTTAAAACTTCTTTGCCATTTCTTCTCTTTTACATAAGTAGTTTGATTTCAGATTTTTATTTTCAGCATTCTATATTCAAATGTTAATTTGTGTGTAGATCCTTGGATTTTCTACTTCTTTTGTTAACACCACTTTGCTTTTAGAGTTGGATATTATTTCTTAATATTTTAATTTGCACACCACAAAGCCCAAAAGATTTAAATATTCAAAAGAAATTTTGAATGCCAGAAAAATTTAAGAAAAGTGTTAAAAGAAATTTCATAATTTTGGTTATCCAAATTTTGGGATGTTACAAACATCATGAGACTTAGCAGTTTGAACAAAAACATAATGTGAAAATGCAATAGTAATAGCGATCCAGATTCCATCCACCATTTCATAGTCTCTGCACCATATGCTTAACCTTTCAGCGTTATAACCGCTTACATTACCACTGGGACGACACCCAGGACAACACAAATAAGGGCCTTTCTCTGCCCTCCACTTTTCCATTTCCACCCCCAAAGTTGTTGAAATTGAACTATATCTGGTTAAATTCCCATGTCTGCCCTTGACCGTGGGCACGACTATTCGAATAGTTTTTGACTTTGCAGAGTTTGTACACTTTACCCACAAGAGATAAATCTACTCGTTGCCCCACATGATTCCTTAGCCATGCAGTTGAGTAGACTATCACAGGACTGTTACAATGCATAATCCTACTTGTGGTTACGCCCGCTAAGGTCTATCTTCTGTAGGATGCGACCATCCCTCGAGAAGGGTTCCTCGTGAGCCATCACGGGCAAAGGCGGGAATGAGACCATCCATCCCTTTGCTCGTGTTCACACCTTCACGTAACCACACTAGAGCTATGCAAATTAGTTAGCAATGCCTACATTTTGCCAGCGTGTAGTTGTACTGTTGTACCTTGGGAGGCCATCACAAGATTCGGTCCTTAGGGATTATCTGGGCGGTTCTGCCACTAACCCACTTTGTACTTCCACTGCACCACTCACACAGTCACACCGTCGAACCATCTGCCCAGATATTTAAGCAAGTGGGGTTTTTGGGAACATAAAATATTCATACCAACATATACTAGTCATCATCACAATGACTGCCCATTCAAAATTCTCTCATGTTTAAAAGTGATGCTTGAGCGTTCTCACGCCCATGAATATCTAAACAATACTAAGCATGGCATATAATCACAGACTTATTTTCAAAAGATTATTATCATAATTTTTCTAGGGTGACAAGGATCACATAATCAAGTATTCAAAAAGGGGGTGTAATATTAATTAAGGGAAACATGGGCATATAATTAGGATATTAAATTAAACATGTATTTGTATATAAAATAATAGCATGCAATTTGATAATTTAAACAAAAGTAATTTAGAAAATGTAGGTTCAACATGATCAAAGTATTGACTCGCCTTGGTTACCAAAGTCTGGATTTTGAGCGTCGGAATCTCAACAATCTATGACTTCTTCTTCACAGGCTTGAATGCTAATTTTTAGTCTTGCGAAAATTTGGATACAAATCAGTACAATAACCAAAATAACACAACAAAATTCAAACAAGCTTCACAAATATTGGTTCTAGTTTCATTGGATAGCTCTTGAATTTAGATGAATTTAGAAATTGGTTTCACTTAATTTGGAGTTAAAATAAATAAGTTATGTCCATTTGAAAACTTTCGGTCCAGTTAAATGCTGAAAATAATAAATCCCGACAGGTGGGGCCCTTGTCGATGGCTGCCTTTCATGCGCCGACCTCCCCTCTCTCGCCTCGGCGGTGGGGCTGGCTGTCGGTGAGACAGCGATCGGTGACGGTGGGACCCACATGTCGGGGCGCATTAAAAAAATGGCTCAACCTCGGTAGGCGGCGGGCTCGAGCAGCGCCGAGAGAGGCGGGGTGGGGAGAAAGGAATTGGCACTGCTAGCCAGGCGGGCTCGCAGCGCATCTCAACCCATAAGGGTTGATTTTACCTTTTGAGGTAGTGCGCGGGGGAGGCTGAGCAGAGGCGGTCCGGGGCCGGAGAGGGCGCCGGCGAGGAAGGTCCGGGGAGGCCCGTGGGGGTGCTGAAATGAGTTGTTGGTGCTGCAGCGATGTTGATGGTAGCGACGACCGGAGTTAGGGAAGAAGAAATCTTGGCGATCGAGTGGCTTTGGAGGCAATTAGGCATGGTGGGAGAATGAGGCGGCTTGGCGGTCCTTTGAGGGCACCCGGGCTTTATAACCGACCGTGGTGGTGGCCACAGCAGAGACCAGCGGGGGAGGGGAGGGTGCTGCTGACGGGGTTGGCGGCGGCAATGAGGCGGCAGAGGGTGCAGCGGGGTTCAAGGGCAGCGGCTTCATGTCCTTCCCCACGGCGTTGCCTCCCAGCTGGATTCGCGTTGCCTATCGCGATCTTGGCCGAGGTGGAGAGGGGGTCCGGCGGGGAAGAAAGGGAGGAAGAAGGAGCCGTGCGGGTAGGGCCCTGCGTCGTGAGCGAGGCGGCCGAGAGGGGCCTTGAGGCAAGGGGGCTGAGGTTGGGCGGTCGGCTGGCGGCTCTCTCCTCTTTCCTTTTTATTTTCTTTTTCTTTTCCTTTATTTTCTTTTCTTTTTCTTGATTTGTGGTATATTTATTTTGTGTACAAATATATGTCTAAATTTTTGGATGTGAACATTTATATTTTTAGACCAATATTTCTCCCATTTTTATGTATCATCTTTTTAGATTCGGATTTGAATTTTAAATTTTCTATTATTGAAAGTGCATTTCTTTCTTGAAATTTGCTAATTCTTTTGGAAATTTTAACCAGTTTCTCAAGAAAATAATATAAAATCTCAAATTCAAACACAAAGCATTGAAGACAATTCATAACATTATATTTTACACTTTTTAAATTTCAGGATGTTACACACGCAATGGCACTAGTTGAAGCGATAGTGTATTGAGAATGAACTGAGGCATCCTACTAATTATGAGGCATGGAAAGACTTTGATAAAAAAATATCTGTGGTTTGCACGAGATGCAAGAAACTTGAGACTTGACCATGCTATAGATTTTTAATCTATTTGGCAACATGAGCAGCTTGTACATCATGTGGCCAGTATTTATTGTGGCTTACAACTTGCCACCATGGTTATGTATGGATCATTGTAACTTCATGATATCTTTACTCATCCCAGGTCCTAAAGCTCCAGGAAAGAAGTTTGATGTATTCTTGCAACCTCTCATAGAAGAATTAGTTGAACTTTGGGAGGGTGTTAGTACTTATGATGTTTTCTTGAAGGATGTTTGAGCGCATGCTGCAATTATATGGTGCGCCCATGATTATCCAGCATTGAGAACTTTATCAGGTCCAAGCATAACCGAAATCTTGTAAAGCTGTTGTCTCAGAAGTTCTCTCTCAATTCAGTGCAACCAATGGGTTCCTTCATATTGTGGGAATTCGGTCACGCTCGGAGGGAACTTCCACAAGTACAACCGCTGCACGTGTACAACCGCTCGAAGAAACACTTCATTATGAGAGAGAGGGAGCAGCTATACTTTGATAAACAATAGAGTCTGAACAGCAATAATTACATATGCTGAAGCAGCATGCACAAGAGGGGGAGGCAGCAAGGAACAAGCAACTAGAAGAGATGGAAGAGTTGAAAAAGAAGCAACAAGAAAATGAAGTAATTCTTCGTCATCTATTAACCATCACACAGGTTCAGTACAACCCTTAAACTGATGGTCAGAGAAGTTCACATTTATGAGTAATTCAATATCATTTTAGAGTAGTTTAATGTCTCAGGTTCAGCGAACTGGTAAGTATTTTGGGGGTTCTTCAAGGACATGTCTACTGTTAAACTTTCTACTTTCTGGATGCATTTTGCTGTGAACTTTCATGTCTGAATGGTACCTACTATGTGAGAAGCCTCTTATAGTGTTCTGCATCTATCACATAACTGTAGACGCACTTCAAGTAATGCTTCACATAATCTCGTTCAGTTGCTCGTATATTCCACATAGCAGGAATAACTCTGTGCTATCTTCTTAAGTCTATCATCCGAGTCGATCATCAGTTCGACGGTAAATCTTCTGGGACGGCCGCAATGTTGTCCTCGCAGCCGGTAGTTAGCAGAACTAATGCTTCAGCAGCCGCTGCAGATTGATTTACCCGTGGTGCCAAAAGTACGTCTTCCAGATCAAGTGTTAGTATGACGTCCTGCACCCATCCTTCCGAAAGTGGAAACAAAATTTGTTCTTCCAGGATATGCTTAATTTTCTACAATGAACGATTGAATTTGGCTCAGCTGCTTGCTGCTGGTGTACTCTAGAAGCAACACAATAGCGGCCACTTTAGGGATATTTGCGTGTGGCGTCCTTGAAAGTAAACAATCCTTAAGCTTGTTGATAATCTCGGGCCAACTCCCGATCCCTATTTTTGCCCACTTATCCAGCGCTAAGCATGATATGACACTTTTTGCTTCGCCATGCGCCAAGATCATGGTGGCGTTGATCAGGAAGTCTACGGCACCGCTCAATATAGCTTGAGCTTCTGGTTTCTGGCTTATTTTTGTACTATTCATAATTTCGTCTTTTTTTGAATTTTTGATTTTTTTTGAGTTTTTTTGCCGGTTCTTTTTGCGTTGTCTGTGATGGGCTAACAATTTTTTTATTTTCAATTTTTAAATTTAATTATATTGAATAAGCCTCATCATTCTGATGTTTTTTCGGCCACTACGGTGTTTTCGACCATAAGCCACCAAAAATAAGCCGAACTCTGATACTTTGCGCCTGAACTCCATCCCAGCTTCATCCGGCGTGGCAACCATCTTGCTCATGACGTTAATTGACATCCCAACCTCGTCGATCTTCTGTTTGAAAGGAGCAGGAATCCTTATGTTTTAGGAGCAAGGGAATAACCTCGTCTTCAGTGCAAGAATCAGAGGCGGTCCTGTTACTCGTGCTGCCGTGACAACACAGGCAAGTAGCTGATCTGAGGGCGTGGTCCATGGTCCAAACGCCGAGTAGCTGGTCTCCTCGACGGAATCTGACACCACCAGCTTCTTGGCATATGTGACCAAAGACAGGTTGAGGTGACACGCATGTTAACCGGAAAGCTTTTCTATGGAGAGTCCTCAGGTTGAGGCCCTCCCCCACTGGATTTTCTTCCGTTCCCGCGATGAACTCCGTGTAGTTGTCTTTCTTGTAGCGATCACGGCCTGGAGGCCCAAACAATCTCTACTCCCAGCGGATTTTGATCTCAAAGATCTGAGGAGCAGGTTCAGCAGCGTGGCGCTAAAGATGATGCCTTCGGCGAGCACAAGACCGTAGAACTGTTGGTATAGGAGTAAGCTATATTAGCGGGGATTAAAATCTTTAATTGTGTAAACCAGGAAACTATATGTGTAAGAGATCATAAATCGTTACCACTAGACGTGCAGTGTAACAGAAGTAGAGTTGAAATGACCAGTTCAATGAAACATGCCTTTGGTGTAGTAAGTAGTCGATCTACTTTTGGCTAATTGTCTCCACCTCGTGATTATCCTGTCAGCGCCCGCGATCGCAGCAATGCCTTCTTGAGATCCACATCCAAAGATGGAACATCATGCGTCGATATGCTAACACCAACGTGCACGACAGGGGTTATGAGATGTGGAGGCTAAGGTTTCGATGGATGTGTCTACGGATCCCTCTCTCAACCCCCTCACCTCCTTTTTATATGACCTTGATCGGATCCCTATCCGATATAATCAGATATCATATCCAACTTGAAAAGTCTCATACTAGATCTTTATCTAATACGAGTAGAGATTATATCCTACTTGGAGACTAACTTCTAGGCCCTTATTGTTCTGACCCATTAAGTATATGATCTTCTAGGTTCATGTATATTTGTCTATTGGCTAAAATCTCTTTTCACGTCCATAAGTTTGTAATGGTCCCTAGCAAGACATAACGACTTCTAAATATATATGAAGATCATATCGGACGAACTTATATAGTGCTTATGTACCTGATCCATTTACCTTATGATACCAGATCGAACTCAAAGTGAGAAATGTTCCATCCTTTAATAACTTGATCCTTCATTCGAACCTATAGTCCTATAGTGAATTACTCAGATGTGATTGACTCCTCAACCACATTTGGCATGGCCATGCACTTACTTAATGTAACCACGTCGAGGGGCCCAGAGATATCTACCCCGTTATATAAGAGGGACAAATTCCATATTGATCGCTCAAATTCCTTCGCTTGTTTCATAGTAAACCCGAAACTTACCTTTATGACCACCCAGTTATAGAGCAATGTTTGGCAATCTCTAAGTAAACTATTACACATGTAGTAAATTGTGATAATCTACGATTTAAGGATCCTACATACACTATGTATGAGCCCAACTGATAACATTTAAGAATATAACAACTCACACATTGTCTCATGGTAGATCAATCCAATACCTTGTTTTCTAACATATGTCTATATTATTGATATGATATCTATATCAATGATCCAAAAAAATATGATCATCAATCAATACATGTGTTGATCTATAAATCATAATTGTTCCATATAATGACATAAGATCAAGGATAATTTAGAATAATATGAAAACATAAATAAAGAATTCAATGAACAAGTCACATACTTGTTGATCAACATAAAAGATATTTATTCAATCGACAAAATAATATATTATTCAAAAGATTATAAATATAGAAGTGATAAAATCATCTCCTTGATTGCCCCTAGGGCATATCACTAACAATCTCTCACTTGCACTAGAGTCAATCATGCAAGTGTCTAATACCCATAGTTCTCATGTGTGCCTCATACTTTGGCTATGAAAGAGGCTTTCTCAGTGATTCAGCAATATTTATATCCATGTGCTCTTTGTATACTTCAGATCATCTATATCAACAATCTTGCGAATGAGGTGAAAATGCCGAAGTATGTGCTTCGATTTTTATGCGATCTAGCCTCCTTGGCTTGCACAATGTCTACACTATTATCACAATAGAGATCCATTGGACTAGAAATATAAGAGATCCCACCCAGCTCAAAGATGAACCTCTTTATCCAAACAGCCTCCTTTGTAGCTTCGGAAGCCATAATATACTCAGGCTCTATTGTAGAATTAGTAATCATCTCTTGCTTAGTACTTTTCTAGCTCACTACTCCTCCATTAAGACAAAACACAAATCCAAACTACGATAAAACATTATCTTTATCAGTTTGGATGCTAGTATTAGTGTAACTATTTATGATTAGTTCTTCCTCACCTCCATAAACAAAGAGCACATCCCTAGTCTTTCTCAAATATTTTAGGATATTCTTTACAGCTATCCAGTGACCTTCATCTGGATCTGACTATGACACATCCGGGCATGTACAAAGTATGGCATATATGATAGACCCAATGACAGAAGCATATGAAATCTTATTCATCCGATCTCACTCATCAGGTGTCGAAGGATACTGAGTCTTGCTAAGACTAATACCATATGACATAGGAAAGAAACCCTTCTTGGAATCCTACATGTTGAATCGCTTCAACACTTAGTCAATGTACATATCTTGGCTTAGGGTCTGTTTGGCAACGGCTGCGGCTTATGACTTTTGGTTTAAATTTTTAAATTTTGGTACATTTACGATGCAGTTACGGAGAGAGATACTCACTTGCGATTTTGCATGGTACAGATATTGAGCTTTTAACGTATACATCGTTTAACTTGTAGACCTCGTCTTGAGAAAATACTCTGTTTGAAAGTTAGGTATTGAGCAAAAGCCAAAAATCGTCAGCTTTGGAGGAAAAGAACAGGCCCTTAATCCAATTAGCCTTTTATTTCTATCTCTATAGATCTTTATGCCCAAACTATATGTTGTCTCTACTAAGTCTTTCCTAGAGAAACTATTTCTTAATGAAGACTTGACAATTAAAGCATAGAATATCATAGCGATCAATTATATGTCATCTACACAATGAACCAGAAAAACAAGTGTACTCCCATTAGCCTTTTTGTAAACACAAGGCTCTTCTTCATTCTTGACAAAGCCAAACCATTTGACTACCTTATCAAAATAAATGTTCTAACTCAGAGAAGCTTGCTTCAGTCCATAGATAGATATCTGAAGTTTGTATATCTTTCTAGCATTTTGGGGATCGATAAAACCCTCATGTTGTATCATGTACACATCCTCACTTTGGTTTTCATTTAGGAAAGCCGTTTTGACATTCATCTACCATATCACATAATTAAAATATACAACAATAGCTACAATAATCTGTATAGACTTAAACATAGCGATGGATCTATTTTGCTGTGCAACCCCACATCACAGTAATTCACAAGTGTTCTAGCGGTCTTTGCCACCTCGTTCAGTTGCTCGTATATTCCACACAGCAGGAATAATTCTGTGCTATCTTCTTAAGCTATCATCCAAGTCGATCATCAGTTCAACGGTAAATCTTTCAGGACTGCCGCAATGTTGTCCTCGCAGCCGGTCGTTAGCAGAACCTTCTTGCTCATGACGTTAATTGACATCCCAACAGTAATTTCCTCGCCGATCTTCTGTTTGAAAGAAGCAGGAATCCTTTTGCTTTAGGAGCAAGGGAATAACCTCATCTTCAGTGCAAGAATCAGAGGTGGTCCTGTTACTCGTGCTGCCGTGACAACATAGGCAGGTAGCTGATCTGAGGGTGTGGTCCATGGTCCGAACGCCGAGTAGCAGGTCATCGACGTAATCTGACACCACCAGCTTCTTGGCAAATGTGACCAAGGATATGTTGAGGGTGGCACGCATGTTAATCGGAAAGCTTTTCTATGGGGGTGGGCCTCCCCGTGAGGCCCATCCCTGCACCGTCGATTGCCCTCCCCCACGGATTTTCTTCCGTTCCCCGCGATGAACTGCATGTAGTCTTCATTCTTGTAGCGGTATCACGGCCCGAAGGCCCAAACAATCTCTACTCCCAGCGGATTTTGATCGTCATAGATCTGAGGAACGGGTTCAGCAGCGTGGCGCTGAAGATGATGCCCAGGGCGAGCACAAGACTGTAGAAGTGTGGATACGGGTAGGCTAAAGTACTGTAGATTAAAATTTTCTACCGTGTAAATTAAAAAGCCGGTCATATGAGTAAAAGATTATAGATCGTTACCACTAGACACATAGTATAGCAGAAGTAGAGTTGAAGCGACCGGTTCAATGAAACACACGTCAGTATAGTAGTAGTCGATCGTTCTTTGGCCAACCGTCTCCTCCTCGCGATTGTCCTGGTCAATACCGCAGTCGCAGCAGCGCCTCTACCAAGATCTACATGTCGAGGGATGGAACGCCATGCGTCAATATGCTAGCACCAACACGCATGACAGGGGTTATGAGATGTGGTGGCAAGGGTTTCGATGTGTGTGTCTAGCGATCTCTCCATTTGCCCCGCACCTCCTTTTATATAGCCTCCAGTCAAATCATTATCCGATACGATCAGAAATTGTATATATCCAACTCGGATAGCTGGATCTTTCACTTGAACCTGTAATAGATTACTCACTTGTGATTGACTCTTCAACCACGTTCTGCAAGGCCATACACTTCCATAATCCAATTACATCGAGGGGCTTAGAGATATCTCTCCCGTTATATATATAGGAGGAATAAATTCCATCTTGATCGCTCGTGTTGCTCTACATGTTTCACAGCAAACCTAAAATCTACCTTTATGACCACCTAGTTATGTAGTAGTGTTTGATAGCCCCTAAGTAAACGATTACACATGTAGAAAACTGTGATGATCTCAGTTCTAAGGATCCTATATGCACTATGTATAAGACCAATTGATGACACTTAAGAATATAATAATTTCCATCGTGTCTCATTGTAGGTTAATCCAACACCATGTTCTCTAACACGCGTCTACATTATTGATTTAATATCATATATCTATAATCTGTGACTCATGATCATCAATCAATACATGTGCTGATATGTAAATCATAATTGTCCCATATAATGATAAAAGATTAGGGATAATTTAGAATAACATGAAAACATGAATAAAGAATTCCACGAACAAATCACATACTTGTTGATCAATATAAAAGATATTTCTTCAAGGGATAAAATAACATATTATTCAAAAGGTAATAAATATAGAAGTGAGATATTCATCTTTATGATTGACTCTAAGGTATATCATTATTAAGAAGATGTTCCTGTGGTCATCTTGCTTCAGGTACGGGTTGACGTAGTCGTTCTTGCTGAGACGCCTGGACTGGAGGACAGCACCATGCATGTGGTGACTGCGGCGACCTGCGCGCTGCGCCAACAACAAGGCCAGATGCATGGTCCTTCCTGCTAATTTCTGTAGATGGCGCATTGTCGGTGGAGTTAGAGAGATTAGAAAACGGAAAGGTTGTTTCTTCGAAAACAACGTGGCGAGAAAGGTGGACACGACCGGACTTGACATCGAAGCGCCTATAACCTTTGGAACGCGGCTTCCCTATTCCTATTTCTCCGTTCCCTCCGTGTTCCTATCTACGAGTCATGCATCTGTTAATTTATTGCTTGTGTTGTGGGACCACTGTATTTAACAGATGCATGACACATTGATAGAAACATAGAGGGACACAGGGAAATGGGAATAGGGAAGCCCCGTTCTAACCTTTATGCTCGTCCGGGTAGCAAAGAAAGATGCAAGGAATGGAATGGGCAGCAAGCTTATGAGGATTTGTGGCTATGGTATTAGGAAGCCTAAGTAGCTACTGACGGGGCCTTGCAGATAGCAGGAGAAGACTACATTGCGAAAGGCGGTGGGGCTGAGAGTGCCGACCTCCCAGCTCCTCCCACCTTTCTGCGGCAGCTGCTGTCGGTTCAAAGTTGTGTCTGTTCACGATGAGGACATCACTTCTTGGATACACACAACACTCCTCCACTTGAGTTCGCGCTAGACAATTGAATTTACAGGTGAGCTCGTTCCTAAGTACTCCTTTTTTTATTTGAGAATCGATTGCTACCTAATGATTTAATTATGATTAGGAACCATGGAGAGGACCAGGAAGTACTTGGAGAAGGGCTACGCGGCGCACAAATCCAGCAAGGGCGGTCAAATCATGTTGGAGGCCCAACTCAAGCCAACTTCGAATCCAATTCGGAGTCCAGAACCAGGCCGCACTAAAATGGACGCCCAGATCGCATCCGGGCTCCGTTTTGGACGTTCTACATATGGATGGAAAGCTGAGAAGGAGACCTTACCAATGGCTCTAGTCCCACGTCAAAATTCCTTCTGAGTCAATGGAAATCGTCGAAACAATTGGGCGTTCAGAATCTATCAGGGTGCTGCGCCACCGTCTTTTGGGCCGTTCGGCTTTGTATCGTGTTGGAGCCCATTAGGGCGCATCCAGGGGTTTTGCGCGCCCCTCACTCCTCTATATACAGCCACCACCCCCACCATTAGGGTTTGAGTTTTGCTTAGATTATTCTATCTTTGAACAGTTTTGTCGTTCATCGGTTTGTGAGACCCCAACTTTCGAGTGCTAAATCAATACATCTGCAATTCAGTTGTGTTCTTCCTTGTTCTTACTTGTGTTCTTTGATTCGCAGGCGAGGATTAGCCTTCTTAGGAGGTCAACCGGGCTACGCACGGTTGATAACTTGAGGAGACGTGGTGCTGCGATTGTAGGGTTTCGGAACGTGTTGTTCGGTAGCTGGAAGCCAGATCGATTTGTGTCGCGCCTCCACCAAATCGAACATATCGAGAACCTGTTGGAAGATCAAAACCCCGTTCCTATCAAGTGGTAATCAGAGCTTTAGGTGTTCCTTCAGGTTCGAGTTTACCCTACCATTTTTGTTTACGGGTTCATCCTAGAGTCCAAGAAAAAGCCATGCACAAAAAAATTTGTAGTCATAGGTTGTTCCCTGTCCCAGATCTCATTTAGCCTTTTGCACAATTTGATTTCAGAGTCCGTAGTGTTGAGTTTGTGTCCTTAGTCGAGTTGTGTTGCTGCTTTAGATTGTGTTTTGTTTGGGTTGTCTTGCTTCCGCCATCTCTCATACAAACCCTAGCCGTCAACTTTTGTTTTCCCACCCATATCCCACCCTCTATTTTTGAGTCATCCATCACGTCTCGTGATCACCCAGCACCATCCCCCACCTTTCCCTGAGCTTCCGCCCCCAATTTCCACCAATTTCCTCCACCGATTTCGTTTCGACCTCCACAACCATAACTCTCAGAGCCCTCCTTCAAACGGTCGTAACTTTCTCATACGGACTCAAAATCAGGCGAATTTTTCTTTCAAATTGGGTGAAATTGAATTGTGCATCCGAAACTCCCTGGCTTTACCGGGTTTGGCGCATTTATTTTGCCCAAATTCGGCCTGGAAAGTTCTGTACTCGAGCTCCGAAATTTCGTCACAGAATTTACATCACATTCATTATTTTCTGTAGGCCACACCTTACATCAGATGAGGTGAAACTTTGTGTGGTTCCTATTTCTGTGCTCTACTTTGTGAAGAAAAAAGAGAAAAAATTTCGGCACCTGGGGTTATAGTGCTGAGAGTGCTATCCGCGACAAGAAAAACAACTGTGACAGAGCACAGTTTTAGGTGACAGAGCTTCATTTTTTTTGTGCTTATACTGAATTGAGTTTCTCATTGCCTGGCCATCTTTGTTGATGTCTTTGCTTTACTATTCTGGTCTTGACTCCTTGTTCATCATATCATAACTGATATAGGACACATTTAGACCAGCAAATAGGACCAGTGCTTTGGACATTTATTCAGCATTACTATCTGTTATTGATTTGTGTTCCACTAACATAGCTGGCCTTCCAAACTCCATATACCTACTTCCGGATAGCACAATTTTTGACCCTTGCAATCGCCGGATCACACTCTCCAGGTATCCTTTGCCTTGCTTTGGTAAGAACACTTGTAAGAGCTTGGTAAGCCACTTCCTTTACGGTTTCCCACTGTCCTTACTTTGTAGTTGATAGGGATAATCCTTTTGTTTTCCCTGTGTTTCCACTAACCATGGCGAGGAGCGAAGGGGACGGGACAGGCGATTTCAGCGAGTGTGTTAGTCGCGCCCAGCTGCAAGCTGCGCTCGACAAACAAAATGCTTCACTCACTGATCTCGACGCGAGAATGGACACCATCGTCGCCGCCATTGCTCAGTTGAACACCACGGAAGGCATTGAGCGGGTGGAGCAGCAGATGGCTGACCTCACTGGTCGGCTGGACACATAGGAGGCACGCCTGCCACCTGTCAATGATGGCCATCATCATGATGATGGCACAGTGTATGATGCGGATGGCAACATTGATCAGCGGGCGACACAAGATGTACGACTACGTCGGCGTCTTGACAAAACCGACATGGTATGGGAGGTAATAACCGAACCGTCATGGTAACGACGACCCTTTGCTAAAGTCAAGTTTACCATTCCATCTTTTTCTGGTCTTTATGATGCTGAAATATATTTTTATTGGGAGATGACGGTAGAGCAGAAGTTTAATTCTCACTTGATTCCTGAACAACATAGAGTTAGACAAGCTACTAGTGAGTTTAAGGACTTTGCTATTATCTGGTGGAATGAACTGGGTACCATGCGCTACAACACGATACATGGGAGCGGTTAAAAGAAGCTATGCGTGTCGTTTGTTCCTCCCTCATATAAACGTGATTTGAGAAAAAAAATTGCAGCGCTTAGAATAAGGTGATAGTTCTGTTCAGGACTATTATGCTGCGCTTCAAAAGGGTATGGTGCGTTGTGGGGTTGTTGAGGAAACAGAGGATAAGATTTGTCATTTCTACGGGGGGTTACAGCGTGAAATTTAGGACATTGTTGATTATAAAGATTTTACTACTGTCAACCAGTTGTTCCAGCTTGCTATGCTTGCAGAAAAAGAATTGCAGGGACGCAAGGAATCAGCGAAGGCAAGCACCGGACGACCCTTCTACACGCCGTGAACGACTACATCGATGGGACTGCCCAAGTCTTCTTCGAGTTTTCATTCTCCTCCACTACCTGTGAACAAGATTGCAGCAGCGCCACCGAAGCCACCTTCCACGACACGCCTTGCAGATTCTACAAAAAAATTCTTTGCAGGTTCCAGCCAAGAGTTCTTCTTCCGTGGCTTCAACGGGCCGCTCCTCCGACATTCAGTGCCACCGCTACCATGGGCTTGGTCATGTGCAGAAGAATTGCCCTAGCCAGCGGGCATACATCACCACAAAGATGGAGGCTACATCAGCGCCGGATGTCAAGGAGGATGATGATGTTCTTCTTTTCGGACGACAATGGTGGTGGTGATGACGACTTGGTCCTTGCTGGGGCGTCCACAGCGACACTACAGAGCATCATTGTGCAGCGAGTCCTCAGCACACAGGTACAACAACTCGATAAGCTTCAACGCCATAATTTGTTTCAGACTTTCTTCGCAATCAAGAACCGGCGCGCATGTGTCATCATTGATGGAGGAAGCTGCAATAACTTGCTGAGTTCTGATTTGGTCAAGAAGCTTGGCTTGACTACGCGACCGCATCCACATCCATACCATATTCAGTTGTTAAATGACTCTGGAAAAGTTAAGGTAACACAAACATGCCGAGTCCATTTTTCCATTGGTGGTTATGCTTATCATGTTGATTGTGATGTGGTTCCCATGCAAGCATGCTCTCTTTTATTGGGTCGACCTTGGGAATTTGATAATGATGCTTTACACTATGGTAGTAGTAACAAATACACTTTTATGCATAAGGAAAGAAAGTTACTTTCTTGTCTTTGACCCGGTGAGATTATAGAGGCCGATAGGGAGAGAGTTGCTGCTGCTAATGATCCAAAGGAACATGATAAATCTGAAAAACAGCAAGTAATCCTTTTGAAAAATTCTGTTATGCTTGCCATAAAATCAGACCTTGCTGAAATTGATGATGTTAATGATACATGCTATGCTTTTGTGTGCAAAGATGCTTTATTTTCTCTTGATAATATGCCTTGCACTTTGCCTACTCCTGTCACTAACCTTATGCAGGAGTTTAGAGATGTTTTCCCTGATGAGATACCTCCCGGACTTCCACTCATTCGAGGGATTGAGCACCAGATTGACTTGATCCCTGGAGCGAGTTTGCCAAACCGTGCGGCGTACAGGACCAATCCCGAAGAGACTAAGGAGATTCAGCGACAAGTCCAAGACCTTTTGGACCGTGGGTACGTACATGAGAGCCTTAGTCCTGGTGCTGTTCCTGTTCTTTTGGTTCCCAAAAAAGATGGTTCTTGGCGTATGTGTGTAGATTGTAGAGCCATTAACAACATTAATATAAGGTATCGTCATCCTATTTCCAGGCTAGACGATATGCTTGATAAGTTGTGTGGTGCTATAATTTTCACAAAGATTGACTTGCGTAGTGGATACCACTAAATAAGAATGAAACTTGGCGATGAATGGAAAACTTCTTTTAAAACTAAGTTCGGCTTGTATGAGTGGTTAGTCATGTCTTTTGGTTTAACTAATACACCTAGCACTTTCATGAGATTAATGAACGAGGTTTTACGTCCTTTCATTAGCAAATTTGTGGTCGTTTACTTTGATGATATCTTGATTTATAGCAAGTACATGGATGAACATTTGAATTACTTACGTGCTGTTTTTAATGCTTTGAGAGATGCACGTTTGTTTGGTAACATTGAGAAGTGAAGGACCGAAATGGCGACAGAGGGGGGGTGAATGTCGTTCTCTTGAAAATCGTCCCTCGAGAATTCGTACACTGATTACTCAAAAAGAAGCAAAACAAAGCACCTCACAGAAAATTAAAATTAATCTTGCTGAAATTTGGAGCATGCGATCTTGAAAAATTCAGCATAAATCGAGAGTAGTCGAGAAAATTTCAGCTGAAAATATTGCCGTTTGATCTGCATGCAAAATCGACAAAAATCAGCAAGAGAAAAAAAGAAAAGCACTTGAAGCTTGAAGACTTCAGACCACTAGTTCGCTGTTCTTTCCAAGCCGAGAGACAACGGGAGACAAAGGATTCATTAGTGCTGCTAACCAAAAAAGAAGATGAAAGAAGAAGTGCCGAACAACAGCGTAAAAAGCGAGGCTGCTGAATTTAATTGACTAACATCTCACTGACAGTGAAATGACAACATGAGCTGCAGAATTCAGCCGAAAACAAATCAAGCTGTACGCACTTGAAAAACTCGGGACTGATCGCACTAAAATTGCCAAGAAGCTCACAAACAGCAGGCTGTCCAAACTGAAAGTCTGAGTTCTTCTGACCGACGAGCAAACCAAGAGACAAAACCAATTTCGAGCGAGTTACGCTAATATTTGCTTATGGGCTTTTGCAATCCTCATACTTTAATAAATAAAAAGATATGCAGAGAGGAGCAAAGATCAGGGAAGAATAACCAGACACCAAACACAGAAAAATACGTACAGAAAAAAAAGGAGGCAAAAACTCGGTTCATTTCCATCTCAAGTGTTCTCAAATGGATTCATTACCAAGAAGCTAACAACAGCCCCATACGCATTTTGGAGTACAAATGTCACTACATGATTCCCATGGAGAAGAACTCACGCAGGAGCTCTCTCTCCAAAACTCTGTTCTCTTGACCTACTACTAGAATGCCTTGCTCTCATTCACAACCACCTCTCTTCTTAAAGCCAACACAATAGCCTTAAGAGGAATTTCAAGAAGTGGCATACTGCCTCCACTCCCTCATCGCACACACCATATGAGGCAAAAGGAGGTCAAACCAGATTTTGGAGGGAGAAACACCTCCTCCACTCATTTGCTTGAGTCAATTTACCAAATTGCCCCTCAAGCACTTTCCCGGAAGCTTCCACCTTTGGTACCTTGACCGTCTGGACCTCGACTCCTCCCTGAGTCTAGTCCGGTCCGCTCGCCGCTGCCCGTCACTTCCATCCGACATCGACCGAGACTTCCGACTCCACCTGAGTCTTGTCTCGGTTCACTCGTCGTCGCTCGTTGTGTCCATCACCGGTAGCTCCAGCTTTGGTTCCTCATCTCCCGACTAGCAACCACCTCGAGTTCACGTCGTCTTCGACACATCCCGACCGTTCTGACCTCAGCGCCACCTGCGCCTAGTCCGGTCCACCGTGTCTCGCCACTCCGCCTCGATGTCCTGCGGACACGAGACAAGAAAACACGTCATATAGCACCGCTCGATACATGAGCGCGTAAATATCATAAACAAGATCAAACATGTCGCAATATCAGAATATACATCCTAACCCATACGACTAAGCTTGATCAAAAGTCCGACCGAGCCCGTTGCACCAAGCAGCGTCACGGGTCCGAACGAACCGACTCAAACTCGACTTTTGAGAACAGAAGTCAATTACTCATCACTCACAATGGGATGACCCTCACATGGTCTCTCAATCTCCCCCTTGATGAGTATATTGACAAACACCGAAAAAGCACAAAGTTGAGTTTGAAGAGTCTAACATGGTCCATAAGAACAAGAATGAAGCTAATGACCATGTCGACAGAAGGAGCAAAAGAAAGAATAATTTTTCCTCAAAGCTCCCAAAGTGGCTTTTTCTACCACTATTCTCCCCCTTTTGGCAATAAACCCATCAAGAATGTAAGAAGGAGAAAAAGACATGAAGGTAGATGAAATGACTGATTTGATCATTTTTAAGTATGTAGAGCCATGAGAATTATCCAAAATGACCATCATGCATTATATCAAGCCATAACATACAAGTATGCTACAAAGATCATGACTAAGTATGTATAAGACAGCTAGAAACAACTAGATGACAATATGAATTTTAGTGCATTTTATGAACATGTCAAGTCATCAATAAGCAAAGTCTAGCTAGAGATATCCAAGATGATGCAAGCCATGTCAATCAAGCTAAGCGGAACCAAGAATCTAATATCGAGCCCAAATAGAGTGTTTATATATACTCAAGAGTGAAACAATGGTTCAAGTACTTGATTCTTTTGATAACTCAAGCAGATTGAGCACAAATGACATTTTTCTTTTGAATTTCATGGTTGTTTTCAACCAATTTTTATCATGTGCTAGATCTCAAGCCATGCTACGATTACTCCAAGCGATAAGCTTAAGAAGATAATCTAGGTCATCCAAAACTTCCCCCAAGTTCATGCCTAGTGCAATGGCAAGCCGTCTCGTGAGAAAGAATTGGTGAGATCAGTTTTTTCGCACAGAAGAGATCTTTTTGTCTCCTTTTTTTTAATCAAGTTGTACTAACTCATGTTACATCAAGAGTTTAAGACAGCTCAAACTAAGGCTCAAAAGAGATTCAACGCTCAACTCAGCCTATTTGACATGGTAAGAACCATAAAAAGATAACACAAAGCTGACTAGACTCAAATATGAACATGACATGAGTTAGGTCAAAATTTAGCATTTTAATTAACCTATCATGGCAAAGACTTGACTACACATATAAAGTCATGATCAAATTAGCAATGAAGCATAAATCATGGTAAGATGTAATATAATGAAAACATGTCATGAAAGGATAATAATCAAGGCTCCATTAAGTTATGATACAAATGAAGAACATCCAGCTCCCCCTTAACTTGAGATAGAACTTTTAGTTCAAGTTGAGTTATGTCAACATTAATATCTAGAAGTTCTCAAATGAACTCCCCCTGAACCAAAGCAATAAAACGAGAAGCTGGCAAATAAATCACGAAAACAGGTAGTCCTTAAAGCATAGATAAGATGTAGAGGATACTAATGGCTCAGACTGACTCTTATCTACCCCATATGACTCCAAGGCAGCAGTTTGTCGAGTAAAACACACACTAGAGAGCAAACACGCACTGTCTGCAGGGGTGGCCCAACCCTCGCTAGAGCCTACAAGAGTGAGTGAGCTCAACCTAGTGAGATAAGAAACTATCCCAAAGCACAAGATAAGAGTAAGAAGTCTAAGCAACTCGACAAGAGACACACTCTAACCTATCTTTGGAAGGACTAAACCCAATACTTACGGATGTAATGCAACGATGAGGAGACGAAGCATAAATAAATATGATAAAGCAATAAAGCCCAAAGCTCCCCTCACAACAGTCCGTGAGGACAAACCACTCAAGCTCTCCCAGAGTGAAAACCTCGAGCTATCCAAAGGCTTGGTGAAGATATCGATAATGGTGGTCACTCTCCTGGCCGGAGCACGATGTCACCCTTCTCTACATGGTCTCAAAGAAAATGATATCGATATCGATGTGCTTGGTCCGAGAGTGCTGCATGGGTTCTTAGCAATGCTAATCGCAGGCGTGTTATCGCAAAAGGCGGAACACGGTCTATAGCTAACCCAAAGTCCCGCAGGTCGAGACCATCAAAGGACACAGCTACAACAATCGGCTGCGACAACATACTCGGCCTACGTGGTGGGTGTGCAACACCGGACCTTCCTCGAAGACCAAGAAATGAGAGAAGTGTCAATGAGCTGGCGGTGCCGAAGTGCTCTTCCTATCTATCCTCTGACCAAAGAAAGTCGCATCCGAATAGGCTCTAAGGGATGAGACAGAGGAGGAAGAGTACCGATACCATAGTCAATGGTAGCTCGAAGGTACCGAAGATGCGTTTCACCGCTTGGAGGTGAGATCGCGAGGAGAAGCTGAAACCGAGCACAAAGACACACGAGAAAAGTGTATGTCGGTCTCGAGGCGTGAGGTACAAGAGAGAGCCAATCATACTTCTGAACTCCTTTTGATCAACTGGCTCGCCATCCTCATCTGGGTCAAGAGAAGCTGTAGAAGCCATCGGAGTTGACATCGGCTTTCCATCACTCATGTCAAAGCGTCTCAGGAGGTCTCGAGTGTACTTGCCTTGATGCAAAAAGGTACCCTCCCGAGTGCACTTAATTTGGAAGCCGAGGAAGAAAGTCAACTCACCCATCATGCTCATCTCAAACTCGGTGCTCATGACATCCGAGGCTGTGAAACTAGAGCATGAGAAGAGCCGCCAAGATAATGTCATCGACATAAATTTAATGACGGAAGGTCATTATGGCCAAGACGAATGAGCAGGTCTTGTCAACTTTACCCATCTCAAAATCATGTCTCAATAGATAGGAATTAAGCCTCTCATACCAAGCTCTAGGGGCCTGCTTAAGTCCATACAACGCTTTGGAAAGCTTGTAGACATGATGAGGGTATTTGGGGTTCTCGAAACCTGGAGGCTGTCTCACATAGACTTCTTCCTCAATAAAGCCATGGAGAAAGGCACTCTTGACATCCATCGGTAAAACTTGAAACCCTTAGAAGCGCAAAGGCAAGCGAATTCTAATGGCTTCAAGTCTAGCTACTGAGGGCAAAGGTCTCCTCGAAATCTAGACCCTCAACCTAGGGTACCCACGAGCAACCGGTCTAGCCTTGTTTGAATGACTACCCCATCCTCACTTTGCTTCTTTTGAATACCCATTTGGTCCCAATGATATTGTGACCTCGAGGGGGCTCAACAAGCGTCGAGACCTTGTTTCTTTCGAAACTCTCTAGCTCCTCATGCATGGCATTGACCCAAGACTCATCAGAGAGAGCATGACAAATGTCTTTGGGCTCAAAGGAGGCAACAAAGGCAGAATGGAGACAAAAGAGTGACATGCCAGATTTTGAGCGAGTAACTCGCTCAAAAAGGTCTCCAATGATCCTCTCGAAGGATGAGATTTTGGATATGTCTAGGAGGTCCGGATGAGATGAAGAAGTGGCCTCTACCTCGTGAGTGACAGTAGGAGCGAGCCACTAGCTCGAAGAAGCGAAGGTGAGGGCGATCACCTCGAGGTGCGGTGGAAGAAGGCACCTCAAGGGGTGGATGAGGGGCTGGATCGGGTGACAACCCTCATCTCCATCATCCTCATCATCCACGAAGATGGTCTCGGACGCTCTAGTGAACACGAGATATCGGGCCTTGTCCCGGATGGCCTCATCGAAGGTTACCTCCTGAGTTTCTACTATTTTGCTAGACTCGCAGTTCCAGACCCTATAGGCCCGAAGAAGTTGAGTAGCCTAGAAAGAGCGTGACTCGAACTTATCTAGGTTCCCGGACTTGAGAATAAAACACTTGCAACTAAACACACGAAAATGGGAAACACTGGGCTTTCGGTATCTCAACTCATAAGAAGTGCGGTGCAAATGTGCAGAAGAAAACTACTGTTCGAAACATGGCAGCGGTGGCTATAGCTTCACCTAAAACTTCCGTGGTGTAGAGTACTCATCAAGCATCGTCACGGCCATCTCGACCAAGGTGCGGTTCTTCCTCTCCACAACGCCATTCTGCGAGGGACGTATGGAGAAGAGGCGGTGCTCTACTGTCTCACCACGAAACTCTCAAAGTAGGAATTCTTGAACTCCGTGCCATTGTCATCTGCGGATCGCTCGTAAGACACACAGAAGCTCAGCGAGAAAGCCTCTTGAAAAGACCTCGGAAATGTGCGTCTCATCCTTGAGGCTAAGAAAAACACCCAAGAGTACTTGAGAAGTCATCGACCACGACAAGAACATACCACTTCCCTCCTGCCGACCGCACTCAGTGGTCCAACCGTATCCATATGGAGCGGTGTCCGATGCATCGGTCATAGTAGCTTGTGGGAGGATGAGAAGCGGCAACCATCTTGCCGTCTTGGGCATGGAGCACAAACCAAATCTTTGACCATCTTGAGTTTGGCGGACCTCGAATGAGATCGTGGCGCTAACTCGGGTCAAATGGTCAAATCAATATGACACCCAAGAAAGCCTCTTGAAAAGACTCTTTGGAAGCTCAACGAGAAGCCTCTTGAAAAGACCTCGGAAATGTGTAAACGTCTCATCCTTGAGGCTAAGAAAACACCCAAGAGTACTTGAGAAGTCATCGACCACGACAAGAACATACCACTTCCCTCCTGCCGACCGCACTCGAGTTGGTCCAACCGTATCCATATGGGCGGCGGCAACCATCTTGCCGTCTTAAGCATGGAGCACAAACCAAATCTTTGACCATCTTGAGTTTGGCGGACCTCGAATGAGATCGTGGCCTTCTTTCGGGTCAAATGGTCAAATCCAATATGACCAAGTCTCCTATGCCGAAAAGAAAGGTCACGGGACTCGAGAGGCAACCAAACACCGGAGAGGATCACCGAAGACTCGAGAAAATCAGCACGAAGATTCTCCCAAAGCGAGAAATCCATAAACCGGACTACAGAAGAATCAAGAATTTTGCAATTGTTTTCTTAAAGCTCACCTCGAAATCGTCATCGGTGGTGAGAGGCCGAAAGCAAATTATCTGCACTTACTAACCAAGGCAACATCTCTCAAAATAAATGAATCATTAATGCGCTGTACCTTTGGCGATGACACGCCCGGATGAAGCGTCTCAAAGTGATCGTCTCATCACACGGGATCGGGCAAGGAAGAAAACCACGGGAATCTCCGGTCATGTGTCGTGAACACCCGGGTCTACAAGCCAAACCTTTCCCTTCCCTGCCCGGCGAACCTCATCCGAGTCGGAGTAGAGCTCGCTGTCGCTGATCTCGCCTCAAGGGCCATGAAGCACATGCCGAGAAGTCGTTGCCGCCTTTGGGGTCTTGGTCACCCGTCCGTCGTCGTCGCTCCATCCCTCCACCTCGGCTGAGGTCGAGGTCGTCGAGCGCGAGAGGACTCGGTGGAAAAGCTTCTTGGCCTTCCCAAAGTTGCGGAACTTCTTCTTGCCTTGCGTCTGAGCTGGAGGCTTCGTGTTGCGGTTCTTGTTGATGTCGTCGTTCTTGCCCGAACCGCCGTAGTCACCTTTGCCCTTCCCCAGCTTGGGGCAGTTTGCTCGAATGTGGTTGGGGCCACCACACTCAAAGCAAATCACTGGTCCTCTTATTTTTCCGTCCCTCCTTCTCTTGTAAGCATGAGAGAACTTCCGAGCTAGGAGGGCCAATTGTTCATCCTCTAGCTGCTCTAACTGATCATCAGTTATGTCACGAGAGCGAGATAGGAGAACCCGCAAAGAGAATCGTGAGAAGAACCGAGCGGCGGTGGGATCGGTGACTAGTGCCATCGATCGAGACTTGACCGACGAGACTATGTCAATCTCGTGAGTCTTGAGGCGCGAGTAAAGCGCGTCAAGAGTCAGGGTCGAGAGGTCCGTGGTGTCCTTGATGGTAGTCACCTTCATCTCCCAAACCCGAAGATCGAGTGCGAGAAAGAATTTGTCGGCGTTATCCGGTGGGAGTATGTGAGACCGGCGGCTCGGAGGTTGCTCAAAATTTTGTGAAAGCGAGAAAAGCACTCGTCAAGGGAGTCACCAGCAAGCATCTCGAATTTGCTGTAATCGCGCTTGAACTGGTCTTGTCGCACCGTCTTTATTTGGGTGGTGCCCTCATGGTAAGCATTGAGAGTCACCCAAATATCGAAGGCCGACGTCAGGTGAGAGATGCGATCAAATTCGCTTCTGCTCAATCCCTGAATGATGATGTTCCTCGCCTTTGCGTTTGCCTCAACATCAGCCATATTCCCGGCATTGATGTTCTCATCGGCGGGAACAACAAACTGGACCTTGACCTTTCGCGGATGGCGTAGCCACGAGCACGGATGTAGGTCTCCATCCGGCTCTTCGAATGGAAAATCCATCCCATCAAAGATCGGGGCTTGATCAAGTACTTGTCCGTCGCCATGGCTCTTGAGACCGGTTAAAGATCTATCAAGAAGAGCTAACCGGCTCTGATACCAATTGAAGGACCGAAATGGCGACAGAGGGGGGTGAATGTCGTTCTCTTGAAAATCGCCACTCGAGAATTCGTACACTGATTACTCAAAAAGAAGCAAAACAAAGCACCTCACAGAAAATTAAAATTAATCTTGCTGAAATTTGGAACGCATGCGATACTGAAAAATTCAGCATAAATCGAGAGTAGTCGATAAAATTTCAGCTGAAAATATTGCCGTTTGATCTGCATGCAAAATCGACAAAAATCAGCAAGAGAAAAAAAGAAAAGCACTTGAAGACTTCAGACCACTAGTTCGCTGTTCTTTCCAAGCCGAGAGACAACGGGAGACAAAGGATTCATTAGTGCTGCTAACCGAAATAGAAGATGAAAGAAGAAGTGCCGAACAACAGCAGTAAAAAGCCGAGGCTGCTGAATTTAATTGACTAACATCTGCACAGCCGAAATGACAACATGAGCTGCAGAATTCAGCCGAAAAACAGAAATCTGAAGCTGACTGCACTTGACTGAAAACTCAGGACCTGACTGCACTAAAATTGCCAAGAAGCTCACAAGCAATGAGGCTGTCAAACTGAAAGTCGAGTTCTTCGATGACGAGAACAATGAGAGCAGCAAAACCAATTTCAGAAAACTGAGTTCTGCTAATATTTGCTTATGGGCTTTTGCAATCCTCATACTTTAATAAATAAAAAGATATGCAGAGAGGAGCAAAGATCAGGGAAGAATAACCAGAAACCAAACACAGAAAAATACGTACAGAAAAAAAAGGAGGCAAAAACTCGGTTCATTTCCATCTCAAGTGTTCTCAAATGGATTCATTACCAAGAAGCTAACAACAGCCCCATACGCATTTCTCTACTACTTAAAAATTGGAGTTGGTGACAGTCCGTCCGTCCTCCTCAATCCCCTCTTAAAAAAAAAGCTACGCTGCTCATGTGGGGCCAACTCAAAAAAAACTTCCGACCGACTCTCGCCCCACTCCCCACGTTCTCCGCCACTCTCGCCTCCTCTCCCGACCCGCCTCGCATCCTCCCCCCACCCCGCCTCGCCTCCTCCCCCCCCCCCCGCCGCCACCTCCTCCTCCCCACCCTCTGCTGCTGCCGCCTCCTCCTCCCCAACCCTCCGCTCCGCCGCCTCCTCCCGCTCCGCCCTCGCGTCCTCCTCCTCCTCCCCACCCCTCCGCTCCGCCGCCTCCCTCCCTCCCCTTGTGGCCTGCCTCCTCCTCCTCCCCACTCCTCCGCTCCGCGCCTCCTTTGGCTCCTCCCTCCGTCTCGCCTCCTCCTCCTACCGACCCCGCCACACCTCCTCCTCCCCCTACTCCTCCGCTCCGCCGCCGCCTCCTCCCGCTCCTCCACTCCGCCCGCCTCCTCCTCCCCACCCCTCCGCTCCGCCGCCTCCTCCTCACCCCGCGCCGCCTCCTCCCCACCGCCGCTCACACTGCCGGTCGCCTTCTCCTCCCCACTCCGCCTCTGCACGATGGTCGCCTTCTCCTCCCACCCCGCGCCTTTCCTTCATCGCGCCACCGCCGGGTGGCGGCGGCCCAGCGCTGGGTGCGTCGGTGATCCGCACGCTGCGGTGGCGAGGATAAAAAGTTTGGTCGGTCGGCCTTCCATTTGTGTGATCTCTTTCCCTTTATTTGCTCCTCAATTTTTACTTCCCCCTCACTTTTGCAGACCAAAGGTGGCTTGGTGTAATGCATGCCATGTGTTCGAAGAAATGCCTAGGAGAAGCAGCACTGGCATGGATAATTGGTAATGTCATTCCGGTTTTTATATTTTATTTCACGGGGTTGAAATGTTGTCGGATCATGGTCTTGAGTGCATTATCACTAATTAGATAAACAATCATGCCTCTAGGGCCTCCTGTTTTAGTACTTGCTACCAATGCAAATAGAACTGTCTTTTTCTTGGATTGTTCATGATGTTGGAGAAAATGAGGATCTTTCTTTCTTAATTAAGATGATAAGTTGTTGGAGGATGAGTTTTAGTGACCAGTCTGCTGGTAAGGTCATAGATAGCTGTATATATATTTTTATTGGTTTTGAAATTCATTCCTGCCAGTTTATAGTTTTCGTACTTATAGACACTATCTTTTTTATATGGAAAATTTGTAGCGTCTATTGCTCTATTGTATGTCATATTTGTTGCTTACTTCTACAAGGTATAATTCCCTGACATAGTATGCATGCATATTGCAGAAAATGCCAAGTATCTGTGCTGCTTTACCTCCTAGCTAATTGTATCACAATAGGTTTTAGCCATTTCCATTGCACCCAACCTTCTCAAGGCCAATCCAATATTTTTAAAAAATAAATTATTCTTTTTATATAATGCTCTTAGTCTGATGAAACATTTGGCAATGGGTCCTTACAATTAACAACATAGTGGAGCTTTTTCATTTTCAGATGGCAAGGGACTGAAGTGCTTCCAATGAAGGTTTGTGGGTACATTACTCCTTATAGAAAATGCCTTCATATACGGGTAGATTACTCTTGTGATTCACTCATTTATGTACTCAATTCTCATGAAAAGTGTCTCTGTCCAGCTTAGTGGTGGCCTATGCTAGGGCTTTGAGCTTTGTTGTACTTCAACCTTTTGAGCTCAGAGTTTTTTTGTTGTTCTCCTCAATTGCAGTTTAGTCTGGCAAATTTTCTTGACTACACAGATGGAAATCTGAAATCAAGAAACGCATGTAGTATATGCAGCCTGTGAAGAAATTCTGAAGTGTTACAGGCTAACTTGTTGTTAATAGTCTTTGCTTGGACATGTAGGCCTCTAGGGTCCTAATTCATTTGAATTTTGAATATGTAAGATGGCACTGCTTTATAAGTTAACAGCTGGATTGGCATTATGGGGTGTGAATTTAAAGCTTTGGTTCATCGTTTCTTTCAAACAGGATCATCCACTTGTGGTACGTGGGATTGGAGTATTTCTGTGCCGTTGATTGAATGGGTATTTATACCTACTATTGATGGTATGTACTCAATTTATCAATGTGCTTTTCTTGTGGGAAAATGGATCATTACCTACTATAAAGGACTGCTGATAAATAATACTAGATTATATAACTCATAATGATATTTATGATTTTAAAGGACTGCTTGATTAAAGGACTGCCGTTAAAAAATGGGTCAATGTTGGCCTTCGTCGTCGGAGACGGTGGCGAAGCCATTGGAGTCGAGGAAGATGGTAATGTTGCCTAAGATTCCGTGGTGCGAAGTTGTCAGGAGCCAACTCAAGTAACTTGTAAGAGGAGGTAGAGGGAAGTGCGAAGTCGTCGAAGTTTATTGGTTGTCTCCTTTTGCTATTCATGTTTTGTTCTTTTCTTAATTGTACTATTAATTAGTCCAAGTTTGTTCCTTCTCTGTTTAGTTATGTGCTTATGAGGTAAAATCAGATATTACGCTATCCTTCTCTCATTGGACAAAGGAGACAAGATGTTAGATGCAATCTTATAAGAAAGGGAGGAAATTTTATGGTCCAAAATGTTCGTAGAACGGTTTTGGACCATGTTCGCTGATTTGACCATATCATTTGATATTTCGTTGCAACGCACGGGCATCTTACTAGTTGGAGTACAAATGTCACTACATGATTCCCATGGAGAAGAACTCACGCAGGAGCTCTCTCTCCAAAACTCTGTTCTCTTGACCTACTACTAGAATGCCTTCCTCTCATTCACAACCACCTCTCTTCTTAAAGCCAACACAATAGCCTTAAGAGGAATTTCAAGAAGTGGCATACTGCCTCCACTCCCTCATCTCACACACCATATGAGGCAAAAGGAGGTCAAACCAGATTTTGGAGGGAGAAACACCTCCTCCACTCATTTGCTTGAGTCAATTTACCAAATTGCCCCTCAAGCACTTTCCCGGAAGCTTCCACCTCTGGTACCTTGACCGTCTGGACCTCGACTCCTCCCTGAGTCTAGTCCGGTCCGCTCGCCGCTGCCCGTCGCTTCCATCCGACATCGACCGAGACTTCCGACTCCACCTGAGTCTTGTCTCGGTTCACTCGTCGTCGCTCGTTGTGTCCATCACCGGTAGCTCCAGCTTTGGTTCCTCGTCTCCCGACTAGCAACCACCTCGAGTTCACGTCGTCTTCGACACATCCCGACCGTTCTGACCTCAGCGCCACCTGCGCCTAGTCCGGTCCACCGTGTCTCGCCACGACTCCGCCTCGATGTCCTGCAGACACACAGACAAGAAAACACGTCACATAGCACCGCTCGATACATGAGCGCGTAAATAGTATAAACAAGATCAAACATGTCGCAATATCAGAATATACATCCTAACCCATACGACTAAGCTTGATCAAAAGTCCGACCGAGCCCGTTGCACCAAGCAACGTCTGGGTCCGAACGAACCGACTCAAACTCGACTTTTGAGAACAGAAGTCAATTACTCATCACTCACAATGGGATGACCCTCACATGGTCTCTCAAGAAGTGCACCTTTTGCACGGATCGAGTCTCTTTTCTTGGCTATGTTGTGACTCCACAGGGAATTGAGGTTGATAGAGCCAAGGTGGAGGCGATATGGAGTTGGCCCAGGCCCACAACGTTCTCCCAAGTGCGGAGTTTTCTTGGCCTTGCAGGATTTTATCACCGCTTTGTCAAGGAATTCAGCACCATTGCGACACCGTTGATTGAGTTGACAAAGAAGGGAGTCGTGTTCCATTGGGGGCCATCACAAGAGGAGTCATTTAATCTTTTGAAGGACAAACTTACGCACGCACCATTGCTCCAACTTCCGGATTTTGGTAAGACTTTTGAGCTGGAATGTGATACTAGCGGAAATGGTATTGGTGGTATTTTGATGCAAGAAGGCAAACATGTTGCCTACTTTAGTGAAAAATTGAATTGTCCTGCTCTTAATTATTCCACGTATGATAAAGAATTGTATGCTCTTGTTCGTTCTTTAGAGACGTGGCAACACTATTTATGGCCTAAAGAATTTGTCATTCATTCCGATCATGAATCACTTAAGCATATTCGTAGTCAAACCAATTTGAATCGTAGACATGCTAAGTGGGTTGAATTTATTGAATATTTTCCTTATGTTATTAAACACAACAAAGGGAAGGATAATGTGATTGCTGATGCTTTGCCTCGACGCTATACCATGTTATCTCAACTTGATTGTCGCATTTTTTGTCTTGAAACCATTAAAGGACAATATGCTTTTGATGCTGATTTTAAGGATGTGTTGTTGCATTGTAAAGAGGGACAAGCATGGAATAAATTCGTGATCAATGATGGGTTCTTATTTAGAGCTAACCGCCTGTGCATTCCAGTTGGATCCGTTTGTCTTTTGTTGTTGCAGGAGACGTATGGAGGCGGTTTGATGGGATATTTTGGTGTTAAGAAGACGGAGGACGTTCTGGCCACACACTTCTTTTGGCCAAAGATGAGGCAAGATGTTGAGCAGTTTGTGGCTCGCTGCACTACATGTCAAAAAGCTAAGTCTCGCTTGAATCCACATGATTTATATATGCTTCTTCCTGTTCCTTCTATTCGGTGGGCGGATATTTCTATGGACTTTGTTTTAGGATTGCCCAGGACTAAGAGGGGGAGGGATAGCATTTTTGTTGTTGTGGATCAATTTTCTAAGATGGCTCACTTTATACCATGTCATAAAACCGATGATAGCGTTCATATTGTTGACCTCTTTTTTAAAGAGATAGTTCGTTTGCATGGTATGCCTTCTACTATTGTTTTAGATCGTGATGCCAAGTTCTTGAGTCACTTTTGGCGTACTCTATGGAACAAGTTGGGTACAAAGTTGTTGTTCTCTACAACATGTCACCCACAAACTGATGGTCAAATCGAGGTGGTGAACCGTACATTGTCTACCATGTTGAGAGCTATTTTGAAGAATAATTTGAAGCTGTGGGAAGAGTGTTTGCCGCATGGATTCAATCCCCGTGCCCCTATTGATATTTTATCTTTGCCTACTAGTGAGAGAGTTCATAATGATGCTAAGGAGCGTGTTGATTTTTTTGTCAAAATGCATGAGACTACTAAGGCAAACATTGAAAAGATGAATGAAAAATATAGGATTACTCGTAGTAAATGTAGAAAGGAAGTTCAACTTGAACCGGATGATTTTGTTTGGTTGCACTTGAGAAAGGATAGATTTCCTGAGTTAAGAAAATCAAAATTGATGCCTAGAGCTGCTGGTCTTTTTAAGATAGTTGAGAAGATAAAATGATAATGCATATAAACTTGAGTTGCCTCTCGAGTTTAGGGTTAGTCCCACCTTTAACATTTCAGATTTGAAGCCATACTTGAGAGAAGAAGATGAGGCTGAGTTGAGGACAACTCCGCTTCAAGAGGGGGAGGATGATGAGGACATCACTTCTTCGGATACACACAACACTCCTTCACTTGACATTCAAGGACCAATCACTAGAGCTCGCGCTAGACAATTGAATTTACTGGTGAGTTCGTTCCTAAGTACTTCTTTTTGTTCATTTGAGAATCGATTGCTAGCTAATGATTTAATTATCATTAGGAACCATGGAGAGGACCAAGATGTACCTGGAGAAGGGCTACGAGGCGCACAAGTCCAGCAAGGGCGGTCGAATCATGTTGGAGGCCCAACTCAAGCTGACTTCGAATCCAATTCGGAGTCTAGGACCAGGCCGCACTAAAACGGACGCCCAGATCGCATCCGGGCTCCGTTTTGCACGTTCTACATATGGATGGAAAGCTGAGAAGGCGACCTTTCCAATGGCTCTAGTCCCATGTCAAAATTCCTTCTGAGTCAACGGGAATCATCGAAAAAAATGGGTGTTCAGAATCTGTCAGGGTGCTGCGCCACCGTCTTTTGGGCCGTTCGGCTTTGTATCGTGTTGGAGCCCATTAGGGCGTGTCCAGGGGTTTTGCACGCCCCTCACTCCTCTATATCCAGCCACCACCCCCACCATTAGGGTTTGGATTTTTCTTAGATTATTCTGTCTTTGAACAGTTTCGCCGTTCATCGGTTTGTGAGACCCCAACTTTCGAGTGCTAAATCAATACATCTGCAATTCAATTGTGTTCTTCCTTGTTCTTGCTTGTGTTCTTCAATTCGCAGGCGAGGATTAGCCTTCTTGGCGAGGTCAACCGGGCTGCGCACGGTTGATAACCTGAGGAGACGTGGTGCTGCGATTGCGGGGTTTCGGAACGTGTTGTTTGGAAGCCGGAAGCCGGATCGATTTGTGTCGCGCCGCCACCAAATCGAACATATCCAAAACCTGTTGGAAGATCGGAACCCCGTTCCTATCATTCCCCCTCTAGCAATCACACTGTTTGACGTGACAATAGTTCCCACAAACAAGCACAACACATCTTGTGGTTGTTTACTGGGGTCAAATGATCCACCGTGTATCAAACGAGGACATGACCTCTCACACATCGAACAAAAGGACGTGCAAACAAAGCGAAAAGCCTGGGTCTGTTCTTTTTTCTTGATTTATGGTTTTTAATTGTAATTTATAATTATTAAGTTATTTGTGAGAGACTATAGAGTAAAAAAATTTAACCGATATAAATAAAGTCACTACAGTATGTATTACAATCAACTTTAGACTCTATTTTTAAAGATATTTCATTTAAAAACTAGTTATTGTAGGAAAGACAAAAGACATGTTTTAGAAGCTGAAAAGAACAGACACAATAGTCAAACGGAAAAGAAAAGGAATAAAAAACACACGTCCTTAGATATCATATCGTCCGTAGCAAAATACATGTCTAACACAGTTGTAAAGAACGCATGCATGTACCCATGGGACTAGGAAGTGCCAAGTAAGAAATTAAGAATCAACGGGCAAGACTGTTAGTTTCATCCCGATTAAGATGGTGGACGCAAAGCAAGGTTGAAGAGCCTGGCCAGTTGCGTGTTGTTGATATGCTAATCACACACGGCAAGTAGCATCTGTCAGACCGACATGGGTCCCGGCACACTGTTTGACCCACGTGTCAGTATCTAAGGCAACATATACCACGTGCCTCCCTCCAAATCGAGATAAGACTGCGGAAAGAGAAACTAAAGCCCACAAGAAGCAGGGAGATCAGGACAGAAACAGATGGCTGAGCCACTGGTTTCTTTAGCCGGCCGCTCGCTCCATTTTTGCTGACGCAACAAGAAGCAAAACCAGTGGGCTGGCTGGGCACACTCGACAGTTATAAATACGCTACCAAACTGACCTGCTGAACCCATCCCATCCGATCCCTAAAGAAAATCATCAAAGGAGTCCAAAAGGGGGCGTTTCTTGCATCGCGAAGCCCAACTGTTTCTTGTTGTCGTCGTAGAAAGATGGAGAAGATGAGGTCGTCGGTGCAGTCGTGGGTGGAAGAGCACAAGCTCACCAGCATCGGTGAGTCAGCAACAACTCGACTAGTATTTTCTTACTTGCAATCGGAAGCAATCGATCAATGCCCTTTTCTCTTTATTTGTTCTTTTAATCAGTACAAGCTAGTTGTCAGCAGATTCATGTCGCTTGTCAATTGAAACTAACGTGTCTGACTTTAGGAGCCCTGTGGGCGACGGCGGTGGGTGCGTCGATGGCGTACAGCCGGAGGAGGACGCCGCAGACGACGACAGGCCTGCGTCTGATCCACGCCAGGATACACGCACAGGCCCTCACGGTCGCCGTCCTTGGAGGAGCGGCGCTGATGCACTACTACAACAGCAAGAAGGACAAGGAGAGTAGCTTGGACTACGAGTTCTACTCGCAGCTGCCGGCGGCCACCTCCGCCGACGGCCAGGAGAACGAGAGATGGAGCTGGTAGCTAGATTAAGAAAAAAGATAAGATGGTGATGATCAATGAATGGTACTAGTTAATAATTGTCCATGACGTGGCTGCTTATTTCGTCCTAATCCATCCGGTGGCGCCGCCCCCCGGATTTGTGATGGAGCAGATCAGGCAAACATCATCGTGTTTGGCTGGGTTATTTAGGACTTACGGTTTATGCTGTTACACGGTGTGTTTTCTTAAAATATGATTTATAGGTAAATTATAGTATAAACTATATCGAGTTTAACTATATTAGATAAAATTGCAGCGACTATTTTTTTCTGCGTACTGTCTTTCACAAACAGATCAAAATTTAAAAATCACAGTTATAAGTCTTAAATTAAAAGAACCCACCTATACGATAGTATAGTAGATTCTAGGATGCTTTGGTCACTGTGTTCTCTATGTTTGAAGCCAAGAATAACTACACAGAGAATGGGCACGCCGAGGCTGCTCGACATCTCCTACCCAGTTAGGTCCTACCGAGTTAGGAGAGCTCAACAGGAGCTCTTTGTGGGTCCCGCTGTCTACCGCGATGAGCCCTTCCCTGCCACGGTCATGCATCCTATTGCAACCGAGCCAACCTTCCGATCCTAAGTGGCGTGGTAGGTGACATATATCGTTTACTGTGTCGAACTCTCGACCCTAAGTGGTGTGGTAGGTGACATATATCGTTTACTGTGTCTACCGAGTTTGAAACTATTTTTTATGTAAAATTAGATGTTCAGATGACAAATTTGAAAAATAAACAGCGCTTCACATATACACTGAGATCATTAGAGAGAAAAATTGCTGACTTAAGTCTTCGTATCAAAATGCCACACTTGAGATTATGACATGTTTTCACTCTAGCTGTGAGAAAAAACGAGCCAACCCCTGACAACTCGTACAAAACACATGTAGTTACTCTCTCCGGTGAGATAAACATGTTTCGAACATTGGTAAGATAAATTTCTTGTTCCGAATATTGATACGGTCTCTTGCGTATAACTTTAACTACTAAATTTCTATTGTTAATATATTTATAAAATTTAATAAAATTATAATATTACGGAAATATCTTTTGAGACATGTATCGGTAGCTAAAGTTTTAAAATTTGACTGCGTAGATCCAAAACAAATGTACTCTATGTTCTAGGATGCTTTCATCACTATGTTCTCTATGTTTGAAGCCAAGAATAACTAGACAAGAGGTCCACTCCAAACAGCTTCAGTTTCTGATTTATTTTGGTTTTTGTCTTATTTAAATAAGAAGCAACAATCATAAATTTAAGTCGTAAACCAGTTGGAGCACCACCAGAGAATGGCGAGCCGAGACTGCTGCTGCTGAGCTAGGGCTTTGGCAGCTCCTATGGGTCCCGCTGCCTACCTCGCGGAGTCTTTCCATGCCACAGCCGCATCCTGTTGAAACCGAGCTGGTCTACCAAGCCTAGATGGCGCGATAGGTGACACGTATCATCTGCTGTGTGTATCAAGCTCGAGGTTGGGGCTATTTTTGTAAAAGTAGTTGTGTAAAAGCCAAACTTGACGCAAAAAAGGATTCAATACTAATTGTGTGAACAATTCAAATATACACTCAGGTCATTAGTGTTGAGAAATAATCGCAGAATAGACAAACAACAATGAATCAATCACCAAGAACACAATAGATCAATCACTAGCAGACACGGTTGAGAGAGAACACCATAACGTAATCTTTATTAATTCCAGATCTATTCTCCATGTGCATATGCTTGTCTATTTGTAGTCAAAATTCCTTATGGGTAGATTTGGTATTTGCCCACGACGTAACCTTCTAAGTTTTGTAATACTCCCCCTTGGGAGAATACCACGACGTGCACATGCCTCATTAAAAACTTGTCCTAAAATCCCAGTGGAAAAATGGGATGGAGAAAAGAGCACATCACATCCATTTGTCATGTTGCACTTGTTGCCTCATTAAAAACCTTCGCATGAGCAAACTTCAGAAAAACTCACAAAGGAAAAAAGAGTACAACATTTGATCTTTAAAATCATATAAGTCTTCTAGTCTCAAATAAGGGCTATGATTCAGGGATTTACTCCCCCTGAACCTTGTAACTTGATAAGTCGCCTTACCCCTATGCCTCATACGCACTTTGGAGCTCGTGGGGAAAAAATAATTTAGAAGTAATATATTTCGTGATATTACTTTTAACATAGCCCATTTGTATCTGTGCCACACAAGTTACATTATCTTCATAGATAATAGTGGGGTTGTCAATGGTGTTTATGCTACATAACTTTTTGATGTGGCTAATCATTCGCTTGAGCCATGCACATTCTTGTAAGGCTTCATGCCACAATATGCATATGCCTCGTTAAAAACTTCTTCCAAAAACACAGTGAGAAAAAGGAATGGAAAAGTGTACACAGCACACGTTAAATTATATTGCATTTATTGCCTCACTAAAGACCCTCAAGTAAGAAACCCAATGGCAAAACTTACTAAGGGAAAAGAGTACAACGCTTATCTTCAGGATTTATAAACTGTCTTCACGATTTATTATGATTTTCAAGAGTTTTATCATGTCCATCAATTGGACTTATACCGATAGGTGGTAAAACCTTCAAGGTAGTAACCATCAAGTCGATACATTCTAGGTTAGACTACATCGAGATTTTTTGAATCTCAAGTATAACTCTAAAGATTTAAGCATATGCTCCCCCTAAAGACCACTTCCGTTGAAGTCTTATTATTCCGATGCCTTTAATACATTTTAAGAAATGAATATAGGCCAGTATATTGGGAGTATATCTACTGGATTACCACAATGTATGATCTTCTAGACATTTGTTTCACTATTCATCTAGATAACGAGACGATAACATAATTTGGGATCAATATACTTAACTTTCCAAAATACCACTTATCTATATGTGCAACACAAGCAAAATTTATCCTAATCAGGATGTGGGGGTAATCAATTTCAAGCCACATTTCTTTGGGGTGTGAGTTATCAAAACTTTTCTGGGTTTTAATATTTAGCAACCATCTCTGAGTGGCACTATACAACTAAAAGTTTGTTCTGCGGAACTAAAACCATGGTCATACCACCATAGAATCAATATGACTAGTCTTAATTTTGGCACTTAGGGGATTAATAAATTTGATATTAACATCAATGTATATGATACCTTCATGGTAATAAAGGATATTGCCACTCCATCAGCTTCTAGTAGGAGATGCACTTCGTATGTGCTTATGTGGCGCACCTCTAGTTTTTAGTTTCCTCATTCCATCCTCTTGGGTCTTGATGGGTCCTTATCCACTTCTAGGGATTGCATAACCGTTGGTGTACTTTCGATCAACTGGTGATTTAATTTCTCTTCAGGAAGATGTTCCCTCTTCTAGGAGATATATTCTCTTTTAGGAGACACTCTTTCTTCAAGTAAGAGTTTACCAGGTATGAGTTCTATATACACATATACATATTTCAATTTACTTTCTTGTTGAAACACCAAGTCCTTTAAGGATCAAGCCTTGAGTCCCTTCAGAGATCCTATCAAGGATTTTCAGAATCCAATAACTGCATATCTTATTCATGTCATCTGCCAGACTAATTATATAACAAAACATTATTTCATTCATAACACAGGAGAATATCGATCTCTACAAGGATATTTGAACCATCGCTTTCACCACCTCATTATTTCATAATGACCCATCAAATCAGAACTAACATGTTCCAAGACTTTCATTTGCGATTATGGTTCAGCCTCAATTGCTTCCTTTCATTTTTACCCAATATGAACACTTCAAGTGCTCGGTCATAGACTTTGGTTTCAGATTTATGTTCTTAAATGAGAAATTTTAACAATTTTAGAGGCAAACTGGTTTTTGACAACTTCTCTCCAAATATCCTCGTAACCGAGTGTCTTTTAGTGTTAACTAAATCTTTGTCATTTCCCAAACAAAAGCTTATTGGTTGTTCCATGTTCCCCAACATTGTAATATACGCGCTTCTTATTACTGGGGTTTTCACCTTTATGATGAGCACTTCATGAGGTAATTTACCCTCAAGGTGAGTTCTCTTCTAGAGTATTTAAGGAGTGTTTAACAATTATTTTGACTAGTGTCACTAGATCTTGGATCCACATGCATTTTTCTCCCCCTGATGCCGAGATTTGATCTTGCTTAATAGCATACTTCAAAATCACCTTAGTATGGACACATGATAGATGGAATTTCAAATCCAATCTGAGCATAGCTACTGGTGGTGGCCCAAATAGTGTATGCGATGGTGGTGATATTATATGAAAAATGATTGATTCTTCTAATACATACTAATTCTTGATTGGGGTTTTTTTTCTTTAATGCAATGAGCTAGATATTCATTAATTTAGTGCATGAAAACTGCACATCTCTACTACTAATAGATTATCTCAAACATCTGGTGGGTAATTAATCTGTGACAGCAGAAATATTCTAGCTTCTTATATACTGCCCAATATTATGATCCAATTACTCATACATTGATTTAAAATTTGGATCACTCGAACTTCAAGTTTTATGTTAATGCAACATGTTTTGATCTGGTCAAGAGTATTATATTTTGATAGCATAATATACATCTACAGGATGCTCTGAAGAGCATAAATATTATACTTCCACATAAAACATGACCATCGATTAATTTGCATGGAATATAATATATTCTGCTAGAATATAATTCTAGTTTAACCTCCCAGATAGAACAATTATTCGCTAGGAATATTTGTGTTTAAATGGAAGGTAATTTATATGCCTGTTATAATTTATGATGCCAAATAAGTATAACAGATTTAGATCATTCAGGATCATTAAAATCCAATAGGTCATCTAGTATTTGGGGAGTTATATTTTGTTTAGGCACATGGCTATAGCTTCCAATGGCATCTGTGCGGTAGCTTCATGCTACCGTGTAATTCCCATGTATGTGGTTGCATGTCAGCGACTAACATATTACTAGCGACAAATCAATTACCCTTCGAATGTTGCAATGATTTTCGTTTGCCAATAGTGTGGGTAGCAGTTTCAATTATCTCTCAAATAAACTAGATTGTTTATAGCTTCAAGCTTATTTGCTTCCGGATTTGACCTAGAATATGCTACTATGCTTGTCATTACTCTTTTGCCTCGGAGGTTCCAATATTCCGCATATGCCCCAAATTCCCCCCTTTTCACGCCAGCCATAAAATTTCAAGTGAGAGTGCCTGCTTCTAGCATTTGCTTTGAATTAACTCAGGATTTTAGCAATAAATTTCTATTATACTACTTCAAGAGTAAAATTTTATTAGCCTGAAACCGACATATATTTTGCAATATGGAAGGTGGGGTTATATATAGACTTCAAGTCTTCGGGTGTAAGTTATTCCATACTTATTGGAGGTTCATAGTGTTTTCTAGTCAAGGTGATCCTTCTGAGATTTAACATTTGACTAGATTTCTTATGTCTTTAAGAAGGAAAATTTTTCTATTGCCATTTTTACATTAATGCACAAAGAACTAGTGAACTGAGGCATATCATTCCTTTCAAATGTCAAGCATAATATTTACAAATTTTATTCCATGCATAATTAATTGTTTTACTGCAAGTAAGATATGTTACAGGTAATATGTTTTATTAAGCAATTGTTCAGCAAGGGTAAGGCTTTAACAAAATAACTTAGACCAAATATATTTATGGCATCTAGGGAAATAATTATCTAATGCCCAATTTCAACCTACAGCAAAAGATAAGAGGTGCTTTTCATGAGCAAGATCAAGCTCGATAGGAATTGTATCTATACTATTGATGCTGCTCATGTAGGAAAATGACATCTAAATAAAGTTAAGGGATAACTAGGATAATGCTAGTAATCTCCATATTGTTCACTATAGGGATATTCTTGCTTATGAATGCACCTGTTTATTACTAACGTACATGTTAGCTAAACTTAGTCCAGAGACAATATGGTGCAAAGCGGAGTAATAATCGTGTGAGGACTTGTAGTCCTCGAAACAGAACTAGATCATCATAAAGTGCAAAGTCATTCTTCAGGGTAGAGTAGAGCAATACCTCATAAACTCAAAGTTACATCCATGTCATCCATGGCAAAAGGTACATCCATGTCAGCGTTAGGCTTGACAGTGGTATGACAATGAAATAAGTTTAGGTGATACAACTACAACTATTCGGGGTGAGCAAATACCCACTTAGTGATGCCCAAAGTCTGACAATATTCATGCAATTTACTACATGCTTACTACTGATAAATAATTTCACGTGCATGAAATGAGTACAAATAGTAAAGATTTACTTTTATCTATTCAGTAGGCAATTTATTATTTCCAAATTTTTCCTAGCAATCTTTGGTATTTTCTTATAATTATTAAGGCATTTAAGCTATTTTCAAAATTACTAACACATTAAATAAATCTCCAAACACACAATGCCAAGAAATAAACCATAAAAGAAATATGATGCTTCCAACGTGTACTATGGTTTCACAAATTTATGGAAGCTCATATGCCAAAACCATGATTTTAGGATTTTCTAGAATTTTCTAGCAATTTTAATGAATTTCTGCTAATTAATAAGCAATTTTCAGAATTACTAACAAGCATAAATGATATACTGAAGAAAGTAAATCCAGAAAACATATAATAATACCAAGGTGCTGAAGAGATTATAATGAAGCTCATATCATCTAAAAATTAATTTCCTAAGAGCTAAATTCGGTCTGCTGGACACATTTGCAATTATGACAAACTCCAGCTCAATTTAAAATTATTTTCCTACCTTCAGCACATATTTTTAATTTTTTGAATTTATAGGGGCTAGATCACAAAAATCCTGCTAGCCAAGAATTTGTATCCTTCTCCGTATTTTTCCTCATTTGGGCTAAAATTAGGCCCATTCGGTCTCTACCGCCTGTCAGCCTATAACGCTGGTGGCTAGGGTTAAACCCTAGCGACCCGGCTCCTCAATCGAAGCGACAGCCGCAAGTGTGCTTCGGGCAATAGTCATTTCGGAGGGAGGCCGGATGCAGCAATAGGCTGGCGTGACGGGTAGCCTAGCGGTCGGACTCATCGGACAACTGAGCTTGACGATCGGGCTCATCGCGCAGCTGACGGTGGCCTCTAGCGTAGTGGCGTCGGTAGGTTGTCAGACCCAGATTTTTCAATCTAGAATCCCCTATGATTCACTGCACTATTCCCTGGATCAGTAGATAGTGCACACATGTACATTGCTGCATCAATTCATACATTGCATAAAATATAATATTACAGATCAATGTTTAAATTACACCACGTCGGACGACAGTTTTCATAAGAGCCAAACAGGCTAACTGTCTACATTACAAAATAACAGCGGAAGCAAAAACAGTAGTAAGACCATAATTCACATGCAAGAGACTGGGGGTAAAAGTGTGCCACATATATTATCTGGACTCAGGTAATATATGTGCACACAATCTCCATTTAGTCTACTTGTCTAGGACCTGAAAACGTAGAAGTCGCCCTAACTTCCTTCGTTATTTCCTCCATCAGCGGCAGCGATATCTTCATAAGCGTAGTGGTCCTAGGTCACTATTTCTGATTTTGGTAATGCGAGTGTGAGCACAAATTCACCGGCGGAGGAGAGGTAGGAAGGAGCTCGGCCAAGGACGGGAATGTCTTCGCTTTGCTCCAAAGACGCTTCGAGAAAAAGGAATCAGCCCAGCATTGCTTCAATCGGTCGTGCGCTCGTCGGCTGACTTTGGGGAAGAAGGGGTGTTCGACGAAGCTATAGGCACGGGTAATCCGATTACTTTGGGCGGGAGGTAAGGCGGAGGAATGCGGTGCAATTGGAACTTCAGACGGGGGTTTTATAGCCGGGAGGAGCCCGGGCGTCGTGCACAGTGTAGAGCTGAGCTCGACGGTGGCATGGCTACAGTCCGGGAGAGGGGACGGGGCAGCCAAGCGTGACGCGTGTTGACCCGAGGGTGACATGCGCGGGATAGGTTGTGGTCCTGGACCAATGGTCGATTTGAGTTATGGAGAAGATAGAGGGGTTGATGGTGATGCTCCCAGTGCAAGGAATCGGGAAATAACTCACCAAGGGCAGTGAATCGATGATGAGAATCGGTTCGGCCAGTGATGGGGAAGAAGTTTGATTTCCGATGAGTTGCTATGAAATAACTCAATTAAGATAGATAATATATATAAGGGATCTAGGAACATGATATGGCCTGAACAAAACTCCAAGGCAGTCATTGGAGGGAAAGAATAGCTTGATGGAGTGTTGGTCGACTCCGAGGAAGACGGTGTTGGTGCAGCGCGACGAAGGCAGCGATAATTGGGAGGGTTCGAGGGTAGTGTCACTACAACAAATATGAGCTTCAGTGATGACTACTCCTTTATGACTAAAATAAAGGTCATTAATAAGTAACTTTATGTGACGCGTGTATTAAATTAGTCACCATTGAAAGTAAAGCCATTTCGTCATAAAACTTTGTGATGATTCAAAAAAATTTGTCACAAAATGCAGTTACATATTATTACAGATTGACAGGTTAGAAAGGTGGTTGTGCGCCAAGGTGTTTTTGAGATAAATTATTTTTTTGTGATGCATTTATTTTTTGTCATGTATCGTTTTACTTTCTATGACGAATTGTTATAGCTTAGAGACATGGGCATGGATAGGGAATGCAGAGGAAACAAGGGAGCACATGCATGGCCTCGACTCCCATTGCTTAGAGGCATGGGCATGGGTAGGGAACACAGACGAAACAAGAGAGCACTACCGAAGGATGGCCGGAGAAACGAGGCGACAGTGCATGGCGGTGGACAATGGGGTGGTACTGGTTCCAGAGTTCTACGGCGATGCGTTGGTCAATTTGAAGCATGAAATATGTAGAAGATGCGCTAGTGATGGTGTAATTGCAAGGAATAAAAGAATGGGTCACCGAAGATGACGAATCGAGAAAAGGAGTGGAAGCGGTTGGTTTCAGAAAAATCTCGATTCCCATTGATTGACTAAACCAAACACTCAGGAAGATGGTGTTTGAAAGCTCTAGAAAGTTTACAAAAGTGCGAAAGGGAAGCAACACAGGTACGGGAATCCAATTTGAAGGCTTGGGTGACGGGAAACCGATGAGTAATCAAAGGATTAGGGAACGACGATTTTTGATCATTAAGTTTCAAAACTACCAAATAGAAGAAAATGGTAGAATAAATAGCCAGAAATTGACATTTGAGTAATTTGGATCATTTTTTTATTTTTGCATGAGGTGGAGATAAGGCTTGGTTTAAAAATTAACTTGAAGAAGCAAAGAGTACAAGAGACTAAAAGTGAATTGTTCAATCAAATAAAAAGAAAAAGGCACAATCACATCGTACCTTGAAAGAACTTTGAAGTTAAGTGAGCTTAGGTGAGAGAAGAGTTAGTATAGGTGACCTCTGGGAAGCTAGACAAATTTTATGGATGTTATGACAAAAAATTGTCATAAAACATACCTACCTAGCCAGGCAGGCCTAGAAATCTATGATGAAATGGCACGTTTGCATGACGTTTACGAAACCATGCATGATGATTATAAACATCACTAATTGTTATATTCCATCACAATAATATTTTTTGTCATTGAGTTTAAGACGAAAATGCCTTGTCGTGTCACTAGATGTAATCTACGACACACTTTCTGTGACAATGGCTATGACACAACATTTTTGTCATAATGTAGGACCAAAATGGCAACAGAGGGGGGGTGAATGGTGCCTTTGAAAAATTAAAATCCTCCCCTCAAGTACTCACACAGCAGAAAAGAACTCACTGGAAGACACAGATCAAGAAAAGAAATCAAATCCAGAGAGTAAGGAAAAATATGGGCTGTTCTGCTGGCGAGCGGTAGTACCACTGATATGAGCGGTAGTACCGCTGAGCGGAAGTACCGCTGTTGAAAATGCAGTAGTACCTTTGAGCGGTAGTACCTCCCGACGAGCGGTAGTACCGCACCAAGAACAGCACGCGCAGAAAAAGAGAAATCTGAGAAATTCGCAAGATTCTCGGATTCTTGGCTTGGGAAACTTTGAGGATAGCAAGGAAACACTTCCAGAAGGATAAGCCAAGAATCAATTTCAAGATTTCTCTAGAGAATCGAAAGGGAAGACAAATACCCGAAAAATACAAAGGGTTCTCCAAAAATCCAAAATTCCATTCCAACTCTGATCCTTTGGCCACGAAACTTTGCAGATATCTTAGCAATAGTCACAAGACGCTACGAGCCAAGATTCAAGCCATCATAGAGAAGGAAACAATGTTTGGAGCAAAAACCCTAGAAACGAGATATGAAGAACAGAGAGAGCCAAAAACGCAAATATGAGATTAAAACTTGATTTGTTGTTGGAAAAACTCGATCAAATGACCGTGAGGCACTATCCCATCACAGAGCAGCCCATTTCACACCTCATAGGCAAGAAACAACAAGAAAAACAGAGAATCCAGAACTCGCTCAAAGAGGAGAAACGAGGAACAGGGAGCACAAGAGTGAAAAGAAACTTTAGATTTCCATTCCAAATCAAAAGATGAGTACAAGAGAGTCCCGATACGCATGTACATTCGAACAAGAAGAAGGATTACAAGACTCTCAACTCATCTCCACTCTCTCAATCCTCAAAATCACCAAGAACTTTCCCTAGTTCTTGGGAGGCATACACAGAGAGGAGGGAGGACGTGGGAGGCAAACCCTGCTGCCCACAACCACTCTCACCCACTAAAGCCTAAAGCAAAACAACATCTCCAAAGGTTCTTTTGACTCTAGCAAACCCTAGCTCTCTCTCAATTCCCTTGGAATGCCTAAGGGGTCATGCAGCCCCTCACCTCTATTTATAGCCCTTGGCTAACGGGTCTCCACCCCGTTATGCCGGCTAAACCCGAACGGAGCTTGCTCCCACTTGTGCAGCCTTGCGAAATGACCATTTCGCCCCCCGCACCTTCCGGAAGCTTCCGCGCTCCTTGTCGTCCAAGCCTCGCAACCACCTCGAGTCTCCGCCGTCTTCGACACATCCCGACCGTTCTGACCTCAGCACCACCTGCGCCTAGTCCGATCACTTCGTGTCTCGCCACGACTCCGCCTCGATGTCCTGCAGCCAACACAGACAAGAAACACATCACATAGCACCGCTCGAGATAATGGAATAACCATAAACCATAATCACCACAATGATCAAACCAAACCCAGATTTTATGCCCTGACTGTTCGTTACAAGACACCGTAGTTCCGCTCTCCGGTAGGAAGTACCGGCCGTGATAATACCGGCGAACACCTTTGCGTAGTTCCGAAATTCGAGCAGACAATGATCCAAAGCGCAAACTTTTCGCACACTTTGTCAATTACTCACCACAACCTGGGAGGACCTCTCACGTGGTCTCTCACATAAAATATTTTTAACAATAAAAAAGTGATCTTTCATGATGATATTTGATTATCATTAAAGCCTATATTTGTTGTAGTGTGTGGAGGGACTGAATGGGGTCACGATGTCAATTTAAAGGCTTGGACAGGCAAAGGAAAGGCACGGCCTAGATAGAATCGCTGGCAGTTTTTGGAATGTGATCCAAATTCGCATTGACGAGGGAAGGAAAAAGCTAGTTTGATTTCGTATTAAAGCAAAAAGGAACAGCTAAGCACAAATGTGTGGTGATGGCGGCCTTGAGTGCGGTGGTTTCCAAACAAAGCATCATGTGGTGGCTTAGCAGTCGTAGGAGGTGCGAGAACTTGGCGCGGAACGATGGCATAGCAGAGAGGTAGAAAGAAAGGTCTAGCTAGCTAGGCTGAAGTGGGCCGGGGCGGGCTCAACCCAGAGATAGAAAAGGAGGAAAATTGGCTTTGTCCCAAGAAGCATGGAATTGAAATTTAGTTTGAATTTGGATTTGAGATTTGACTTGGATGAACCAAGAAACCTTACCTCACACAAAAGCATCTCCACTTGCTTTCACACACAACTGTATGCCCAATGACTAGCCGTAAGTCCTTCACACATTCGGTCTTCTCTGAACCATCTCTACTGCATCAACCTCGTCACCTGATATACCACATGCACCAACTCGCATATCCACGATCCTTGTCTTCTCTATACTCTAGCTTGAGCCACGTAGTCTCACTCAGACTTACATGATCGCTCTAGACCTCAGCACCCCCATTTAATCCAGGTCCATTGCTGCCAATCGCTACATCCTCCAAGTCACCTGCACATCCAAAAACCAAGCAACCATATCGAGCTCAAGTCCTATGCACTTGACTCACGTTAGTCCAAACATGATTCGTGCAACATGAATACATCCATGCCGTCCACACACTCAACCAAGCTTAGCTAAAACCAACTCATGCTCTAAATCCCCAGGGCCGGTCTGACCGCAAACCATAGGCCGATCAGACTGCCCAACATTCTCCCGATAATAGGACATCACGGACTACCTCGAGACCGGACCAACCGCTTTGTGCACATAGGTCGATCGCTTCTGGTCGGTCCGACGTGACAAGAACTCAAAATGCAATTCACAAAAACTAAATTCAAACATCAACATTACTTGCACAACAAAATCAAATATTCATCACACATTATGGAGTGATCTCTACATAGTCTCGCAAATTTTCTATGCTGAAGTTTCAATTTTCAGATTTTTGTTGTTCGCAGAATGGCAAATGCTATCGCACACACATGTCCACGATGTAAGAGCCTCAGGGGTAGTAGCAGGAAACAGGAGAGTGATGATTGTAGGATCAGTAGGTCATATAGTGGGTGTGGGTATTTGAGCCAGATTTCTTTGTACATATTTGTTTGAAATAGTATTTTTTAACCCATACAAAGCAATGAATTTTAAGGACTTTGTAAAATTTAAATTTGGATGTGTTTTGAAGCGTTGCTTTCATTATCTTTAAAGGCCTACAAAGCACAATTTATCATAACTTTTTGAATGGACTCATTTTTCAAAAATTCTTTTGGTAAAGTTTTTGTGGTGTCCATAGTTTATTTCTACAAATTTTTAGACCATTGGACTGGACTTGAATTTTTTTTGACTTTTTGTCACTTTGATCAATATGGTGAAAATTCAGCTTTGGTATGGTTTTGGACTGAATTATGATTTTTGTATCTCCAAATGAGTTCATAATATGAGGAAGGTAAATAAGATTTGATCCTCTATAGTTGATATTTGATTCAAAATTTTCTCAGATCTTTCAAGAATCATTTAATTTGCTTTTGGTTCCTCTTTCCAAGCATAAATGTTATGTTAAAAAGTGCAAACCCTGAAACTTTCTGTTTTAAAAAACGTTGTGATTTTCATAACTTCAAAATAGTTGAGATTTGGGTAAGCATTGTAAAACAGTATTGTGTGTGTTGGAATGGACTAACCCCGCATTTTTTTCTCATAATTGTTTGGAGCAAATTTCCAAATATTTTTTGAGGATCAAATGAGCAACTTGATCTTACATATTTTCCAAGTGGTTGAAAATTTGAGGATAGCGTCTTCATAAAAAAGTATTTGTAGTAATAATTGGTAACTACTTTGAAATTTTCATGAAGTTTAGAACTTTTTTTTGCATGTATTCATTATTTAGACTCACGCGGACACTTAAATACACATTACGTGAGAACTTAGCCAATTGGAAAACTATCTTGAGAGGTTTTCATGAGTAAGCTTCTTTGAATGTGTTTCAATTATCATTTCACTGCATAACTCACAATATGGCCTCATTTCAAGTAGTATTTTTTTGGCTTTTAGGCCATAAAGGTGGAGTTTGTGGATTTCTTGGCATTTACTGAAAAATCTTAAAATCAAACACTCAAATAGGTCATATGTATCAATTTTACACACGTTATAACCTAATTAGGATAAATTCATTGTCAAGCTATTTGTTTTGAAAAGACTCCATTTTGGCTTAGCTTTATTTTGCATTTTTGGTGATTAATGTAAAATGGGGGAGAATTTTTGTGCACTACGATAAAGTTCCAACATTTTAGTTATTGAACAACATGATTTTCAAATTGATATCTTCTCTTGTGATTTCATCCGATTTTGTTGTAGATGCCATTTGCTTTTTCAAATAGCCAATCTTTAGGGTTTCAACACTACAAAAGGGTTTGCGCCACTAGGAAGCCAAATAATGCCTCAAGAGTCTTCCTGAATCCTGAGCTGTTTGATGCGGCACACCTATCGATGTATCGTACTATCACGCCAAACCATACCCTAGCCTGTACTCCTCTCTAAAGCATCAGTTCATGGGTTCCTTCCTCTTCTATATCTATTCCTAAAAGTGTGTGATTCTCTTCATATCCTGCAAGTAACATCTACTAACATATGTCATGTATTTTTGACAATTAATTAATGGTTATCCAAGCAATTAATGAAAAAATCAGTGAGATACATATAATAAATAATAGAAAAATGATGTGCCATACTAGGCACATCACCTGATCAGACAGACAGTCGTAAGATCGTGGCTACTTGCTCCTTCAACTCATCCCAATTGTCGTCCTCCATTGCCTTTGGTTTTGCTTCACACAGCCCCTAAGAACATCCCTGTTACGCTAACAGATCTACCACCCTCATCTGCCATAATTTGAAGTTTCCTATTCTCCTGAACTTCATCACTTCGAACCAATCACCTGGTGCACCTTTCTAGCCTTGCTTTGATATCAATTATTGGAACTGGCTACAACATAACTGTGGGGAAAGGAGAGCGAGAGCTGCAACCGGACCAGGGATGGAACATGGCGGCTGTGACTGTTCCTTGGCTCGGACGTGGTTGCGTGCAATACTGCGATGGTGAGTGGATCAGGAACTACATTCTAAAAAGATTCAAGCATATGCAATTTGATCCGAAGGAGAAACGAATTCCATTGCGAATGTGTCCCAACATTCCAAACTACATGAGGAATTGAAAGAAGGCTGTGGAATCCCTAGCAGTGCATTGTTTCGTTGATCAGAATTTATACAGTAGAGAGTACATTTGTTGGGGTCGAGTACAACAGTAAGAGACCTAGGCTTACCTACAAGGAATCACCGAAATAGCAAAGGGTCCTATTGTCGGACAATGTGCAGTAACCGAACGGCAAGGCAACGTTGGTAGAACTTGAATCCAGCAAGGAGTCTTCCAGGTGTCCAGAACGGTGTGCAGTGCATGTTGATCATGAGTAGATGACGAGGAAGAATTTATCCTCTAACAGGAATTTGCAAAGCTAACTATTTGCCATTGCACACGTGCAAGGTGTTTGTATTTACTGGGCAGATTACAAGGCAATAATCTAAAAACAACCGAACAACAGGAATATGCTACAGTTGTCATGGTCGACAACGGGTTCGGTTGCAATCGAAGAGATAAGACTTGTGCAAGAAGTAGAACTCGGTTGCTTAAACTATCCACTCTCTTATCTTTCAACAAAATTAAAATTTTAATTAATTAGCAAGAGATGACTCAAAAATTCTTAAGAAAGAGCCAACACGATTACTTGCTTCAAATGTCTGCAAGGAGGCTCGGCAAAAGGTTTGGGGCCACGAAGCGGCACGGTCGTGCTTCGTGGTGACTGCATTCTAATGGCGGCCAAGCTTTGTCATGACATCCTTGTAACGGCGGCTGGCGTTGGCGGTGACGCCCGACGGTGGGGGTGTGGGGGGAGGCAAGATAAGTGGGACGGAATGGTGGAGACGCAGCAACTTTCTAGGTTTCATATGTCTCTACTGCTTGCATCCATAGAGGTGTGCGGATGCCCTTGCCCCCATCCTGTTCGTGGCAAGGACTGTGGTGGGGGCTCACCAGTGTAGGATTAAGGATAATCGACTAGAGGGTGTGAATAGGAGGTTCTTAAAATTTGATGCTCTAATTTACAATCTTAATAAGAATGAACAATATAAGGTATCGAGCACAAGTCAAGAGCTAAAAGGCTTAAGTTTTTCTAAGGCAGCACAAGATAATTTAATTCCATAGCTAGAAATGTAAATGTGGAAAAGTAAAGATAAGAGATAACCACAATGAAGACATGCGAAGTTTTTCCTATGGTATCGAAGGCTTGTCGGTCTTCACTAGTCCACGTTGAGGTAAGCCCAAACGGATTGGATCGGCTCCACGAATTAAGCCTCAAAAACCTCAAGTCTACTAAAGTTGCTCTTCCTCCACTCTAGAGATGGTGAGAACAAAACTACTCACAATGGTGTCGGGCCTCTTCATAACCTTCTTGAAGAGATCACTGCACAAACTTTCTCCAAACCATCTAGGTATCAACAAATACCAAGAGTAACAAACCAAAGTTCTCACTTGAAGGAAATCAAGTGCCAAAGGATCAACTAATGAATGAATACACGTGAATGCTATCAACTATCTTAAAATATGAAAATAAGCAAATGAGTAGTTGGAAGTGTACAAGAAGCTCAAGGGATATTCAATGAAGTGTTCTCTTTTGAGCTTGGTGCTGGTGAGGGAGTATTTATACCCTCCAATCACAAATTCGACTGTTTGAGCATTTTTCCTAAAAAAATTTAGCAGATGCGGTACTACCGCCATGTATCGGCCGGTACTACCGTATCTAGGGTTTAACGGTTATGTGTAGATCAATTAATGCTTCTGAACTAGCCGTTATTGTCTAGTGTGATATTATCACACTCACTTGGACTGGTACTACCGCTCTACGGTAGTACCGCTCATCACATGTGGTACTACTATTTTCTAGGGAAGCAAAAGTGCTCAAAAAACACACCTCTTTGGAAAAAACATAACACCATGTAACAATCAGTCATTCGGGGGTGTGGTACTACCGCACTTTGCTTGTGGTCATACCGCTGGGCAGTAGTACCGTCCCTCAAATGCGGTCATACTGATTTTTCTGAGAGTGCACAGATGGTTTTGAAAATAAATTTTCAAGTGCATTCATGATCTATAATCGATCCAAATGGCACAAGATAAACATTCAAGCTACTAGCCATAAGCCCTCACTGTGTATGTGAGTATAAGCGGTGCGACCCGGTACAGGGTGTGGTGGAGCCAAAGGTGTGACATTTTCATTCAAGGCCGATTTTTAATAAAGGCACCATGGTGACATACGGGGCACCCCTCTCTCGCGCATTTTATCTTCTCTTCACCAATCAGGGTGCTTCGGTTGTTTAGCAAACTTCAGTGCACGTTACTGTTTTGAGATGGTATATGGTATTTTCCGCGTGAGTTGGTAATTGAAGACATGGTATGTACTGGACCTTTTTTTTAATATAATTTGGTATATGTTGTTGTATGATTGAGGTCACATATTGTTGAATGATTGAGGTCATGTTACCGATGATCGAAGCTCTCAACTCACAAATATAAACAATAGACAAGAACAAAAAGATGTAGTCCCAGCCAGCACGGTGGCAGCACCCGTCGATGACCCTATCCCTTCCCTTGCGCATCGGCACAGGGAGGCGGCAGCGGTTTTCACCAGCAACCCCATTCCCCTCCCCTCACTCTTCGGCTTAGGGAGGTGACAACAATGGTTGCATTGGCGGCCCCATTTCTCCCCTCGGTCGGCGGCATAGGGGACACTGTGCGGATGCCCTTGCCCCCATCCTGTTCGTGGCAAGGACTGTGGTGGGGGCTCACCAGTGTAGGATCAAGGATAATTGACTAGAGGGTGTGAATAGGAGGTTCTTAAAATTTGATGCTCTAATTTACAATCTTAACAAGAATGAACAATATAAGGTATCTAGCACAATTCAAGAGCAGAAAGGCTTAAGTTTTTCTAAGGCAGCACAAGATAATTCAATTCAATAGCTAGAAATGTAAATGTGGAAAATTAAAGATAAGAGATAACCACAATGAAGACATGCGAAGTTTTTCCTATGGTATCGAATATGTGACACTACCGCCATGTATCGGCCAGTACTACCGCATCTAGGGTTTAACGGTTATGTGTAGAGCAATTAATGCTTCTGAACTAGCCATTATTGTCTAGTGTGATATTATCACACTCACATGGGCTGGTACTACCGCTCTACGGTAGTACCACTCATCACATGTGGTACTACCATTTTCTAGGGAAGCAAAAGTGCTCAAAAAACACACCTCTTTGGAAAAAAAACATAACACCATGTAACAATCAGTCATACGGGGGTGTGGTACTACCGCACCTTGCCTATGGTCATACCGCTGGGCAGTAGTACCGTCCCTCAAATGCGGTCATACTGATTTTTCTAAGAGTGCACAGATGGTTTTGAAAATAAATTTTCAAGTGCATTCATGATCTTTAATCGATCAAAATGGCACAAGATAAACATTCAAGCTACTAGTTATAATCCCTCTTTATTGTACGATGTCTAGCCTAAAACCCGATTTTCCAACCCATCACCAAGACCGATAAAATTGAAAAGGATCCTAGACTATATTTAGTGTACCTTTGTCTTGAGCCATATCGATCTTTTGTCATTCATAACATGCTTTTCCATGTCATCACTTCAAATCTAGGACTAAACCTTTCAATAATCTCAACATACATGTCAGTCCCTTTAACCAATATTGTAATTAATGACCAAATAACGATTGTGGAGACCTGACATGACACATGTAATCGGGTGTGGCGGTGGAGCCGAGGGTGTGGTATATGTGAGCATACCGAAGGTGCGACGTGGTGCTTGATGACAACAACTCACTATGTTATGTTAATATGATTTTTTTTTCTATCTGTAGCAATGCACGCGTATTAAACTAGTGGTATTAAAATCGAAATTTAATTGGAATAGCCTAATAATCACAAGGAATTGTATGGTAAATAAACTATAACGTTACTACAGCTGAAGCAAACTATAGCAGAAAAAATTGGGTTATAAATGCTCTCAATAAATAATAAACTAAACATCAATTAAGTCTAATAAATTCACATAATAAGGTCCCAAAAAACTCACATAATGGGTTGCTAAATAAAAACATGCCTACCACTCTTGATTTCATATTTCCCAGCAACGAGTAGAAATCATGTCAATTAAGATTTTAAAATCCATATCAGGGTAGCAGGAATTTGTAAGCAATAATATATAAGCAAAGCAGAAAGGAACCAAGGTAGCTCGTAAGGTTAAACACTGTACTTACGCAGGTGATCTGGGTAACAAGCGAGGCCTTTCACCGGATATAGACACAAGGTCCTAGAGGTGGCCAAATGGACGTGCTAGCCGGGTCTGTCCGAAGCACGATAATGTTAGTATGATCTAGGCATAGCACGGCCACAATTTAAATGGGCCATGTTAGTCTGGCGCAATAACCATTGTCATGCTTGGACGGAGATCTTGGTCCAGCGGACTGGCCCGACAAGTCATGAATAATATCAGACATGGCATGATATGGCCCAGCTAGGCACGACCTGTTAGGCTATTTATTTTTTAATATTTATATAATTTTTATTTTATAGTTTTTTCAATTTTATATAGTTCGTTTTATAAGTATATATAATTTTATTTTATTTTCAAAATATGTATATTTTCTATTTTTTACATTTTTTAAAATTTCATGTCAAATGGGCTAAATGAGATGACACCAATCTGATAAGCTAATTGTGCTCGCACCAGCTCAACACGTAGGCAGTGCTTGAGTCGGTGCCTTAGCCTATGAGCTAGCACAATGCGCCAATCTAAATAATGGGCCAAACGGACTTATGCCTAAATAGATTGTGTCTACATAAACCAGGTTGTTTCAGCAATTTCACCTCGCGCGCGCAAAGACTACTGCAACACAAGATGCTGCCTTTTCCCTACTCCTTGATGGGGGAATCCAATGACTACTGCTCTTTAATTCACAGCACAGCCATGCATGGCAAGCAAAGAATCATTCCAAGGCATTGATACAACAAGAGATTTACTCCAGCTGCAAGCAAAGAATCATTCGTGCACGTTTATGCTTTGGAGAAAGCAAAGCAAGACTAGCCAAACCAATGCCAAAAGATTAGAGGGAGCTTAATTCCAAGGCATTGATACAACAAGAGATTTCATTTGAACAGCTCTATATTTTGCTAGAGCCGAGCGTCTGGTATATGTGAAGTGGTCTCCTGGGAACTCTCTCTTCTTCCCGGTTGCTGGGCTACTAACTGACGAGGTACCAGAAACAATTCATGTGCTTCGATCTGCATTTTGCCGACTCTGTTCTGTCAACGAATTTTTTAATGTGTTGGTTAGACATTGTTTCACAACAAACATGACATGCTGTGCAGGAATTGGAGGGGGTTATCTTCAGCTGAGATGTAATGGGTTAGATTTACTGCCATCTTCGTTCAAGGCCGGTTTTCAATAAAGGCATCATGGTGGATTTCCAGGTACCCTCTCGTGCTTCGGTTGTTTAGCAAATTTCGGTGCACGTTACAGTTTTGTGATGGTGTATGCTATTTTCAACATGAGTTGTACTAGACCTTTTTTATTATAAGTTGGTATATACTATTGTATGATTGAGGACGCGTTGTTGAGCTCTCAGCCCACAAATATAAACATTAGATAAGAACAGAAGTATGTAGTCCGAGCCTTGGTTTTAATATTGCCAGCTATAGTTATAATATTGCCAATCTTAGATCCGAAGGTCTTGAAATATTTCATATTCCGTAGGATTAATTTCGTGTTACAACTGTACACAAGGGAGTTGACGTTCTGTCCCTCCATTAGATTGTACGGTTCTATAAACATGAGATAATTTGCATGAATTAAAAACTTTGCATATGCATAAATTCAAACTAAAACATGCACACAAACTGAAAACTTTATTCATATCATGAAAGATTACAAAGAGTAACTTTAATCTCAAAATAAAACATGCACACAAACTCGTTATACACCTTTGACAATTCGCTATTTGATACCATAGATGACAATTCGCTATTTGACACAAACTCGTTAAACATGCACACCAATGCAGTGTACGAAAGAGGTTAATTCCAACCATCTCTGAGTCCATAGTGTCGGATCGTCGATGGCAACAAAATAAAATAAATAATTATAATTTATAATGGAAATCCTCTTTTAAAATCTACTGTCTTCTGATTATTTAATTTGCAAAATTGCAAGAAACAAAAACAAAAAATAGCTATATATATATACACTTTAGTGAGCTACTGTAGCAGATTGATGCGTGGCTTCAACTTTAATTAATTACCTTGATTAATTAAAGTGGACTTGATTAGGTAATGAAAACTTGAGTCACGGCCATGCATGCAAACGTGAACACCTAATTTATTCCTCACCGATCCCCCATACAAATCAAAACCTCCACGCAAATACACCTAATAGGCACTCACTAATTCCCTAATCACCTCCATCTAATTACACGTCAAAAGCTCTCATCCCATGAAGCTGCCATAGACACGTGAAGGACGGAAGGAACAAACATGCAATCCCATGCATGAAGCCACAACACGTGTAATTGGAGCACCAATATCTCTAGCAGCCGCCGGCACCTGTCGATCAAAACCCCAAAAACGATACAAACTTTACGCACCGATACCTGCATCCGGCCGCCGTAAAACTTTTTATTCATCGATGTCTCGGCAACGGCTACAAGACCCAAACCCGAGAGCCTCCAAAAGCTGATCTCTGTTCATCAATCAATATCCCCCTCAGCCCATACAAAGCGTCCAACTCTTTTTTTTTTTGCCAATCATGAGTACAATAAAAACACACTTACGTATTTAACAGTATATCTATACCTACACACATCCATATAAGTGTGTCTAATGCACACGCCTGAGAGTAGACGGAGACTTGAAATCTTCGGAAACGCGAACACGCGTTTTGACCACTGAACACACCTATATACGCGTGCGTACTCAAAGAGCATTATTCACATGAACAGTACCAAAGGGAGCACTATTCATATAAATAGTGCACCCCAAAAATGCACCGTTTGGGCTCGAAACCAAGCAGGCGAGGTGCCCACCGCCTCCCTCTACCAACCGAGCAAATGCTCGGATGCCAAAGCGTCCAACTCTTATAACACCTCAACCGCCACCCAATATAACACACATGTTTTCTCTTTTTAATCTACTCAGAACTCTAATACAATTCATCCACCTGGCCCTTTTTATCTCAATCAGACTTTCAGCTCACTACTTTTCAAGAGAACGAAACCTTTACATAACATAGGGTTTTCACTTTTTTTCACATGTCATAGCCTCCGGTCCGTACCGTCATAGCTCCAACATGCATCAATCACCTTTGATCTCCACGTGCTCCAACTCAAGCACGACCGTCTCCTCCGGCATCCTTGACCCTCTGGACCATGACTTCACCCCAAGCCATCTCCCGATCCTCACCATGTACCACGATAGCCTCCGAATTATTCTGCACATGCAAAGACCAAACCAACCTTGTTTCCGGCCCAAGTTCTTCCCAACTTGACCGATATTAGTCCACACGCGTCACATGCATGCCTCGCATAACACCAATAAATAATGTTGTCAATTATTCATCACCAAAATTATTCATTGTCAATTATTCACCACCAAAATATCCTAAATCCAGCCACATGGTCTAACACATGGAAGTCAAGGTATCCCACGACATCCTCTATCCATGTTGGATAATTCCTACCATCAGGTTCCAATAAGTGAAAGTGCCTCTTGGTCATCTTGCCTACATTTAGTAAAGTAGTCAAGCTTAATTACCACAAGGTAATAATAGGTACAACATGTACCGCACGAGTCAAACATTTGTTACAGCAAAAACACGAGTTTTCGGTAATTTCCATAATTTTCTATCAATTTCTTAGGTATAGAAAACATCCTCTATGCTCAACAATCAATAGAAAACAATTTCTAGTATTTAAATAAAGCATAGATAACTAAATTAGATAAACCAGAAAATATCCAAGGTCTATTTTGCAAAATTCCACTGAATGGAAACCCTCCTACTTTATTCCAGAAAGTTCCTGGTCTCTTTTGCAAGATTTTGGTCCAAAAGGACCGTTTTTAATAAAACAAGGATTTGCATGTAATTTACCAAAACCCTAAGGACTTTTCTGCAAATTTACCATAGCCAAATCGTCTCACACATGATCCGAACAGTTATTGGGCCAAATTGGGCCCATGGTCGAACACATGTAGGCCATGTGGCCCATGTTGGTTTGGGTAGTCCACTGTGTTAGGGTTTTAACCCTAGCCAGTGCGGCGGCAACGGCTTGTGCTCGAACTTGGCTCGGCACAACCCTGGTCCTAGCCGGAGGTGACACCCAAGGTGGTGACACTGCGACGGGCTATGACGATGGCAATAGTGGCATGTGTGGCCTCCTCCATCCCCACTCTTCCTCATCTTTCTTTGACAGAGGTGATGGCGATGGTGGTGGTGCAGTGGTCCTCCCCCTCACCCATGCCAAGGGTGAAGGCGGAGGCTATGGCGTGCACCCCATAGTCCTTGGTCGGCGTGGTGGTCGTGCCCCTCGGTGACCTTGTCCCTCCCCTCATGCATCAGCATATGGAAGCAGCAATAGTTTTTGCTGGCGACCCTGTTCACCTCCCCTCACTCTCTGGCTTAGGGAGGCAGCTGTGGTGGTCACATTAGCGGCCCCATCCCTCCCCTCCGTCGGTGGCATACGGATGCGGTTTGTACACCATTGCCTTGTCATGTCGTGGCAGAGGCAGAAGGCGACAGTTGGCAGAAGGAGTTGAATGGCAGCAACAGCTCCATCCCTCATGACGATAGCAATGGGCTTTGGCCCTAGTCCAACCTGACAGTGCCAAAGAGGCAGCAATGGCAGGAGCTTGGGTAGCAAGGCCATGGTGTCAAGACGCCGAGGTTATCGTGGGCACGACTTCGACTTGGAGACAATGATGACCTCGTGTACCAGCGAGGAGGCGATGACGATAAGGTGCCCATAGGGCATGGAGCAAGCCGAGCGTGTAGCATCTCGACAACAAGGTCGGTGGCGTGCATGTGAAGATGATGGCACCGATAGCGCAGAGACATACGCTCGTTAGTTGGTCAGTGCACTGATGCACATAGAGGCATGCACCGGTCTGGCCTCGGCATGGCGATGCGCACACGGACATGTGCACCTAGTCTGGCTAATGGGAGAGGGAGTGACGATGCATACTAGAAGAAACTAAACAATCTACAAAAAGAAAAAACATCACTGCATACTAGAATTGAAACTAGAGCATTATTGTACTGATAACGTGTTGTACGATCGAGGTTACATTACCAATAATCGAAGCTCTCAATACACAAGTATAAATAATAGATAAGAACACAAATATGTAGTCCCAGCTTTCTCTCAACGTCATTGCTCTTTTGCTACACAATGGGAGCCCCTACCCCCTTTATATAGGCGGAGGATTTCCCCCTTACACTAGTACAAAAGGGTCATCACAAATGGTTCGGAACTGTCATCACAGACGGTTTTCTGAACCACCTGTATTTATGTGTCAGTTATAACCAGAGGTTATCATAGATGGTTTGTGAGTCGTCTGTGAAAAGACAACACAGACGGTTTGTAACTAAAACCGTTTGTGAAGAAAACTATTACAGATAGCTCGAACCAAAAACCGTCTATGATACTCACGCATCACAGATGGTTCTAGTTACCAACCATCTGTAATTGGCGAGTATCACAGACGGTTGGTATATAGAACCGTCTGTGATAGTTCTTCATATATGATTTATAGCACAAACCGTATGTGATAGTTCATTCTATACCTATTTTTTTTGGCTAGCCTCAATAAATAATGTTACCCATGCCCTTTGAAAACAAGTAAATACAGTGGCAAACACAATAGCACATTCCATTACAGGATAACAAGATAATGAACCCAACTCTTTAACATGGAAAGAATATATAAGAAGTAGAGATCCTAGCCAGAGGAGGGCATCGGATAGCGGCTGGATATCATCGGCAATGGAGAGGCGGCGGTAGTGCCATCTTTGTGGCATGGTAGTGAGACTGAACAAGACACACTTACGACAGTTACGATAAGAGTGTATTGTGCAGTCTACCGTGGTGCCACAACGGAGACGCTAGCTCACGGCAGTAATCGGCGTCGTCAAGGAACAAGCTGGATGCATCGGATGGAGGTAGCGCCACCTTTGTGACACGACAGTGAGACTGGACAAGACACACTTACGACACTTACGACAAGAGTGTGTTGTGTAGTCTACCGTGGTGCCACAACGGAGGCGCTAGCTCACGGCAGTAGTCGGCGTCGTCGAGGAACAAGTTGGATGCATCAGATGGCGGTAGCACCACCTTTGTGGCACGATGGTGAGACTGCATAAGACACTCTTACAACACTTACGACAAGAGTGTGTTATGCAGTTGACCGTGGTGTCACAACGGAGGCGCTAGCTCACGGTGGTAGTCAACATCGTCGAGGGGAGGATGTAGGAAGCTAACTAGTGGATGAACTCACGTGTGACTGCCGGTGGAAAGGTAGATGGGGAGTAATTAATAAGGGCGAGTGGTAGGAGAAACTTGTGCCTGCCATTCGATATGGAGAGAATGGATGGGTGAGATCAAAATCCTGGGGCATACGATATGGATCGGTGACGTGTTATTATCAAAGACGGTTTGTTATACGAACCGTCTGTCATAATGAATATCAGAAACGATTTGTTATATGAACTATTTGTGATAATGCACATATCAGAGACGGTTTGGTATATGAATCGTCTGTGATAAGTCACATATCAGATACGGTTTGGTCTACAAACCATCTGTGATAACGCTAAAATATGCGCGCCCTAATCCAGCTCTTCTAAAATTGTCCTCTCCCTCATCTTCTTTACCAGATTTCTACTATTGCTACAAGGTCTCTTTGCAATACTATAGTATGAAGCTAATGACACACACTAGTATCTCAAGTTCTATGAAGTTGGTTATGGACGCAGTCTCTTCCTCCTCATCACGCTGTGTGCTTGGCTTGGTTGCTGTCTTATATGTAAATAACCTTTGGTTGTTGTTTTAATGATAATTATTGCTCTTAGAGGTAGAGTTGCTCAAGATTAATTCTTGGCCTTTTCGATACTTTGTCTATACTCTTCATGAATTAATAAATGACAACTAAAGTTTAGAATTTGAGCTCTCAAAACTATGCTTTAGTGAAAATTCATAGAAATCTGCTAACACTCAAGAAATCAATTTACTGTGAATTAACAGGATAGCACCAAAAGACTGATTCTCAAATTAACAGTACTTCTACCAACCATCGAAACATGATCAACTTATAATAAACAAGATCACATGACCTTAAGGACAAAAGGATCTTCCACATATATTCTGAGAACAAGCTAGATAGTACTGAATCTATTAGAAACCATAGGACTGAAAGGAACCAGTACAACTGACAACACTGCTAGCAATGATAGCAATAAGCACCACTTGAAAGAACCCAAATCTAAACTAGTTTATCATCTCAATTTCAGTAATAGACAATGATCATCATTGAGTATTAAACCATGCCCACAAACATATACAGTAAAGTCTAATGCATATCATTTGATATAGTAGCAGCAGGTAGGGAGGAGAGAATGTCCAAACTCACTATGATCTACCTCTTAAAAGAAGTGGGATTTGGGATCCATACCTTTGGGAGGAGAGGCAGCGTTGAGAGGGAGAGGCGGCGTCGGGAAGAAGAGTCAGCATCAAGAGGAGAGGCTGAGGGGAAGGAAAGCCAGCAAGGGGGAGGAGAGGAGGCAGGGAAGGAGAGCAGCGTCAAAGGAGACGCAACAGGGAAGGAGAGGTGGCGAGTGAGGAGTGAGAAATGAAAACCTAGTAGGGGCAGAGACGAAGAGGTACACGAGTGAGGAGTAAGAGCGCAAACCCTAGTAGGGGCCCAATTTATGGAAGAACTATCGTAGATGGTTCTATTAAAGAACCATCTGTGATAATAATATCACAAATAGTTACCTAATGGAACGGTCTATGAGATGGGAATATCATAGACGGTTCCATAATAGAACCATTTGTGATATACGTATGTGATATGGGAATATCAAAGATAGTTTTATTGTGGAACCGTCTGTGATACGTATATCGCAAATGGTTTGTTCCACTAAAACGCCTGTGATAGTTCCTTCGCTACAACAAATCTTATTTTTCAGCTAGCCTCAGGAAATGCTAGCATATACAATCACAGATGTAATTATTTATAATTACTTAATCAATTACAATGGAATAGTTCCATAATTACATGACGTGCTTCTTATAATTATATTGCAATAATTTCCATATAGGTGTTCATCATGTGGGATCATTACACTTGGCTATTTCCTTTTAAATAAATCCCTTCATGATGATCGATACGTATATAGCTTGCTTCATCGTCTTTCTTCCTTAAGACTGATGCCATCTTAGAATAGAGGCAACTTGTCAAATTGATTATACCCTTCCTTATCCATGATATTCTCAACTTTGACAATCCTCCTTTTTCCATGAAGAACTACGTGACACTTCTTATTTGCCGGGTCGGTTACATAAAAAACTTGAACAACTTGCCTCGCGAGTACGAATGGTTCATCTTTGTATCCTACACTCTTGAGATCCATAGTAGTGACGCTGTACTTGTCGACCATTACACCCCGTGGAAGTTGGACCCAACAGCACCGAAATAAAGGGATCTTAGAAATTACGTAGTCGATATCTCAAATCTCCTCTACAAGCCCATAGTACAAGCTTGGGCCAGTGGTATTGAAGTACACATGAAATGCATCTATGTGGACATCTGAGTTCCGTACTATGCTTTTTTATCCTGATCTGTTGTATGAAATATGTACCTATTAATGTCGTATCCTTGCCATGTCATAATTGTAATTTTTTCCTTTTTGCTAACCATTGCAATATTTCACTTAATGACTTCCTAGTGAATCGCACCTTCAACCATTCATTGAATCGATGGTTGTGCTGGCCCGTGATCCAAATCTCTGACTGGCCTGGATTCTCTTGGCGTAGCATGTCCTTGTGCTCTTCAATATATGGGGACACTTTAGTCATGTGTTGTAAGACTGTTAAATAGGCTTGAGCGTACGTATCCAGATCCGTAGTTATTGCTTTCCTTCCAATGGTACTGATACCCTCTAGCCTCCCCTTGTGATGAGATAAAGGTACACCTATCGGTTCGACTTAAGCCATGTAATCGATGCAGAACTCAATGACTTCATCAGCTGTATAACCTTCGATGATACTACCCTTCGGCCGAGATCGATTGCGTACATAGGACTTGATAATTCCCATGTACATCTCGAATGGGTACATATGATGTACAAACACGGGACCACATATCATTATCTCTTTCACTCGAATAATATAGCCTCATGATTGTCACTCGAATCTTGTTCGGCAAAATACTTCTATTTACAACAGGAAGCAATTGTGTCATTAGCACGTGACAGTCATGAGACTTCATGCCAATTAATTTCAAATCTTCCGTGGAAACAAGTTTGTTCATGCTGGCGGAGTGACTGACCGGAATTTTCACACCATGCAAGCACTGGCATAGTTTAGTTTTCTCGGACTTAGATAGAGTGTAGCAAGTTAGGGGAAGGTACATCCAGCCTTTATCGGTCTCTATCAGTGCTAAGTCAATCCTGATGTTTATAGTGACCAAGTCACAATGTGCATTGACACCATCGTTTGTTTTGTTACAAATATTTAGTAAGAGACTAATCAAGCTATTACATACATTCTTCTCTATGTGCATGATATTGATGCAATTGTGAACTTCTAGGTGCTTTCAATAAGGCAAGTTCTAAAATATTGACATGTTCTTCTGATGGGTCCTCAACTTACATTCCTTTCCAACACAACATCGATATTCTTAACCATATCATAGACCTCTATCCCGCTAAAAGGTCTTGGTGCTAAGTCATTCTCTTATTTCTATCAAATTGTTTGGTGATACCTTGGAAGGAACCTACGGTGATGCATGTACATAGTTTTGTGCAAGTTGTTCAACCACACACTCTTCGTATAATTTAAACAGTGCAGACATGCTTTGGCTCCTTTTGTACTTAACCCCGACAGGTTACCAAGGGTAGGAAAATATTGATGGTGCATAATAATATGGCGCGTAGAGTGAAGTTCTCTCGTTTATCCATATCCCATACATGTACCCATTTGTTCCACAGTGTCACAGGATCTTCCACCAGTGGTGCTAGGTACACATCAATATCATTCGTAGATTGCTTCGGCCATTGGATAAGTAGTGATAGCTAAGGAGGAAGGTTGTACATGCATACATTCACGAGCCAGGTGCTATGTCAACTGTTTATGTTACCGAAAGGATTCATTCCATCTGTACTCAACCCTAACTTTATATTCCTCAGTTCTGCACCGAAGTCTACAAACATCCTACCGATATTTCTCCACTAAGTAGAATCAGCAGCGTGTCTTATTATTCCATCTTTCTTGTGCTGTTCTGAGTGCCAACGTAGCAATCTTGCATCCTTTCATTTGCAAATAAATGCTTCAAATGAAGAATTACAGGCAGATACCACAACATCTTAGCTGGAGATTCTTGCTTCACCTCGATTCGATCGCCATCATAGAAGTCATTTTTACTCCACTCACACTGTTCTCAACGTATATCCAGCTTCGGTCCATCTATGCTACGCATGTAACAAATTAGTATCAAATTGGAGCAATATATATATCAAGCAAAAATATATTGATAGTTGCGTATCACAGACAGTACACAGTCATGCTTGTAAAAGCATCTATGATAATTACAGCACAGACGATTCACCATGAATCGTCTGTAATGAGACGTCTAGTATACCTTAGTTTGTAGTAGTGAATGTTAGTATGGGCCACCAAAGTCAATTACTCATCACTAGGTGACCTCCACATGGTGCCATAGTTTTCATAAAGCCAAATCCTATCTAGGACAAGTAATGCTAGTATGAGCCACCCACAAGAAACACAAAGCTATTTTGGTTGCTAGATAAAATCACACATATCATCTCGCGAGCTGTGTGTGGCTTGTTCCTCTTGTAGGAGGCCCCATGTTGTCATAACACGTTGGCCCAGATAGTATTGTGTTTTCTAATACGTTTAGGCAAATTGTGTGTAGTTCTTTGAAGAAGGTTAGACAAAGCATGTGATGTATTACGAAATTTACTCTTTTATATGTTGGCCCAGATTGTATTGTATTTTGAGTTATTACTAAGATTAGCTTTTCATGAGGACATTTAATTTATTTTTACAAATATAAATTAATCCCATTTCAAAAATTAATTTTGAATTTTATTTTAGTTTGAATTTGTTTTTAATGTATTTGCTTTATATATAATTATGAATAGTTTTTACAAATATAGATAATTCAATTTAATTTTTCAGAAAAATATTTTAGTACATAATTTGAATGTATTTTAGTTTTTACTTAATGATGTTCAATTAAAGTACTTGAAATATGAATTTTAATTTTAATTTTTGAAGAAAACATTTTTTAGTCCAGAATTAAAATACATTTTAATTTTTACTTATTCAAGTCCAGTTCAAATTTGTACTTCAAATATGGCATATGGTGACTTGATTTGAATATCGAACTTGTAGCCTATATTTGTAAGCAATTCGGAGAGTCGACCATTGGGTTGATGAATTTTTGTAGCTATTTTCTTTATATTAATGTGCGAGTTTATAGGCCTTTTCCCTCCTAGATTAATATGGGGAATTTAATTTCAATTCGAATTTTAGTTGTATTCAGGTTAATTTCATTTTAAAATTATTTCAGGGTATGAATTTATATATATCACTAATTTGATTTAATATTGACCTTCAATTTTTTTTAAAAAATTGATCGATATATATTCTAAAAATTATGTCTGATTTAAACTTTTATCTATTTGGATTAAATTGAAATTTATACTTCAAAAATTACATGTCAACTTTATATTTGATTTTGTATCAAACTTATAGGACTGATTTCTAATATATTATAATAGGACGGTCCAGTGATTGATGAATTAGATGTTTTTTCTTTTCTTTGATCAACCGGAGAATTTGTAGTTGTTTTCTTTTTCCCTCCTAGGATTATAGGGTGATAAAACGCAAATTGTTGGCCCAATCTTTCACCGTACAACCGCTGAGCAGCCCAAACTTTGCTGGTAATGTGCAGCATACAAACACATATAACAATTGATATAATTGTATGGCTGTATCCAGACTAAACTTCAATCACTATCTTCGGTCAGGAACAATCACAGCAGCACCAAGTAATTTCCCACGAAGCAATAACAGGAGTAGATGAAAAGAAGAATGGGATCAATTGATTCAGTCTGCAAACTTGATCGGAGATCAAATCCACAAAACAACAATGAAAACACTAGACAGGAATTCATAAGAACAAAGGGAAGCCTACCCTAGTATTTTATATCCAAAAACTCACGCATACCAGGACTCATACATGGACTCGACCAACTACTAGATAACTGCGACTCAAAGGCCCAACAGTTCCGGCCAGAAATAAACAGAACACACGCGTGTGCTTTGGACTCAGAAACCAAAAGGGAAAAAGAACAAAGAAGCATGGCATGCAAACGGACTAAAAAATAACGAAAGAATCTGACTCCTTAAGAAAAGAAAGAGAAATTTGGATCTGGGCCATCCAAGCTGCTGCTTTCATCCCGCTTTCTTTTGGTGCGCCGTCAGGCACGGCACACAAGTTCCCGCTGGCAACTTATTTTTTTGTGCTTCCCTGGTCTACCTCCCTCCTCACGGCCACTTCTTGTTTCCCTATTATTTCTTCATGCAAAGCATCACTAGCATCGATTTGCACATTGAAATTAATATTAATTTAGAAACACAAATCGAACTACCGGTGATATACACACATATGTATATGTATGTATGTATGTATGTATACATACATACATACATATATATATATACACACACACACACACATACATACATATATGTATGTATATATGTATATACACACATGTGTATATATACACATACGCGTGTGGAATGGGTAACTGTTATATATACACACAGTCTAGAATGGGTAATTGTTATTTGTCGCTTAGGTCAACTATTTGACCTTGTTAGATGGGCTGACATTTGTAGGTGAAATTTTGCTTCTAGTTGCATTCAGCTTATCAGTGTATTTTCAATGGCTTCCAGTTTCACCAGTAGTCTACAGTAGAGCGATTTTCTCCTTTTGTATTTGATATCATAAGATCCAACTAGATGGGCCGGACTATGGAAGCTTCTAGATGGATTCTAGTAGTATGCAAATAAACAGAGATAAACCTTTGTTAGGTAATTTTTTCACCATCATTCCATCCAATGCCCCTCCATGGAAAATGATTTTTTTTAAATGCCCTGCGCTCGTTGTGACACTTGAATTAAATGATGTACGTATTCAAGTCAAATGTTGCCAAAGATCACTTCTAAGGTATGCATGCATCTCTCACTTGCATAATGTGATTTCACTTTTATAATGTATTTTCCGTCCATTGCTCTTTAACCGCTGATTCTCTGTTTTTGATATGTAGGTAAACAAGAGGATGCAATCTTACTACATATGGGGCAATATGCTGCTACCCACCGTGTGTTTGCAACGCTATAAGTTGGTGTGTTTGTGCATTTATGTTTGTGTGGCTTGGTACAGTGAGAAGGCCATGCCCAGAGGTTCTATCGTCAGGTCAGAATGGCTCTCTTCAGTTCAATCCCTATCAGTTTACAATAAGTTCAAATCTGTTTGTTTCAATTTCTATTTTTCATATTCAGGTGATCTCTATGGTGCATGGTTACTACATCGATCAATGTTCTGCTACCTACCAGATCGATGTTGCTGTTATATTTAAATAATTACTTCTCACTGCATGTGTCTCCAACAATATATATTGGTGTGCTTATAGTAGTGTGGCTTGGGAGCTGATACACGCCGAAAGTGTTGCACGACAACTGCTTGATTTGTACATTTCGTGCTTGCACGAACTTGTGTTTGTAGTTGACTTGGTATGTATTTGAAATAAGAAGAACCAGGTGGTGTGTGATTCGTCAAGGACTAGACTTCTGTAATTCATATAAAAAACAAATGTTATCCTTTGTTTGAAAAAGTTAATGTGCTATTCCACGCAAGTTATCATTTTGTTGGATGGACCTGTGTCTGGGAAGATAACAAGCCTAGGAAGCCATGCTTTGGTTTGGCCTCTTTAACATGACAGCATCCTGAGATCACATCGAGCCTATGAACCTTCGAGAAACTAACTGGCTCTGTTAATGCTTCTTTTTTTCCGTATTGGAGGGCAATGGAGTTCAATGGTTGCTCAAATTTTGGTTGTGCACAGAGACAGTCCTGCCATGATAACTAACGGCGTGGTGATGGCGGCCGTGAAACCGCAACCGCCGACAGAATAAAACTCTACTTTGTGTTAAGACAGAATAAAACTCGGCTTCGTTGGCTTCTTAGTACGGACGATGAAACTCTTTGTTTGTGTCTGGTTTGATATTAGCCGTACGATACACTAGTTAAAAAATTGGATGTACATGATGTTTTCTTTTTTCAGATTAACGTCAGAATTTCTATATTCTTGTCTTTTTTTGATTAATATGGTGATTTCTAGCTTTTTTTACCTCTAAACATGAGGGATATTCCATAGCCCTCATGTTATTCCTAAGTAGGGGTGCAAACAGGTCAGGTTAATCCCGATCGATCCGGCACCGAATCTGTTTGGTACCGAATCCGATTGGTACCGAATCCGAAGAAAAAAATATGGATTAGGATATGGTAACAGCAATATCTGTCCCGAATCCGATACGTCTTCATGTTTAATTTCAGGTTAGTGCTATTATTTGACGTTTCATTTTCTTTTGCAATGGTAAAATAAAATCTTCCACATCAGCTTATTAAGTAGTAACATCAAGTTCTTGACAGTACGTCCTTCTACTTCATTTGTTGTACTAAATGCATTCTTTACAAACAAGTAAGGGTGCAAATGGCTCGGGTTAATCCCGATCGAGCCGGCACCGAATCCGTTGGTACCGCATCCGATTGGTACCGAATCCAACGAAAAAATATGGGTTAGGATATGGTAACAACAATATCCGTCCGAATTCGATCCGTTTGCATCCCTATTCCTAAGTGGTAAAAAACTCTTTGTCGGCTCCGTGGGCTTCTAGTACGGACGATCAAACTCATTGTTCGTGTTGTGTTTGATATTAGCCGCACGATCGCCGCTTAAAAATTGAATATACATGATGTTTTTCCGGTGATAATTTCTAGGTTTTATCTTTTATTAATATGGCGAAAAATTAGGATTATACTTCCTATGGAACAACATAGTGGGCCGTTACAGGCAATGCCATTGGTCCCAATGGATATTGAAAGAAAATTGAAGAAATATCCAGACAAAACTAGTAATCATAGATGACAAAAAAATATTATTAGTGAACACACAAAATTATAACTCTCATCTAACAAAACAATTTTAATTAGTTGACTAGACAATGCTATTATTGTAAGAGAAAACTTTAGGATTAGTGAACCCCATAAAACTATTATTCTAAGTAGGAAAAATCTTTGAACTCGGTGGAACTCGAAAACTACTCTACAAATGGTGCACAAGGTGGAACTTGAAACTACCCCGATCGTGTTGGAGAGAACACTTGGATTGAACTAGCAGATCCTCATAACTGCTATGTAGTGGTGAAGAAACAGAGGATGTACAGAAATTACGGACGCTAAAAATTTAAAATTGTTACAAGTACTTCTTTGATACAAACACATGATTCGAAAGAAAATTTCAGTTGAACTAATCAACTTTATGACTTTGAAAAGGCGGGATTTACACCGCTAACCTCTAACCATTGTAAGTTGACAAAAGAACAACCTCTAACCTTGACTCTACGCCATTCCTACCGAATCAGCGGCGACAAGGTCGACCACAAAAAATTTCCACACTCTCTGTCTCTCTCACACACTCTCTCTCAGAGACGACAAATCCAAAATGAAATGAGAAGGGGAACTTGGATCTGATGCAAGCAACAATATCCTGAGCTTGTCTCTTGCACGACTCAGGTTGTACGCCGGTGAAGCTCCAGCCGATGCTGCCGATTTCTCCGATGTGCAATTTACCTTTCCCTCCCTCTTCCTATCACACAATGAAGTGAAGTAGAACATCGATCTCCACACCGAACAAATCAGGATGGGAAAAAGTTAACTCGTGCGGGCCCATTTCGGACCTATTTTTTATAGCTATAGCTTATAGCTTTTAGTTGTGGTTTGTGTCTTTTGGGCTATTTGTACAAGAGAATACAGAGTAACAGAAACTCACGTGTGGTTTTTACCGATATAAATAAAGTCGGTACAGTATGTATTACAATTAACTAATAAACTCTATCTTGAAAAGATATTTCGTCTAAAAGCTAATTACTGTAGAAAAATCGAAAAATAGTTTTTAGAAGTCGAAAAGAACAGGTCATTCACCCAATCCCATCTGCATCAATCTCCAGGCTTATCCAAGGCTCCAGAATTTGGATGATTTTTCCAAAGAAACCATCCAAGAGATGATTATCAAAACCCAACTTTTGAATGCCAACTTTGTTATCGGTCTTTATGTCTAGCAAAATCGGTCGGGTCTGGATTAGTTGGGAGTTGTTTGAAACCAGTCATCTTCTTTGTGTACCTTTTGATTGCTACACTTCCACACTTGGCAACGCAAAGTCCTATATCGATCTTGCATACTTGGTGTTCCATCTTTTAAGCCATTTCATTCCTTTTCTATGTACTTCGAAGTTCGAACCTATTAAATAGTCTTTATTTTGCCATTGCACCATATTTATCATCATTAAGAGCGAGTATCTTTTGTTTGTTGTAGTTAAAAGATGAGTTCTACCGAACAAGCACATCTCCCACCAAGATCCATGCAAAGATCGAAGAACCAATCCAACAACGTCACCAACATTTTGAAGCTACATGCCTGAAACCTTTGTGTGGCCAATCCTGACCCATGCATGTATACATCGCACACGGTTCCACCTTGAAAGAGTTGGTCAGAGAAAGAAATAAAATACAAACCTAGCTGTAAAAACTAGAGGGCAGGGCGACTGCTCAGCTCAGCCATAGCCTGAAAATAGCAAAGGCAAGGCCAACATGCCTTGAACGTAGCAAACGACCGGGTCTCCTCTCTGGAGCAGCATATCTTTCGAAACATCTCTGCATCGGCGAGGAGAAGCAGTAGGGCGAAAATGGCTTTCAGGAACAACGCTAGACAAGAAACAACAAGGTGATACATGTTATAAATATTGTGTATATTAATATGAGACCGAAATGACCATATATATAGGAGAGTACAAGAGGATATGCCATATAGAGATAAGGCATATATGTAATAGAATACAAACTCTATATCCTAATACAACTTTATCTCCTTAACACCCCCATCAAATACAAGGCGTATGCAATAGCATTGCATTTGACAAAGGAGTTAACACTAAAACAAAAAAATCCGAAGTTCGAGTCTTGATGATGTCGTCGTTGCGTGTAGCCATGGAATAAATTGTCAAATCAAGCCGAAGAGGAATAGATAGAAGCATGACAGTGCAGATCGAAGCCCAAAAGGTGGCGGCGCAGTGCACAAGGTGCAAAAGACACGCAGCGGCCTTAAAGCTCGGGGCGACGGCTAGAGAAGCGGCGGCATCATGACGACTTCTACGATCTGCATGCGGCTCAGATAGTAGAGCGGCGATTGCTGCCATGCAAAAGAAAATTCCAACACTTCTATGACTGACAATAAATTTTTGGACTCCCACGGCTTGAACGAACTAAAAATTAGAGACTACGGATTTTGGATGGACGCAACGAAGGACTCACGAAAAAAGTAACTAAAACTAACTGAAAAGAAAATAGATCATCACCACTCGTGGACGCACACTTTTCTTCCCACGCCCCCTCTCCGGTCCGAATTGGGCCTGTTCAGCCCATTTGCCTTGACGGCCCATTAGTCTAGGGTTTAAAAAAACAAACCCTAGCCATGGGACTCTCCTCCTATATGGCGGCGGCCAGTAGAGCCAGGTGACGGCGGACCGGGCGGCGGCGTCTCCAGCTCGGAGGCGGGTTGCGGGCTGGCGGCGGCGTCTTCAGCGCGGCGGCAGCAGGCTGGCGACTCGGTGGCGTCCTCGCGCACCGAGGCGGCTGCGGCGGCGGGGACGTCCTTAGGCGCAATGTCGGCGCCGGGAGGCCGGCGGCGGCAGCGGGCGGCAGCGAGCGGCGATTCCGATTGCGTCCTCGCGCGAGGCGGCCGCGACGGCGGCGGACGCCCTGGTGCAACATGGCGGCGCCGGGAGGCTGGGCGGCGGCAACGGAGGCGGCGGCGGGGCGGGCGACTCCGGTGGCGTCCTCGCGTGCTTAGGCGGCTACGATGGCGGCGGGCGTCCTTGGCGCAACATGGTGGCGCCGGGAGGTCGGGCGGCGGTAGGCGGTTGCGAGCGGCCGTGATAGCAGCGGCTTCAGCGTAGCATCGGCCAGCGCAGAGGCGGCCGTGACAGCAGCGGCTTCAGCACGGCATCGGCCGGGCGCAGAGGCGCCACGGCGGCGAAACTTGCGGCGTCGGCCGGACGCAAAGGCGGCTGTGGCGGTGGCGGCGGGCTCGGCGACGACCGGGGGCGAGGAGGCGGCGGCGGCGCAGCCCAACAAGATGGCCGCCCTCGGAAGAGATCAATCCTCCCGGGGGCAGCAGATGCGGAAGATTGATGAGGTTAGGTTGGCTAGGGTTCAACCTAACCTCTGTTACCATGTTATGAATATTGTGTATATTAATATGAGACCCAAAGGGTCATATATATAGAAGAGTACAAGTGGATATGCCATATAGAAATAAAGCATATATAGAATAGAATACAAACTCTATATCCTAATACATCTCTATCTCCTTAACAATACAGACAACGCTATCAGGGTCTTTTTCGTCCTGATGGAAGGTTGGTGGACCAAAGTTGCTCATGGATCCCTCCATAGACTGCTGCGAAGCTTTGCTTTGTCACTTTCAAAGGAAACAGATATATCATCTTGTCTTGTCCATTAATTTCCCACCTCTTTACGAATCAATTAATCTTTGACTCGCAAATCGGGGAAGATGATCTATCCCAACCGTGCATACTATCCTCTTTAACTGTACTGTATGCCTCTTTACTCCACAGACAAGCAAAGAATAATGATTCATTCTCGTTTTAATTAGGAAAGGGAAAACAACATGGCCAAGCCAAATGACTAAAGCTGGTATATCATTGGTTAGACTTACTGCCATTATCGTGGCTCTCTGGTCTTCTCTAAAGAGATTCACCATGATTCGTGAGATACTGTTCTATCTATGTCATACCAGCAACATTCAGGGGACAGAGAATTTACCTCACAATGAGTTTTGAGTAGAATTACTTTCAATATATTATGAAGACTAAAAGTATAGTTATTACAATATTTTTATTATATATCTTTACTTTAATACAGAAAGAATGAATGGATAGTTGTAATATATTATTTAATAAGGATATATATGATCAATAGTATTAACTTTTTTTAAATTTAATGTCTCTTTGATCTGTACGTATGATGCACTTTGGACCTATATTGCAGCAGGGGCGGAGCCACACCCCGGGCAGGGTAGGCTTTAGCCCGGGGTATGGAAAAATATCCAGTATATGGCCCGAGTAAATTCAGTTCAGTCTAGGTAATATTTTTATTGTTCAGTCCAGATAATCTAGATCATTTCACCACTAAACTTGAAGTGTAATCAAATTCGGACTCCGCCACTACCACTAGATTGCAGGTTTAGATTTATATTGCGGACAGAAGAGTACTATACTCTAACTGTACTTGTGCCTCTTTGCTACACTGACAAGCAAAGAATATGATTGACTATCGCTTTAATTAGGAAGGGAAAGAGACATGGCCAAGCCAAATGACTAGTATATCATTGGTTAGACTTACTGCCATGGTCGTGGCTTTCTGGTCTTCTCTAGAGAGATTCATCTTACCAGCAACATTCAGGGGACACAGAATTTACTACATCAATGAGTTTTAAGTTGAATTACTTTCATGATTGTGGACCAGCGGGTGTGCTAACAGGGCCGTATGAACCGAAATTCCAATCTACCGCAACCATTTATGCTGAACCGATCAAATTTTGTACTGAAATACGTGAATAGGAATGCCAAATTTATTTATTTATGTAGGCTTTTGGTGTGATGGGATGCTACTCCTTTTGTTCAAAAGTAAAATTTTTCTCTAGAAAAGTAGTATTTTGTTTTGTATTTGCCTTGAAGATGCAAGTCTTACCATTTTCTTTTATAAGGACTTTGTAGGATCATATGACATAATCAGAGGGGGTGAATGACTGTCTCCACTTTTTACTACCTAAAATCAACACAACACAGAGAAACAAAAGAAAAGCAATCTGAATTATCAGATGAAAATTACAATCGCAGACTGCTTGCTCGTACTCTGTCGCCTGACTTCTTGTTATGACCATTCGTTACGACCACTCGTCTCGCTCTGATCGCTCGCTTACGACTGCTCATCCCGAACGCTCGCTTACGACCACTTGCTTATGACCGCTCGGATCGATCACCCGCTCATTCCGATTGCTTGGCACGACAACGGCACATGTAGATGTGATCTCCTTCCGCCCGTTCGTTCTGATCGCTCGGCCTGATCTCGAATCGACTGCCTGCTCGTTCCGATCGCTCGGTACGATAACGACACATGAAGTCGTGGCCTTCTTCCGCCTGAAATCCCCAACCATTCGACCACCGTCCGAACGAGTACACACCGAAGTCAAAATAGAGCACGGTAAACAGAGAGGAACCAAGTTGCCGGAGAACTTTTTCTAGACAAAACTGTTCTATTATTTCTTCATCAATTTCTTGGCTACAAAGTGCCTCACGCCACCCCTAAAACCTTCTCCACGAAAACCTTAAAACCTGATACACTAACCTACAACCTCCCATGCTTTTATAGGCCAGTGCACAAAGAGTGTTCCACTTGAACACCTCAAACCGTGTCCTTCTCCACCTGGATACGAGATCATATCTCTTCCTCAAATCGAAGGACCTGAAACCCTTCTTAACACGGATTTTAACCACCTCGTACAAGTCATGAACTCCAGCCACAACTCCATACTTCACACACGATGAAGCCTCTAGGATATCCCCTCCTGTATCTCCATCGTGCACCATCACCGCGTGCTCTCGTGTGAGCCCGATCACCTCGCATGACCACCTGATCGCCTGGACCTCAGATTACCCCCTCCTAGTGCCGGTCCTCCTCATCACCGACCGTAACCGTCTCCACGCCTCCACGCAGTATGCACCTTTGACCTCCACGTGCTCCAGCATGAGCTCGACCACCTCGCGTGACATCCCGACCGTCTAGACCTCAGATTACCTCCTCCTAGTCCCGGTCCTCCTCGTCACAGACCATGGGCACCTCTATGCCCACCTACATATGCAAAGACCAAAAAAACAATCTGCCGATAAAAAGTTCTCCCCAACTTGATCATAATCAACACACATTAGCAAAACACACCCTTGTCTATCCCCTAGACAAGAACCAACCCATCTACGACCATGCCCAGAACATTTACAACTATCGCTAACTGGAACAAACCTTTAGACCATTTAATACGACTGCTAACTTAGAGTACTCGTATCCCACAAGTACTCGTAAACCACATGCACCGCTACTGACCAACTATCGAGTACCAACTACCGAGTACCGATCAGAAATCACAGCCGCAACACGTACTCGAAGCCTATGAGTACAAACAACACTCCAACACCCGACTGCTTACCATGATCGTGAAACCACTTCTATCGAGTACCGAGTCATTCGATTATAAGTACCTCAATTGTCATGTACCCACCTGGTACGGTAGCAATGACCATTCATCATCGACCACCACACACTGATCAGTCAACCACTGGCCCAACATGAGTACTTGATGTACTCAAAGATCACAAGAGAGAAGCACTCGTACTAACCATAAAATCTTACGAGTATAGACCGTGAAGCCTATGGCAACCGATCACTTAGCCTCTAACTATCGAAGACACAACAGCAGACTGTGAAGTCTACGAGTATCGACAAGACTGCCAAATCTACGACCATGAAAGCAATCTGCAAAACCCACAACCAACGACCGCAAAACCCTTGACTATCAACCAGTAAAACCTTCAACTATCAAGAACGACCAGTAAAATCTACGACTATCCATCAGTAAAACCTTCAACTATCAAGTATGACCAGTAAAGTCTACGACTATCGAGTACTGTAGTTACGATTACCTGCCGTGGTCGTAAGGTCGTAGTCATACTGCCATGGTTGTAAGGTCATAGTCGTACTGGCATGGTCGAAACCAGATGTGATCGAAAGCTACCATGGTCATAAGGTCGAAGTCGTACTGCCATGGTAGAAACCAGATGTGATCGAAGGCTGTCGTGGTCATAAACCAGATGTGGTCGAGAGCTGCCGTGGTCGTAAACCAGACACGATCGAAAGCTGCTGTGGTCGTAAGGCAGACGTGGTCGTAAACTGCTGTGGTCGTAAGGCAGACATGGTCGAAAACTGCCATGGTTGTAAGCCAGACATGGTCGACAGCTGCCATGGTTGAAGGCTAGACGTGGTCGAAAACTGCTGTGGTCGTAAGAGTGTTCGAAGTGCTATGGTCGGAGCATGCCGTGGTCGTAGTCGAAAGGCTATGGTCCGAAATCACTCGTAACTAAGCAAAACCACTCAAAGGTAAAGTCTTCAACTGCAAATGACCAAGTCTTTCGCAAATGCAAAGGGCCTGTTCTTTTTGGCTGCGGCTTATGGCTTTTGGCTGCGGCTTGTGACTTTTGGACTGTTTACATGAGAGATTACAGAGTAACAGAAATTCACGTGTGGTTTTTGTTGATATAAATGAAGTCAGCAAAGTATGTACTACAATTAACTAGTAGACCATATCTTGAAAAAAAATACTCTATTTAGAAGCTAGTTACTGTAGAAAAGCCGAAAAGCAGCTTTTAGAAGCTGAAAAGAACAGGGCCAAAATCCAAAGTAAACGAAATGTCAATTATTCATTACATCTTTATTTATGACCATCCACATGGTCTAACAGACTTAATTATAGCACTGTCGACTAAAAGTTTGTTTATAAGCTTTATGTTAAGAAATGCAACTCTTTTGGTTCACACAAATATAAATGACCTCGGTTTTGCACCGATTAAAAATTTTCAAATCCCCACACACCTCCCACGTCTTCTCTACTTGCACTGAGAAGTTTATTGGGTACACAACTTCAGAGCTTCACTCTCAGATATACGAGCTGCAATTTTGCAGAGACGGCTTCACAAGGGGGTTGATAATCATCAGGATATTAAGTCTTTGCTTCTAATTAGGTCATGTTAGTATTTGTTTTTAAAAATTACTTTTCTACAGTAAATAGCTTTTAAACGAAGTGTCTTTTTAAAACAGGTCTACTAGTCGATTGTAGTACATATTATAGTGACTTCATTATATCAGCTAAAACTGTCTGTGAGTGTTTTATAAGTCAAAATTAAAAACCAAAACCAAAAACTAAAATGAAAGATCCGTGGTATAATGATAGGTAGAACGATAACTAAGTCTTCCTTCTAATTAAAGGTCTGTGGTAGAATGATAGGTAGTCCATACGTAATGTGTAACGGCAACACTCAAAACCAGGTTGTTTCGGCAAATTTCACCTCGCGCGCGCGAAGAGTACTGCAACACAAGCGACCTTGTCCCTACTCCTTGACGAATCAACCTTTTTTGTGTGACCAAGCGACCGATAATGATGGGGGAATCCAAGCTTTTAATTTACAGCATAGCCATGGCTACATATCTTTAACTCCAGCTACAAGCAAAGAATCATTCGGGCACGCTTATGCTTTAGAGAAAGTAAAGCATTGTCCAAACCAATGCCAAAGGAGTAGAGGGAGCTTAATTCCAAGGCATTGCGACAACAAGAGATTTCATTTGAACAGCTCTATTCTTTGCTAGAGCTGAGCGTCTGGTATATGTCAAGTGGTCTCCTGGGAACTCTCTCCTCCGCCCGGTTGCTGGGCTGCTATTGACGAGGTACCAGAAACAAGATGCTGCCTTGTCCCTACTCCTTGACGAATCAACCTTTTTTGTGTGAACAAGCGACCGGTAATGATGAGGAATCCAAGGACTACTGCTCTTTAATTCACAGCACAGCTCCAGCTGCAAGCAAAGAATCATTCGTGCACGTTTATGCTTTAGAGAAAGTAAAGCAAGACTAGCCAAACCAATGCCAAAAGACTAAGGGGCGCTTAATTCCAACGCACTGATGCAACAAGAGATTTCATTTGAACAGCTCTATGCGTGCCACAAGATCTGATATTTTATTTGCTCTGAACAAATTAAGTGGGTTTACTTTTAATCTAGGAGATGATCACTGGAAGACACTTGAAAGAGTGTTACGCCACTTGATAGACACAACATTTTTTAGAATACATTATGTTGAACATCCTTCTGTATTAGAAGGATACAGTGACTCTAATTGGATCTCTGATGCAGATGAGATCAAAGCTACAAGTGGTTATGTATTCACTTTAGCTGATGCTGCAGTTTCATGGAGGTCTTACAAACAGACTATATTGACGAGGTAAACCATAGAAGTAGAACTTGTAGCACTTGACACAGCCATAGTTGAGGCTGAATAACTGAGAGAGCTTCTACTGGACTTGCCATTGGTTGAGAAACCAATACCGCAATCGATGTCTTGTGATAATCAAGCGATGTTGGCCAAAGTCACAAGTACAAAGGATAATATGAAGTCCTCTAGACATACGAAGCGTAGGCTTAATTCTGTCAGAAAACTGAGAAACTCTGGAGTAATCACTGTGAACTATATTCACACTAAGAAAAATCTTGCAGACCCTTTTACAAAGGGGTTAGCATGGAAAGCGATTTCTGTTGCATCTATGGATATGTGAATAAGGCCCATTTAAGTTACATCACAATGGTAATCCATACCTTTTTGATCGGAGATCCCGTGACTAAGGCAATGGGAAAAATAAATTGATGTTGTAACAAGAGAGTACATATTTATTGTACCCATGTCCTAATAAACAATGTACTTTCGACTGCATGAAAGGTTGGCATAAAGCCTTAATGTATTCTGTTGTCCAAATGAGGAAAAGATATTAGCCTACAGGATACCTAGAAAGAATACATCTACTTGAGCTTAACTGTGTGATCGCAGTTCATAAGAACGGAGCATTCTCTAGAAAACTCATGAGAAGATAAGGGAGCATGATCATATGACGCTCTGTTTAAGCGTGGTTCATTGACAGTCTAGTACTAGTTGAGATTTCAAGTGAAATCTGACCACGAAAAGCTGTGAATTCAAGGCATAGTCCATTCATCAGCTGTGAGAAGATGAATCTTGTCATTCTATGTGCAAGTTCAACTCGTACGGAACTTACACTAAAATACTGGTATATTAACATTACTTCAGCACAATATCTTTATCATATGTTTATTTCTTGTTTTATAATTGGTGGGGAATTTTTAGAAATTGACCCATTTGATTATAGCTCATTTCTTTAATTCCAAAGTATGCATGGTTTAGTACCATATTGCTAAGGTAAGGTGAAGAAGATCGATTTATAAGGTAGAGTCCTCACCACTCCTTGAATATGGATAGAGATGGTATGAGGAGGGTTCTGTCTAGTCACACACGCACGTACATGCGTGCGTATTCATGTATTTTCATGTGAAAATCACGTGACTTGTGACTAGCGACCGTGCCGTGACGTGGCGTGCCACTTGGGAAACTAAGTCCATCTTTATTTTTGTTGAACCCTGCACCTCACTCTCTCTGTTTGCATGAGATTCAAACGTTTGAATTTGAGGCTTAATTGGGTTTTTGATAACAGGCAGTTATCAGTGGGTAAATCACTGGTTAAATGTTATCATTTACCAGTGAATAATTGAGCAGTCACCAGTGAATTATTTCATTTCAATGGGGCAGTTATTAAAGAGTAATTTGTATATCCATGTATACCTGGAGACGTTCAAGGTATAAAATATGAGAGAATTCCTCACTGCTTGAATCTCTTACTACTGTCAACTTGTGCTGTTGTGTTGCGCCGTCTGAACTTCGCCAACCTTTCTTCCCGGCGTGCACCTAGAAGGAGGGAGAGCGGCTATCTCCAAACCATTGCTGCAGAGAGTTCCTACACAGGGCGGCAATAAGGTTTCTGGGCAGCGCACATATGCGCGACCGCTCACCGTGACCGCATCTTCTACGCTCGCGCCGCGTCAAGCCTCTGGCGCTTCTTGTTCTTCATCAGGCAAAAAAGTAAGTTGTTCGCGCGTTCGTTCGACTTTGTTACTATATTTTCTTGCGTATATTCTGAAGTATGATGAGTAGCCTACTATTAGTAGTAAGTTTTGCATCACTGGTTTATTGTATTTGCCTCTTAGTAAAATTTAGAATTAAAATATTGCAACACAAGACGCCGCCTTGACCCTACTCCTTGACGAATCAACCTTTTTTGTGTGAACAAGCGACCGGTATTGATGAGGAATCCAAGGACTACTGCTTTTAATTCACAGCACAGCCATGGCTACATATCTTTAACACCAGCTACAAGCACGCTTATGCTTTAGAGAAAGTAAAGCAAGAGTAGCCAAACCAATGCCAAAAGAGTAGAGGGAGCTGAATTCCAAGGCATTGATACAACAAGAGATTTCATTTGAACAGCTCTATATTTTGCTAGAGCCGAGCGTCTGGTATATGTCAAGTGGTCTCCTGGGAACTCTCTCTCTCTTCCTCCGGGTTGCTGGGCTACTAATTGACGAGGTACCAGAAACAATTCATGTGCTTCGATCTGCATTTTGCCGACTCTGTTCTGTTAACGAATTTTTTTATGTGTTGGTTTGACATTGTCGAACAACAAACATGACATGCTGTGCAGGAATTTATCTTCAGCTGAGATGTAATGGGTTAGATTTACTGCCATCTTCGTTCAAGGCCGGTTTTCAATAAAGGCATCATGGTGGAATCCGTGGTACCCTCTCTCTCGTGCATTTTATCTTCTCTTCACCAATCAGGTTGCTTCAGTTGTTTAGCAAATTTCAGTGCACGTTACTGTTTTGTGATGGTATACGCTATTTTCTACATGAGTTGGTAATTCACGACATGATATGTACTGGACCTTTTTTTTTTAATATTTGGCATATCTTTACTATTATAAAATAATGAGTTAGTGGTTGATCCATTCTCCCTCCTCCTCAACCATCCGATTTGATCTTGACCATTGTCACTCTCCTCCTCTCTCTCTCAGGATACAACCGCTCAACCCCTCCATTTTTTCGATCTCCTCACGTATTCTGGCCACCCTTCTCTCTCTGTCACTTGCTCTCTAATATTTGATGTGTGAAGTTGGTTAGGCAGTAAGTTCCGTCTCATTATTTTTATGACTCTGTTGCAACGCACGGGTTAATAACTAGTAAAGAATAAAAAGACGTAGTCTCAGCCTTGGTGTGCCCCGCTAATTTCGGCTTAAGTTTCTGGCTTCTAACTTATTTTCACTATTTCTAAATTTTGTCTTTTTCTGGTTTTTTAGCTTTTTGAGTTTTTTTGCTAGTTCTTTTTTTGCCGTATTCGTTTGTGTTGTCCGTGATGGGCTAACATGTTTTTTTCATTTTTAAATTTAGTTACGCCAAATAAGCTATCATCAGTTACAATATAATTTCAGCCAGCTACAGTGAATTTCAGCCATAAGCCAACCTATTTCAACCCAACTTAGCTTATTGCCAGCTATGTTTATAATATTGCTAGTCTTAGAAATAAAAATCTGAAAATATTTCACATCCCATAGGATTGAATTAGTGGTACAATTGTCCACAAGATAGAGTTGATGTTCTCCCTTTATTAGATTGTATGGTTCTATAAATAGGAGATAATTTGTATGAATTAAAAACATTATATATGCATAAATGCAAAATAAAACACGTACATAAACTGGAAACTTTATTCATATCATTAAAGATTACAAAGAGTATCCTTAATCTCTAAACAGTAATATTGTTGACTAATTCAGATCAACAAAATTTGATGTTCAGTTTAGTAACATCGTCCTAAACACACATTGAATTGACTCCTAAATTTAGGGGATATTTACTTCTAATGTTCACTTGGAGGAACAATCTCATCTTCAGGAAGATAAATTTCTCCTTCAATCTGAGGGGACATTCAAAATCGAGACTAGTAGTCACATCTTCTATAAAAAAAATGTCAAGATCACATAAAGACTAGCGTGGAATGTACTCGTCAGACTCACAATTCACTATTTGATACCACATATGTATCACAGATAGAAAAGCCACAAGCTCCATATATGTATCACAGATGTATCCATCTTCTTCATTTTTCGGTAAGCCTCTACCAGGTGTTTGGAAGCTTTACACCTGCTAGTGGAATGTCCATAGCAATACATCTAGGACATTTGACACTTGAGTCTGTTACCACTGCGACCTCTTCCTTTTTTGGAGTCTTATGGATTTTCTTTTTCCTTTTCTCCTTTCCTCGGAGTTTAGTTGGGGTTTTTTTTGCACACCCAACTTTTGTTTTCCTCTTTTCTTCCCTTGTTTTGAAAGCTTCACATTCATTTGGGGATCTCTGGTTCAAAATTGAAGACATTGAGCTTTATCCAACAATCGAAAGTGCCTCTTGGTCATCTTGCCTACATTTAGTAAAGCAATCAAGATTAATTACCACAAGGCTATAATAGGTACAACATATACCATATGAGTCGAACATGTGTTACAGCAATAACACGAGTTTTCAATAATTTTCTATCAATTTCTTAGGTATAGAAAACATCCTCTATACTAAACAATCAATAGAAAATAATTTCTAGTATTCAAATAAAGCACACATCACTATATTAAATAAACCAAAAAATATCTGAGGTCTATTTTGCAAAATTCCACCAAGTGAAAGCCCTCCTACTTTATTCTAAAAAGTTCTAGGGTCTCTTTTACAAGATTTTGGTCCAAAAAGATCCCTTTTTAATAAACCAAGGACCTATGTGTAATTTGCTAAAATCCTAAGGGATTTTCTACAAATTTGCTACAGTCGGATCGTCTCACACCCGATCCAGACCATTATTAGGCCGAATTAGGCCCACAGCCGAACATGTGCAGCCCACGTGGGGTGCCAAGCCCACACGACCCATCCTGGCCTGGCTAGTCCACTATGTTAGGGTTAACCCTAGTCGGTGCTGCGGCGGCAAGTGCTCGAGCGTGGCTTGGCATAGCCCCAGTCTCGGCCAAAGGCGGCAACCTCACGGTGGGCTACAACGGTGGCGACAGTGGTGCGTCTGGCCTGCTCCATCCCTCCCTCTTCTGCATCTTCCTTTGATAAGAGGCAGCGCCGATGGTGGCGAAGGGGTTGTCCTCCCTCTCACCATGCCAAGGGTGAAGGCGGAAGTGGTGGTGCCTACCCGCCTGGCCCTCGGCCAACGCCCCATGGCGACCCTGCCCCTCCCCTCACGCGTCAGCATAGGAAGGCGACAACAGTTTTCGTCAACGACTTGTTCCCCTCCCCTCACTCTCAAGCTTAGGGAGGCAACAACAGTGGTCGCATTGGCAGCCCCATCACCCCATCGGTCGGTGGCATAGGGACGTGGTGCGGACGCCCTTGCCCCATCCTGATCATGGCAAGGATAGTAGCTGGGGCTCACCGGCACCATCCTTCGCGCGGAGGCGGAAGGAGGTGGTCAGCTTGTTGTCGTGCATGTGAGAGGTGCATGGCAGCAGCAGCTCCATCGTGGCACAAAGGTGGCAACAAGCTTTGGACCTAGTCCAACCCAATAGTACCGCAGAGGCGGCAACGATGGGAGCTTGGGCGGCAAGGCCATGGTGTCAAGACGATGAGATCATCGTGGGCATGACGTTGATTTAGAAACAGTGATGATCTCATGCACCACTACAAACATAATGAGGTGCTCATAGGGTATGGCGTATATGGAGGCATGCGGCATCTCGATGACAAGGTCGGTGCCATGCACATGGAGATGCACACCCATTTCGATTTGTTATTATGTGGTGGTGTGTATGCGAAGGAATACACTCGTCAACTTGGTCAGTGCAACAGCGTAACCTAGTATAGCCAGAGGGAGAGGGAGTAGCGATGCATTATTGTAGAAGCTAAGTAATCTATTAAAAGAAAAACATCACCACATAGTAGAATTGAAACTAGATCAAAGCAATGTATCACAAAGCGATAACTTTAGAGTGTTATCATGATGTAATGTGTTGTATGATCGAGGTCATGTTGCGACGATCGAAGCTCTCAATACGCAAATATAAATAATAGACAAGAACACAAAGATGTATTCCCAGCCTTCTTTCAACTTTATTGCTCTTTTGCTTCTAGCCTTGTGTGTACAGTGAGAGCCCCTGCCAGGTTTGGGGAAGAAGGGCAATGGGTGAACTCCGGGGGATGGAAGCTGAATTAATTCGGGGAGAGGGTGGACGGAAGGTGGAGACGCACTGTGACACGATCGCTTTTGGAGGGATTCGTCCAAACGGCTAGGTTGCCGAGAAGAGGTGGCGGCCGGTAGGGTCACGGTGTGGGGCGTTCGGTCTGGGAAGGAGAGGAAGGGGCTTGGGAAGCAAATGGGGTTGTGCAGGTTGTGAGGGAGGGCAAAGGCCACTCATAGCCGCGGAGGGGTAGGCTGGCAACGGGCAGCTACCGTGAGGTCGCGTCGGACAGCGGCGGAGGCACGCGACGCTGGCAGGCGTCGATGGCAGGTGGTGTAGCAAGCGGCGGGGTGAGCAGTGGATCTTGAGGGAGATTCAGCATGATGGCATGGCAGAGCCAAGCCGCGCGACAGAGGAATGGAGCCGCGCGCCGCGTGATGCGACGGAGCGAGGCAAGGAGAAGGGACCGCGACGGGATGGTGGTGGGGCCTAATGACGTGCGTGGAGAGGCCCAGGGGACCGTCGGTCTGAGGACGCTAGCGACCGCTGGTCCGAGGCGCCGGCGCAGGCGGGCCTGACTGCGGTGGCGGCAAGGCGGCGGCTGCGGCACCGGGAAGGAGCGAGCGAGGGGAGTCGGGAGGAAGAAAGGGGAATGTGGGTGGTGGTTGGTTTGGCCGTGAGGCCTTTCTTTTTTTCGCTTTTGTACTTCTTTTTAATTATTATTTTTATAGATTTATATATATATATTTCCAAGCCTATTTTTATACACATTTTTGTATGAAGAATTTATTTGCATATATTTCTTCATTTTTATTATTTATCTATATTTTATTTTTATTTTTACTTATCTATTTATTATTGCAACCCTAAAATAGAATTTTCAAATTTTTGGGTTCAAGTTATACTCCCCTTTTAATGGATCATCTTTTCATATTCGATTTTTAAAACTTTAATCCCTATCATTTTTCACAAGTTTCTTTCATTATTGGAACCTTGACCAAAATTTAAAGAAACACCATAAAATCAAACTTTCAAGAAAATGTTCTCCAGAAAATTCAAGGATTACACATTTTCGAACTCAAAATTTTCGGGATGTTACACTGGATTCCATCCACCCACGTAGCTACCGTGTCTGAGCCCCTTGCTACGCCCACAAATGGGATGGTTTGGTCCTTGGACAACTTGTAGTGCCATTTCTTGCTATCTAGCCATCCAATAAAAAAGTTAAATTGCTAACATTATTAGCAACTACATACACTAGTTTATTAAGGATAATGATCGATAAATCTTGAACTATTTTGAAGAAGACATTTGAAAAATCTGCATCTTGTTTGCCAAAATGTTTCTATTTGATAGTGGCCGACGATCACAGTGCAGGTGAATGGAAGCCTAAATGTTTCCTAATTTTTCCGTCCAAGGTATTCAAAACTTCTTCACTTTAGTAGTTATTGAGAGCTGCCAAGATCAAAGGCATGACACACACAATGGAAACTTACACAAAACTCAAAGCAAAACAAGCTAAGATAGGATGGGCGGTCAGACCACAGAGCTGTAACCAGTTAGACCACAGTGTGGGACAAGGTGGTCTGACTGCACCTCACAACCAGAACAAAAGCATAGAAGTCTAGACAAAGCTAGCCTAACTGCATATTGCTAGCCAGTCTAACTGCACTAGAGAGCCAAGCACAACACTGAAGACCTAAAATAGAAAACCAAGCTAAGGACAGTCTGACGGCTAATTAAGAGCTAGTTTGACTATAGGCATAGCGGCTGTCTGACCATAGCGTATGTCCAAGACCAGAGAAAATTGCACTTGAACTAAACCCAAATTGAACAAACTTTTAAATCACAGCTCCAAATCATTTGAAACTTAAATATACAGGTAATCTAGCACCTCACAAATCTATTCCAACAAGAGATTGCACAAGAGCTAATACGGTGCCAAGGACCACTACTACTACTATATCCATGGTGGCTAAGACGGAGGAGAGAGAGGAAGGCTAAGTTGGATAAATTGGAAGCCGAGCGCAAACGTGGCAAGTCTGCGGGGTGCGAGCATGACGAGCCTACAGCCAAGACAAATCAGTGCCTATGCATAGGTCAGGATTCTTTGTAAGAGATATTTGAATTTTATGTGTCTCTTAATATAGAATCAATAAATTATTTATATGGAAGAGTGCTAATGTAGGTTGAGTTTTCTAGTTGTCCTGAACACACCATTTTCTAGTCATTGACCTGTACACACAATGCATGCATCAGATTTTCTAGTTGTCATCTTGTACACACAATGCATGTAGCTGTGCGCGTGTGGATTTGTTGAGTCCGCTTGTGCTGGGTTTGCACGCATGAGCGTATATACGTTATAGTGCCCATGCGTTGCAACGGAAACGCTAATTTTATATAGAACAACATATAAACACGCCTATTTTGACCATGCATGTGTGTCACCATGGCCACCAAACATTTGCGCAAAAAAAGAAATCAAAATTATGTTGTTTGTACGTATTGTTACACCGTTATTTAAGAAGGCACAAGGGAAAATTTAAGTTAGGACCTATGAATTATAAGTATCTTTTTTTATTCGTTGCTTAAAAAATTCGTATCTTTTTTTGTCAAGAGAGGTAAGAAGGGTGAGAGATGCCGTACCAACCATCAACTCCTTCTTTTAGAATAGTAAAGATACGTATGTATGTACACCCGTGGCATGTGAGAACTTGTTTGCTAGTCGGTTTGGAGTCGAGTCCGAGTCCGAGACACTTGGGTATCAGATTGAAGATTCATTTGGTAGCTGATTGATCTACGTCAAGACTTTTTGTCGACTGGACGTACTGCATTGTCTTTCTTTGCTGCTGTTACGATAGCTGTGGTGGCTGCTGTTTGGGGGCTTTGATGGAACTTGCTGTTGCGTGGCTGTTTGGGCTGACCAATTACGGCTGCCGTGAGAACACCAGGTTGCTGCTGTTTGGTGAGGCACCGAAGTGCGGTTTGGCTGCTGTTGTTGATCGACGCGAAGGCGACTACTGTTGCTGTTGGGAGGACAGATGTGTCGTGAAGATCAGGCCAAAAATTCACGTGAAAATTAGAGTCTCTAATTTGTGCCTCATCAAGAGCACTACAAAGTTTTGAGCTTTTTCTCTAAAAAGCCAAAGAGAAACAAAATAGGGCAAACTTTAAGAATTTGCTATAGAGAATATCTAAATGGATGTGATTTAACTTCCAAGATGTTTTTCTACTACTTACACATCCTAGACAACCTGCAAGATCATCACTGGGGTGACCTTCACACAGTCCCACAGTTTTCATAAAGCCGAATCATATCTAGAACGAGTAATGTTATTGTGGCCACCCACAAGAAACACAAATCTAATTTGGTTGCCAGATAAAATCACACATATCATCTAGTGAGCTGTATGTGGCTTGTTCCTCTTGTAGAAGGTCTCATGTTGTCATAACCTGTTGGCCCAGATAGTATTGGGTTTTTTGAAATGTTTAGGCAATGTGTAGCTCCTTGAAAAAGTTTAGACAGAGTACGTGACACTACTACAAAAAGGGTCATCACAGATGGTTCAAAACTATCATCATAGATAGTTTTTTGAACCGTCTGAATTTATGTATCAGTGATAATCAGAAGTTATCACAGACGGTTTGTGAGCCTTCTGTGATAACTACATCACAGACGGTTTATAATTAGAACCGTCTGTGAAAAACACTATCACAAACGGTTCTAATTACTCACACATCACAGACGGTTCTAGCTACCAACCGTCTATGATGTGTGAGTATCATAGACGGTTGGTATATAGAACCATCTGTGATATTTCCCCATCATAGATGATTTTTGGTTCGAACCGTCTGTAATAATTCTTCACAGACGGTTTATACCATAAAACCGTCTGTGAAAGTTCATTCTATACCTAAATTTTTCTATTTTTTAGTTAGCCTCAGGAAATGTAACTATATCATCTGAAAACAAGTAATACAGCAACAAACACAACAACACATTCTATTTTCATTAAGATTAGAATCCACCATTACAACATCACAAGATATCGAATAGCTTACCCATAGCACTGCATACATAAAAGGACACCTACAATTTTACAAACATAAAATTTACGGCTACAAATTCAAAAAAATGATTCAAGTGGTGCAGAAAAATTTTCAAGTAGCATAAATAAAAAGGCAACGAACACCATTTTTAGCTTCTATAACAAAATCAATAGCTTCTATGCCGGCCTTGTTCCTTTCGATCTTGCCATTGCCTTCTTCCTTTCCATCTTGTCTCAAGTGAAATTTCAGTCGCTCTTGCCGAGCCCTTCCTATCCTTGCCCCGCACAAATGAGTTGGAGTAGTACTAGTGGTATTGGTTCTTTGAGTAGGGAGAGTGGGTTAATAAGGGGTGAGAGGTGGGGAGGAGAACGGTGCCTAGGGGATATGATGCGGATCGATAACATGGTGGGACATCACAGACGGTTCGGATTACAAACCGTCTATGATATAGACATCACAAACGGCTCATAACAGAAACCGTCTATGATATCACAAAGACAATATATCGGTATAATACAAATAAAAAGCCTGAAAAGATAAAATAGCAAAATTTTATGTGGCTTATATATACTTGTTTGAAAGGTTTCGACGAGATCTACAACTTTTTAGTTGAGGCAAAACCCAAATTCCGAAGGAAAGATCAAAAATTTTGGCAAAAACAGAAACTAAAAACTTGCAACGCAAATTTGGGACTAAAGATGGCCGATTTTGAGGGTCTTAAAAGGTGATGGGTGCAAGCCGGTCATTTGTTTTGGATCGGGCTCGTCGTTAGCTTTCCAACGAGTAGAAAAACATCGACAACGGATACCGTATGCAAAAAGTATGCCCGTTTTATTGAAAGTGTCTCAAAACTAAATCCTACTCGGACTTAGGTAGGAAATTATGAAATTTTGGGGGATTGTAAGGCGGGAAACATATCACAGACGATTTTTAATACAAATTATCTGTGATAACTTCATTATCATAGACGATTAACCGTCTGTGATATCTGTCATTATCACAGATGATTCTTATCTAGAACCATCTGTGATGTAAGCGTCTAGTTTAGCCTATTTTGTAGTAGTGTGAAGTATTAGGAAATTTACTATTTTATATATTTTTTGAGTTATTACTAAGATTAGCTTTTTATGAGGACATTTATTTTATTTTGTCTTAATTTCCTTCTTATTTAATTTATTTTTACAAACATAAATTAATCACATTTGAAAAATTAATTTTGAATTTGATTTTGGTTTGAATTTGTTTTTAATGTGTTTAGCTTTATATATAATTATGAATATTTTTATAAATATAAATAACTATATCTAATTTTTAGAAAAAAATATTTTAGCATAGAATTTTACTGTATTTTAGTTTTACTTAACGGAATTCAATTCAAGTACTTGCAACATGAATTCAAATTTTAATTTTTGAATAAAACATGTTTCGTTCAAATTTGAAATACATTTTAGTTTTTACTTATTCAAGTTCAATTCAAATTAATTTGTACTTCAAACATGGCATATGGTTTCTTGATTTGAATATCAAACTTGTAGCCTATATTTGTAAACAATTAGGAGAGTCGACAATTGGGTTGATGAATTTGTGTAGCTATTTTCTTTATATTAATGTGCTACTTTATAGGCCTTTTTCCCTCCTAGATTAATGGGGGGAACTTCATTTCAATTAAAATGTTAGTTGTATTTGGGTTAATTTCATTTTAAAATTATTGCAGGGTATGAATTTATATATATTACTAATTTGTTTTAATATTGACCTTCATTTTTTTATTAAACAAATTGATCGATATAAATTCTAAAAGATTATATCTGATTTAAACTTTTGTCTATTTGGATTAAATTGAAATTTATAGTTCAAAAATCACATGTCTACTCTAGATTTGATTTTGTATCAAGCTTGTAGGACTGATTTCTAATATATTATAATAGGACGGTCCAGTGATTGATGAATTAGATGTCTTTTCTTTTCTCTGATCAACCAGAGAATTTGTGGCTGTTTTCTTTTTCCCTCCTAGGATTATAGGGTGATACGGCACAAACACAGAACAATTGATATAATTGCATGGCTGTAGTCCAACTAGTATTACCGCAGACAACACGTGGTCACAGACACGTGCTGGTTAAAATCGATGAACACCTAATGCTTGGAATAGCAGCGCTTTTATTTGCTGTAAATGCTTTTCAATTGACACCGGAATGACAGTTGTGACCCACACCGAACTTTGCCTTTTGTAGGTCTTCACAACGCCACGTACTATTGGTGAAGCGGTGAAGAGGATAGTTAAATATTATTTGGACAATGGTGAGGACAATCGTTATTATGACCGCGGAAGGAATATTGTCTACTTTGACGGGTGGGATGGAATTGGCGCATCGGCCGTCCTTGCCGCTCTAGCAAAATTACCGAAGTCTAAAGAATTCAACTTTGATAAAGTTATTCACCTAGATTGCTCAACGTGGCAAAGCAGAAGATCAATGCAGAGGAGAATTGCAGAGGAATTAAAGCTTGATAGATCTGTGATGGCCATTTTTGATAAACATGACGAAGACGACGACTTCAGTGGAGTAGAAAAAAGTTCTAGAGCTGAGATAGCTGATGTTGCAGACCACATATTTCGAGTCTTGAAGGTTCGTAGATTTTTGGTGATTTTTCATAATGGAAGTGACGCTGAGATCGATTTACCTAGATTTGGTATTCCTGTTTATGATTTTGGAGAAAGTAAAGCAGTGTGGACATTTCGTGGGAGGTTTCGACTTGAGCCTACATTCGAAGAGGATGTGAAAATCTCTCATGACTTTCTTCATGCATGGCCAGATGATGAACTGTCTGACAGAGAAATAACGACTTTAGTGCATGAAGAGGCTATAGAACTTACTCATTGTATTAGTAGGCATGATATCAATCCAACTATAGCTATAGATTGTTGGTTGTATATGGCTTTACTGCATTATAGTCATGGCAACTTCAAGGACTATGATCAGGATGCCCATGCTTCTAGCTACTGGGTATGTGATGGCATCATAGAAGGTGAGAGTGCATGGCAGGCCAGCAGCACACTTTGTGAAGCGATGCGTTTGGAGCATCTTCCTACTAAACAAAACAAGAGAAAGTGGTTTGACCAGTTTTTTAACCACCAAGGAAATAATTCCAGATGGATTTCAATCACATCAAAGGATGTGGAGATACAAGATATCCAGACCATACCCCAGGAGGCAACGTCCTATTTCCTGACATTGCAGAAACCAATGAAGTTGCCAAAAGACTTGTTTCCTCATTCCAGCAAACTTCGTGTGCTAAAACTCTCTTGGTGTACCTTCAGCTTTGCATCACCTCCATTCATTTGCTGCCACAACCTAAGATTCCTCTGGATAGACACTTGCAAAGACATTGAGTTGACCGATGGATCAGTCGAGAAGCGTGAGGGCGACTGGACATGCCTCCAAAGCCTATGGGTATTGGACATACGTTGCACATATTGGCCTTGGATTTTATCCCCACAGATGGTGGAGCTAATGATCGAACTTCGCGAGTTAAATGTGAAGGCCGCTGGAGCTAGTAGGTGGAGCTGGCCCATAACTACACCCAAGTTAAAATTGCTGCATAATCTTCTCAAGTTCAGAGTAATTGAATCTCCTACTTACTTGAATGTCATAGCACAGGAGTTGCTCGTGGAAATGGAAAAGCTGGAGCTTCTCGACTTATCTGGCAATAGTGCCATGGAAGTTTTGCCAAATTTATCTCGGGCAAGTAGACTAAAGGTGCTTATTCTTGATGGTTGTGCTGGGTTGAAACAAGTTGAATCTGATGTCCTTCCAACATCATTGGAGTCATTCAGCTTCGATGGATTTGGACCAGCATCCGGGTGGAAGCATTCGCTGGAGATGCCAGAAACAAAGGTGCGCCCAAGTGCTCGTACAAGTCAACAGTTTCCAATAGTTTCTAAGATCTCTCTGGATGGTTGTGAACAGCTTAAGATTGTATTCTTTCGTGGATTGCCAAACCTCAAGGAGCTGAACCTCTCTAACACAGCAATCAAAGAACTTGACCTCGAAGCTATGCAAACCGAACAACTTGAGCGGCTCTTCTTGTTGGGCTGTGAGAACCTTCACAGAGTGCAGTGGCATGATGCGGGAAATCCACCGCTGAAGTTGCTATACATAGATACCCGAGTAAAGATACAAAGGGCATTGGATGATGATTATCAGGGATCTTGTTCCTCCTACCAGGTCCAACAGGATACCCCTCACCAGCTGGCACATGTAGTTGTTGCAGATACAAGGTTCCTTCGGGGCTTCGGTACTGAAGATGCTGACAATTATTACAATGTATTGGGTCACGACAATATAATATTCCATTTACATCTCTCTCATACTATCAACCATACACAAGTTAAAGGGACCAGCATGCAAATGGAAATTAGCCCAATGGAGGAACTTAGTGTTGCTCAATCAGTTGGTTTGTCATTCCCCTATGCAGATGTCCTTCAAAAGGTTGTCAACAAGGATGGTGAAGATGGATTCTCCGTGCAAGGTTGCATGCAACTGGTACCTTTGGAACGTCATATTGAAATTTCGGAAGGAGGATGTAATTGGGAAAGCACAGAGGATCGTGGAAATGTGGATTACTTGATGTGGAAAGCAAAATCCCTACATGTGCACGACCACTCCTCCATCACTAATGTTAATGTTGGTACACAAGCCGGTAAACGCCAACTTGATAATATGAGATGGTGTCACGTTGACAGGTGCCCCAAACTGCATGCTGTGTTCCTTCTTGATGAAATTCCCATGGCAGTAACATCTTTCGAGAGCCTAGAGACCCTTTCGGCGTCTCACCTACCAACAGTCAGATGCATTTGGAGCAGGAAGATCAGGTTTTATGAAGACGACACAAGAGCTCTTAGTGCCTTTCGAAAACTACGGTATATACACCGCACTCGCCCCAGCTCGAGTTTGTCTTGCCGTGGTCCTTGCCCACCCTGCCTAGCCTGGAAACCATCCACATCACATATTGTGGTGAGCTCAGACATATTTTCCCAAAGGGGAACCGTATAAGGAGAATCACTAACAGATAGAATTCCCAAGCCTCAAGCGGGTCCATCTCCATGATCGCCCATGTTGCATCATATGTGCGAAATCGAGATGTTGGCTCCTACTCGAGACCATCAAGCTCGGGGGCTGCTGAGTCTCAGTGGTGCCGCCATTCACATTGGCCGTCCAGATGATAAGCCGCGGCGGTGGTGGATGCGAGAAGGACCGCCGGGACAAGCTAGAGTGGGATGGGGTGGGCGGCAGGCGCCTCTTGAACCGCGCCACTCGCGTTACTACTGGAAGACCATACCGAGAGGATCACTTCTAAGGTATGCACGTATCTCTAGTGTTAAATATCTATCACTTGTATAATGTGATTTCACTTTTATAATGTAATTATCTGTTTTTGATATGTAGGTAAACTAGAGGATGCGGTCTTACTACATATGGGGCAATATGCTGCTACCCACCGTGTGTTTGCAACGCTATAAGTTGGTGTGTTTGTGCATTTATGTTTGTGTGGCTTGGGACGGTGAGAAGGCCATGCCCGAGGTTCTATCGTCAGTCGAATGGCTCTCTTCGTTCAATCCCTATTAGTTTACAATAAGTTCAAATCTGTTTGTTTCAATTTCTAATTTTCATATTCAGGTGATCTCTACGGTGCATGGTTACTACATCGATCAGTGTGCTGCTACCTACCAGATCGATGTTGCTGCTATATTTCGCGCTTGCACGAACTTGTGTTTGTGGGTGACTTGGTATGTATTTGAAATAAGAATGTCTCATTGTGTACACAAGAAGAACCTGGTGGTGTGTGATTCGTCAAGGACTAGACTTCTGTAATTCATATAAAGAACAAATGTTATGCTTCTGTAATTCCACGCAAGTAAATTCTGAAAATCATTATAACTAGCAAGAAGCTAGCTGCTTCCGCTTCATTTTGTTGGATGGCCCTGTGTCTGTGTAACACCCCGCCCATCCTCTGGGCCAGAATGCTACCACCATTGCAAAATTCTAACTTCCATTACCAGATAATCCACACTAAAATATTTAGATAGCAGCGAAAAGATACAACATAGTTCTTTTATCCCAAACTCTAGCAGCATAGCAGAGACTAGCATAGACTGACAAAAGGTAGTACAAAAAGTGTGGTTAGTTTGTGAAGAACATTCATGTGCTACTCCCGCCCCGAACAAGACATCTTCAATGATCACCTAGAAATAAAACAACAAAGCAAGGGTGAGTCCAAGACTCAGCAGGTACATAATAGGACAATAAAATACTATCCAAACATGAACACAATTTAATCCAGTCATAGTATACTCTGCATACATAGCCATGCTCGTATCATCATTCTCAAGGTTCCACATTTCCAAATCATTAATGCAATGCATCCTGCCCTACATGCACATTTGCTCATCACATTGCAAATACCGGTATTGCCGAGTGAACACCCGTCGATGTTCACCCATAATCTTGGGCCCGCCCATTTTGGCACGGGGGTCTCTCCACTCCCGTGGAGGCCTACTGAAGTAGGTCTTACTCAAGAGCACTCCGGATTAGTCCGTTAGCTATACTCGTAGCTAGGGACTTTCTCACCACCCTCACTCTTGAGTGCACATGATGCAAATGCATATGTCCATTATCATAATCATGCTCATCATTAACATCATTACCAGGTAAGCATCATTGCCCACCCTATTCCAACATCATTACCATAATTTACCTTGCAACATCACGGCATATAAGCATCCATTTCCACATAAACATCATCATATCATGTAAATAGCACAAATTTTCATAAACTTTTCGGTCTACCATTTCTACCATGCACTTGCCTGCTAACCAAGCGGAGCGGAACGACGTGCGGACGACGTCGACTCAGGACCTCCACTTGGACAAGCAATTAATCCGACTTAATGCATCACAACGAAATCAGATATTAAATAGGCGACGACGGCCCTACACATATAACCCGAACCTGGCGTAAAACGCACGGGTTTTAGGGACCTGTCGCGCAGGTGCCAAACCCCATTTTCTTTTCTTTTCTCCTCTTTTCTTTTCTTTTCTTCTTTCCCCTTCTTTTCTTTTTTTCTTTTTTTTTCTTTTCTCCTCCTCTCCTTTCTCTCCCCTCCTTTCTTTTTTTTTTTTATTCGGCCGAGAGGCCTTATCCCCTCCTCCTCTCTCTCGGGCGCCTCTCCAGCGCGGCTGCTGCCGGTGCGCTGCCTCCCTCGCCGCCGGTCGTCGGCCATCGCCTCCTCCTTCCCGGCTCCCCTCACTCTCTCACTCTCTCTCTCTCTCTCTCGCGGCCAGCACAGGTGCCTCCCGGGCGCGACGGCGTCTGGCGAGCTCGGCCCACCAAGCCTCACCACCGGCCGCCCCCCCGCCGCCTTCTTCTTCTCCTCGGATCCGCCGACCCAGTCCGGATCCACGCCTTCCCTGCGCGTGGCGGTGGGGCGCCTGGGCGTCGCCGCTGGTCGGCTCGGCCGGCCACCCGGCCGTCCTCGGCTCCGCCTCGCCACCACACCTCCTCGGCTCACCGGCCCGGCTTGCAGCCGCCGAAGCCGAGCACCTTGCCTCCCCAGCGGAGCCGCCGGTCACCGGTCGGGCGCCGGTGCCTCTGGTTTTGCTCTTCTTCGGTCCCCTCCAGTACGTGCGATATGCTTGTGTTGTGCCAAGAACAAGGTAAAGGCATGGTGAAGGGACCTACCTAAGTATTGGGTTTGGAGGTTGAAGAAGGTTGTGGCAACGGCGAGGTCCGAGGTTCCCGTGGTCGTGGATGACCTAAGCCTTCACGACCGCCGTTTTGCTCCACCGTCACCCCTACTTCGAGCTCCTTGCCTCCGGTCACCCTCTTCCTCACCGCCTCGATGTGGAGTGGTGCTCAATGGTTTGATCAAGAAGGGCGTTCGCTATGGTCTTTTTCTCGCTGGTTGCAAGGCACAGTGGCGACATGCATGCCAAGGCAAGCATGCGGTGGCCACATCTCTTTGGCGAGAGGAAAAGGGCGGTGAGGTGTCTTGCTAGCTGGCATATTTTTTTCCCGGTATTACGATGCAGGAAGATAACAAGCCTAGGAAGCCATGCTTTGGTTTGGCCTCTTTAACATGACAGGATCCTGAGATCACATTGAGACTAGAACCTTCGAGAAACTAACTGGCTCTGTTAATGCTTTTTTTTTCGTATTGGAGGGCAATGGAGTTCAATGGTTGCAACATGTATCTGTGCTAAGGTTTGGTTGTGCAACGGCGTGGTGAAGGCGGCCGTAAAACCGCAACCGCAGTCGTGTTGGAGAGAACACTTAGATTGAACTAGCAGATCCTCAGAACTGCTATGTAGTGGTGAAGAAACAGAGGATGTACAGAAATTACGGACGCTAAACATGTAAAATTGTTACAAGTATTCGAAAGAAAATTTCAGTTGAACTAATCAACTTTATGACTTTGAAAATGCACGATTTACACCCTGCTAACCTCTAACCATTGTAAGTTGACAAAAGAACAACGTCTAACCTTGACTCTTACGCCATTCCTACCGAACGCCGTGAAAAGGTCGACCACAAAAAATCTCCATTGTCTCTCTCTCACACACTCTCTCTCAGAGATGACAAATCCAAAATGAAATGAGAAGGGGAACTTGGATCCGATGCAAGCAACAATATCCTGAGCTTGTCTCTGGCGCGACTCAGGTTGTACTCCGGTGAAGCTCCAGCCGACGCTGCCGATTTCTCCGACGTGCAATTTACCTTTCCCCTCTCACCCTCCCTCCCTCTTCCTATCACACAGTGAAGTGGAAGTAGAACATCGATCTCCACACCGAACAAATCAGGATGGGAAAAGGTTAACTCGTGCGGGCCCATTTCACCCAATCCCATCCGTATCGATCTTCTTTGTGTACCTTTTGATTGCTACACTTCCACACTTGGCAACGCAAAGTCCTATACTGGGATCTTGCATACTTCGCCGGTGTTCCATCTTTTAAGCCATTTCATTCCTTTTCTATGTACTTTGAACCTATTAAATAGTCTTTATTTGCCATTGCACCTAAATTATCATCATTAAGAGCGAGTATCTTTTGTTTGTTGTAGTAAAAAAGATGAGTTCTACCGAACAAGCACATCTCCCACCAAGATCCATGCAAAGATCGAAGAACCAATCCAACAACGTCACCAACATTTTGAAGCTACTTGCCTGAAACCTTTGTGTGGCCAATCCTAACCCATGCATGTATACATCGCACACGGTTCCACCTGGAAAGAGTTGGTCGAGAAAGAAAAAATACAAACCTAGCTGTAAAACTAGAGGGCAGGGCGATCGCTCACCAGCCATAGCCTGAAAATAGCAAAGGCAAGGCCAACATGCCTTGAACGTAGCAAACGGCCGGGTCTCCTCTCTGGAGCAGCATATCTTTCGAATACAAACTCTATATCCTAATACAACTTTATCTCTTTAACAATACAGACAACGCTATCAGGGTCTTTTTCGTCCTGATGGAAGGTTGGTGGACCAAAGTTGCTCATGGATTCCTCCATAGACTGCTGCGAAGCTTTGCTTTGTCGCGTTCAAAGGAAACAGATACATCATCTTGTCTTGTCCATTAATTTCCCACTTCTTCACGAATCAATTAATCTTTGGCTCGCAAATCGGGGAAAATGTTCTAATCTCAACCGTGTACACTGCCTCTAATCCGCAACATAACTCCTTTTGAGAACGTATTGTTACAATGTAAGTCTACTACGGAGATTAAATATGTAATTAGTATAATATTTTTATCATATTGCCTTACTTAAATACTGAAAAATAAGTGGCTAGTTATAGTTTGCCATTTAATAAGGGTATGCATTCCCAATTGTACGACCGAACAGGCAACAGGAGGGAGGTGAATGGTGCTTTTAAATTTTCCTCTAAGTATTTACCTATTCTTTGCTTCAATAGCTATAAAGTTATGAAAATTAGGATAAGAACCCAATCTAAGACTCAAGAGAATCAAGAAACTAAACTACTATGAATAAATAGCAGGTGCAGTACTACCGCGACTAGTCGTAAGCCAATGTGATCAGAATATGACTCGAGTGATCGGCGACCAATGATTGGCTAAAAACCAACGTAATTGATGACTAGTGAGTGGTCAAAACAAACGTGGTCGAAGACAAGTGAGTGGTCGAAAACCAACGTGGTTGATAACCAGTGAGTGGTCGAAAACCAATGTGATTGAAGACCAAACGAAACAAGTCTTGAGTGATCGACAACCAGTGAGTGGTTGAAAACCAAACATGACCAGAGTGGTCGAAGCAAATCGAAACAAGACCAAAGTGGTCAACGACCAATAAGTGGTTAAAGTAAGACCAGGGTGGTCGACAACTAGTGAGCGGTCAAAAACCAATGCTGTCAAAAACCTGATAATGGTCGAAAACCAGTGGCAGTAGTACTATTGCTACAGAACTTGTGGTACTACCGTTGCTACAACGAAATCAGGATATATAGGATTTTAAATATGACCGCAAAATCTCAAATCCACGTAACTTTTGATTGGATGATTCAAAAGTCGTGAAACTTTGTACACATATTGTTTAATATTTAAGAAAGTGTGCATTGAAACCAAGCCAAAATCCCAAACGGTGAATACAACTTGCTCGTAGGTAGATAATGGGCAAGATGGATCTAGATGAATTTTTACATGTCACAGCAAGGTAGAACACTAAAGAACATGACCCAAAAACTCTTGAAACAAGAAATCTATAAGACCGGACAGGCAACAGAGGGGGGTGAATGGTGCCTTTAGATTTTTCCTCCAAATATTCACATACTCCTTTTTCTTCAATAGCAATAAAGCTATGAAGATTAGGATATGAGGTCTACTGAAAACAGAGAAACATAGACCACCGTATGACCAGATCAGGCCACTCAGCAGAAACGCAACGTAGTCAATTACGGCCACTCAGCAGAAACACAACGTGGTCAAAATAGACAACGTGGTTGAAACAGACAACGTGGTCGAAACAGACAACATAGTCGAAACCAGCGTGGTCGTAACCACCGTGGTCAAAACCAGCATGGTCCTAACCATCGTAGTCGAAACTAGTGTGGTCGAAACCAACGTGGTCAAACTCCAACATTGTTGAAGACTAACGTGGTCAATACCGACGTTGTCGATGTCCAATGTGTGGTCGAAAGACCAGAGCCATTTAGGACCAATGAGTGGTCGGAAACCTGCGTAGTCGAAGACTGACGAGATCGTGATCTACGTGGTCGAAGACCAATGTGTGGTCGACACCACTGTAGTCACTGACCAAGGTGCGCATGTAAAACACATGCATCAAAATTAGATTATGATCGTAACAGATCAGAATAAGACCAAGAGATCAATGACCATTGAGCAATCAAAACCATGTGCGGATACAAACGATAAGAGGTTGCAGAGAAGTCGAGCGACCACAAGACTTAGGACCATTCAGCAATACAAAGCAAGTGTGGTCGTAAACGACTATAGGTACCAGAGGAGGCGCACGACCACTAGACAAGAACGATGTGCATTTCTTTGCTCGTGGGAAGAAAATAGCCAAGATGGCTTTGCGTCCAATCCCACATGTCACAGCAAGCAGTAGGATCAAAGAAATCAAATCAAGAACGACAACGTGATCAATGCTTACACCGTGGTTATAAGTCCAACAACGTGGTCAATAGCTTGCACAATGGTCTTAAATTCGACTACTCGACCGATAAACAACTTGGTCGAAAATCGAATACCAAACAGAAGTCATTATAGTCGATAACCACCAATACCATCGCGCTCGAAAGATGGGTGCAGTCGAACCGACGTGGTCGTAAGCCAATGGAATGGTCAAATGATCAACATGGTCGAAGACTGTCGAGCACTTGTAATCGACTGCGGTCATAAACAACTCATAAGGCAGTGGGGGCACAAGACCATGAGATCTACGACCATCGAGCAGTCAGAAACAAGTGCGATCAAAAGAGAGAACACGGTCGAAAAGTAAAGCATTGCGGTTGGAACTTGGCCGTGGTTGAAGAACTGGCAGCGGTCGTAACTCTCACGGAAGAACAAAGGATGGCAGAGAGTGTACGGCCGCCAGATCTAAAATCCACATAACTTTTGAATCACAGCAAAAATTAAGGCCTCAAGAGGTTGCTCTAATCTTTAATTGAAAATTTATCAACCAGGATGAGAGCTTCACAAGATTTCATCGAGAACGCCCAAAACCGAATATAAGAGAATAAGAGGACAAACAGAACCGCTTGTGGATCAAGGATAGCCAAGATGACTTGGAGTACAAATCCACATGTCAATGCGATTCAGAATAACATCAAGAACAAGCCAAGAACCCTTCAGATCAAGACGGGAGAGGAACAGAATAAAGAAACGAAGATAAGGAAGAACAAAGAAGAAACCAAATCAACCCGAGCAAACACAAACAGACGAGATACACAAAACACATAGTCTAAGATGGATGTATTGCTCAAATGAATCATTTCATAGCCAATCCCCTTGGGAGGATCAGGCTCTAACCCTAGAGCCAACACCCACTTTCAAACAGCCACTCCCCACGGGAGGACCAGGCTTTAACTCTAGAGCCACACCTACTCTCTAACCTAACTCCCATGGTAGGGAGAGGCGCCAGCCGCCAAGGCTCGGCCGACCTACTCAACCCTAACTCTTGCCTCTCCTCCCCTTTTTATAGGCTCACAAGCGAATCCTAAACCTTAATGGATCCTACCATTAGCCCAAGCAGGGGATAACCTGTTAACCCCACCTAACACCAGGTTTTATCATGTACGCTTCTCAAAGCAGCTTACATGTGGCCCCAATGACTTGTCGTCAAGTCTCTCACGCGTCTGGATCCCACCGAACCGTCCTCGCTTGCAGACAACCAGGTCACTTGGTGCACCATTCATTCTTTTCTTCGCATGACAGCACCCGGCTTCCTTGACCGTTTGGACCTCGACTCCTCCCTGAGCCTAGTCCCGGTCTACCTCGTCATTGCCCGTCATGTCCACCTCAGGCAGCTCCCTCTTTGGTTCCTCGTCGTCCGCTTGCAACCACCTCATCAGCCTCGATCATCTTCGGCGTCTCCCTGACTGTTCTGAACCTCAACACCTCCTATGCCTAGTCCCAGTCCTCCTACACTTCACCATGACTTAGCTCCAAGTCCTGCAACCAACACAAACAAGCAAATCTTCACGTAACACCACACCATAAATAAAGATCATCCATTAGCACACTCAAAAGATATTCCGAGAACAAACACAAAGAAACACCGGTCTTAAACCACCCACGAGTACTTGGATGCACAAGAAATGAGGTACTCATAGCCTATGAGATCCTTCCAGCAGCCTACGACTGCACACAACACTGCTACGACCACCACGCAGCTTGCTACGACCATCAAGACCACAAGCTACGACTATCACAACCATCGCTACGACTATCGCTTACTTTAGCTACAACTTACCCAACCAAGTCGCTATGACCATCGCTCTTAGAAGCAGAGCGCTACGACCATCGATCACACAGACTTCGACTTCGATCCCCCGATCACTATGACTATCGAGCACCATAGCCTATGACTATCACTCATAGCATTTGGTCGTTATGACTAACGACTATCGAACACCAGAATCGGTCGCCATGACTACCGATCTTGTCCAGCCAAGGCTATGACCATCAACCAGCAGAAGCTACGACCATCACTCACAGCAGATGGTCACTACGACTTATGACTATCGATCACGGCCCCGAAAGTTACGACTATCGACCACGAGTCGAAAAATCGACTACCCACCACGTAGTCGTAAAACCTCACCGACTACCAAGTCGTAATATCGATTGCGCCGACTACCAAGTCGTAAAAGCCTCTACGACCACCAAGTCGTAAAAGCCTCTACGACCACCAAGTTGTAAAAGCAACTGCTGACTACCAAGTCGTAAAGGAGCACCTACGACCACATAGTCGCGAGGACACCTACAACCACAAAGTCGTAAACATAAGTCATAAACAACGACATCTCTGGAACTCACACAGAGCACTCGTAGACCACAAAGTCGAAAGAGGCATCTGCGACCTCCAAGTCATAAACCTTCCTACCGATCGACCAACTAACAACCGACCACATAGTCGAGAACACAACAGGGTCGCAGAGGGCAAAGTCGTAGCAAGCAACCTTCTGCTCAAAACCTCAAAAAACTAAACTCATCCTCTACTCAAACTCTAATGCAAAGGTCAATTACTCAACACAATCATGGTGTGACCTCCAATTGGTCTCACAAAATCACTCAATGAGGCCAAAAACAAGAAAAACCGGGTTTCTTGATGAATTTGCTATCAAAGTGCTTAGATAGATGGAGAATGATCCCTAGAGGTTATCTCTATCACTTATACGTCCTTGACATAGCAAGATCAAGAAGAGAAAAAATGAGAGATCAAAACCAACTGAAACAAAAGCACATCAATCGAAATACGAGAGACTCAAAAAGATGTGCAACGATTGATGTATTGCTTATTTGAGAAGGTTGGTTTTACAACCATTCTACCTTGGAGGACAAAGAACACACTAGACACTCAACTCAAACCCTAACCGTAGACATGAGATCACAAGAGAGATGGGTTGGATGGTTAATAGTATGTCTCCATCCCAACCCACTTTTGTAGATGGGCTAGACAGCTACATCTATCCCTTAGTGGATACTATCCACTGAGCACAATGCGGCAAACCCGGTAACCTCATATACATGGGTTTTACTCACACATGTTCACTTATGCACGCTTTTCAAAGCATATAATCTCAAATCCCCTTGATCCGTCTTGATCAAACTAGCTCCACCTTAACCTAAACCGCTCTCCCAAGTGCTACTCATGTGGCATAGTTTCGATCCAAGATAGTTTTCGGTAATTTGGTCAAACTACCAAAATACCCTTCCTTGACCTGGTCTTGATTTCCCATTGCAAGTAATCGTCATGTTTACCATGTGTAGCTGCACCACTAGCTTACCACGTATCGTCAAGTCTCTCCTATCTTGGTTCCATGAACCACGGCTCACTTGGACCGTCTAAACCACATGGTGCAATCCCGTCGCTCCAACTCGCATTCAACATTTTTCATTTTTCTCGTGCCATGCTTGAGCTCACCATCTCACCTGACATCCTTGATTATTCTAGACTTCAGCTCCTCCATGAGTATAGCCCCGATCCTCGCCGTTGACTATGGCTAACTCCAAACAACCATGTACAACTAAAGACAAAGAAATCGTTTTCGAGTACAAGTTCTTCACAACTTAACCAACATTAGCCAAAACATGCTTCATGCAACATATATCCACAGACCTTGGTCAAGCCAACTCAATCCAGGACTCAATTCTTATAACCCTATTTTTCTGTGAAATCCGGTGGTACTGCACGCAACATGCCAGTACTACTGCACCTTCACACCTTGCACTCAATCTCTAGAAATAACATACCGTCAATTAGAAATCGAGCTACCGACCTGCGGATGACCACGACACAACGGTGGTATTACCGATTTCAAGAATTCGAAAACAGTTCGAGACAAAATGCAATATTTGCAAAACCACTCCACTAAACTTGCAATAGTTCATGACAACATTATCCCAAGCCTTCTCACATGGTCCTTTACCAATGGTATTAACTTTTTTAAATTTAATGCCTCATTAGTCTATACACATAGTATGTTTTGGACTTATATTGTAGGACGAAGAAGAATGGTATTAACTGTACTGTATTTCTCTTTACTCCACAGACAAGCAAAGAATATGATTCATTCTTGCTTTAATTATGAATAGGAAAGCAACATGGCCAAGCCAAATGACTAAAGCTGGTATATCATTGGTTAGACCTACTGCCATTGTCGTGGCTTTCTGGTCTTCTCAAAAGAGATTCACATGATTCGTGAGATACTATATCTATATCTTACTAGCAACATTCAGGGGACAGAGAATTTACTTCATCAATGACTCTAAGTTGAATTACTTTCCTGATTGTGGACCAACGGGTGTGCTAACCGGGCCATACGAACCGAAATTTCAAATCTACCTCAAAACATTTATGCTGAACCTATGGAATTTTGTACTGAAAAACGTGAATAGGAATGCCAAATTTGTTTATTTATACAAGCTGTTGGTGTGATGGAATGCTACTCTTTTTGTTCACAAATAAATTTTTTTCCTAAAGAAAGTAGTATTTTCTTTTGTGTTGCCTTGAGGTTACAACTCTTACCATTTATTTTTATAAGAACTTAATTATAGCACTGTCGACTAAAAGTTTGTTTATATGCTTTATGTTAAAAAAAATGCAATTCTTTTGCTTCACACAAATATAAATAACCTTTGTTTTGCACTGATTAAAAATTTTCAATTTCCTACACACCTCCCACATCTTCTCTACTTGCAAGTTGCAACCCACTCTTCCCTCCAACGTTGGCACAAATATTGGGTTATAAATGCAAACTAAAACAGAACAAATTTGGTTATAAATGCTCTCAATAAATAATAAACTAAACATCAATTAAGTCTAGTAAATTCATAATAAGTTCCCAAAAGCTAACATAATGAGTTACTAAATAAAAACATGCCCACCACTCTTGATTTCATATTTCCTAGCATTTCTGGACACATCAAGCAACGAGTAGAAATCCTGTCAATTAAGATTTTAAAATCGATGTCAGGGTAGTTGGAATTTGTTAGAAATAATAAAAGTGAGAGACCCTATGAGATGGTCTAGGTTATTGTGTGATAATTATTGCCAGATTTGTGGAGTTGAATTTTGAATTTTGCATAGTTTATAGTTTTTCAAAAACTTTTCTGACCTGGCAGTCTGACCGGCTACCATCAGTAGTCAGACCGCCTGGCTCAACATTTTATTAACTAGAGTGTGGTTTCAGCTGGAAATCTAAATTTTTGGGAATTTCTATGATTGGGATGTTTTAGATCTAGGTCAGCATATTTATGTTACATAGGTTAAATTGTGAAGAACTTATGTCTAGAAACGATGTCTTTGTCTTTGCATATACAAGGAGTCTTAGAGTCAATTATGGTTAACGGTAAGAATTGGGGCTACGTTTAAGAGGAGCTAAGGTCCAAAACGGTCAAGAATATTGGGTGAGATGTGTAACAGTCTGGCTATTTATTTCAAAAATTTTAGTAAAAAATAAAAAATGAATTTAACTTAAAAAAAGTGTTATTTGGTTTCCAAAATTTTGAAGATTTTATTTGCCTAATTTCAGCTTTTACAAAGATCTTTTTTCGAAGTAGTTTAATTAAAAATACAAAAATATTATTAAATAAAGGATATTTTCGATTTCTAAAAAATATTAATTAAAATTAATTATTTAAACTCATTTGGATTTTATTTAAATTTTTTGTGATTTTTGGAGTTTAAAAATCAATTGTAAAATTAAAAAGTATTTTTAGTGTAAAAATTTAATACCAAAAGTAAGTTGGAAATAATTTTTCTAGGTCCAGAATATCTCTAGGGATTTGTGTACATTTTTCTGGAATTTAATTCCCCTCTTTTTAGTTTGGACTAGAGTAAGAGTTATTAAAAAGTTCTATGCATTTGTGGTCAAAACAAGTTTATTTTATTTAATTATCTTGCATTTTTCAAGAATTTTTAGGAATTTTTCGAGATTTATTTGAATTTTTTTGCTATTTTTAAGCTTTATTTCTTTTTCTCAGGATTTCTGAAAATCAAAAACAAAAAATTAAATTTTAAACAAATCCGGCCCTCATCCCTGGACGACATGTGGATGGTCCGGATCTGCCCATGTCGTCTCCTGAGCTCATCTCGGCCGCCCGCACTTTCCCTTCTCTCTTTTTCTCTCCTCTCTCCGCCAGTGTGGGCCGCCCCCACCGCTTCTACCTCCCGCGCCCTCTTCCCCTACACGGCGCCTCCGCCATGGCCATCGGCCGATGTCCGCCCTTCCCCGCCATCTCTTTCTTTTTGAGCGCCGCTCTACCCTCCTCCCACCCGCTCTCTCTCTTCTCTCCCTCGTCGACAGTCCGACCCCACTCCTTCTTTCCCTTCCTTCCTCTTCTTTTCCTGCCGCCGCCATTGTTGCTCACCGAGCTCCCAATTGATCATCCCTATCATATCTTTGTGCATTTATGCAATCAAGAACACCTCTTCACTACCGCACTCACCCTCATCCGATTCCCCTCTTTAAACCCCATTCCCGCCACTTTTACTCCCGACGCCATGAACTCGGACGAGCAATTACTCACCCGAGCCGCTTCTACTCCCTATAAAACCCTCCTCAAGCATGCCCTCTTTACCTCACATCTCTTCGTGCTCCACCTCCTCTCCGTGCCCAAGCTCTCCCTCATCGTGCATCTTCTCCTTGAGCTCCGGTGGAGCTACGGCAAGCAATTGCTACCGCCTCGGTGGTCTTCGTGCCCCACTAATGCCGCCAACAACTTCTCCATGTCTTGGTGATTACCCTCAGCCCCTCGGTTCAGCTCCTCCGTCACCGAGGCGCCGTCGCACTAGAGACCTGGCACCAACCGCCTGCTGCCGCCGATGGTAGGAACAGGTCCCGATCTTCCAACAGGTTCGGATATGTTCGATTTGGTGGAGGCGCGACACAATCGATCCGGCTTCGAACGACACGCCCGAACCCCGCAATCGCAGCACCACGCCTCCTCGGGTTATCAATCGTGCGCCGCCGGTTGACCTTGCCAAGAAGGCTAATCCTCGCTGCGAATCAAAGAACACAAGCAAGAACAAGGAAGAACACAACCAAATTATAGATATATTGATGAAGTACTCGAAAATTGGGGTTTCACAAACCGATGATGGCGAAACTGTTCAAAGACAGAATTAATCTAAGCAAAACCCGACCCTAATGGTGGGGGTGGTGGCTATATATAAAGGAGTAAGGGGCGTGCAAAACCCCTGGACGCGTCCTTAATGGACTCCAACACGATACAAAGCCGAACGGCCCAAAAGACGGTGTCGCAGCACCCTGACAGATTCTGGACATCCACTTGTTTCGACTATTCCTGTTGACTCAGAAAGAATTTTGATATGAGACCAGATCCATTGGAAAGGTTATCTTCTCAGCTTTCCATACATATGTGGAACGTCCAAAACGGAGTCCGGATGCGATCTGGGCGTCCGTTTCAGTGCAGCCTGGTCTGGACTCCGAATTGGATTCGAAGTCGGTTTGAGTTGGACATCCAACAAGATTCGTCCGCCCTTGCTGGACTTGTACGCCTCGTAGCCCTTCTCCAAGTACTTCTTGATCCTCTCTATGGTTCCTAATCATAATTAAATCATTAGGTAGCAATCGATTCTCAAATGAACCAAAAGAAGTACTTAGGAACGAGCTCACCTCTAAATTCAATTGTCGGCGCGAGCTCTAGTGATTGGTCCTTGAATATCAAGTGGAGGAGTGTTGTGTGTATCCGAAGAAGTGATGTCCTCATCATCCTCCCCCTCTTGAAGCGGAGTTGTCCTCAACTCAGCCTCATCTTCTTCTCCCAAGTATGGCTTCAAATCTGAAATGTTAAAGGTGGGGCTAACCCCAAACTCGGGAGGCAACTCAAGTTTATATGCATTATCATTTATCTTCTCAACTATCTTAAAAGGACCAGCAGCTCTAGGCATCAATTTTGACTTTCTTAATTCAGGAAATCTATCCTTTCGCAAGTGCAACCAAACAAAATCACCCGGTTTAAGTTTAACTTCCTTTCTACCTTTACTACTAGTAATCCTATATTTTTCATTCATCTTTTCAATGTTTGCCTTAGTAGTCTCATATATTTTGATAATAAAATCAGCACGCTCCTTAGCATCATTATGAACTCTCTCACTAGTAGGCAAAGGTAAAATATCAATAGGGCACGAGATTGAATCCATACACTACCGAAAAGGACTTACCTTGGTGGTGGAATGTTCCGCTCGATTATATGCGAACTCAACATGCGGCAAACACTCTTCCCACAGCCTTCAAATTGTTCTTCAAAACAGCTCTCAACATGGTAGACAATGTGTGGTTCACCACCTCGGTTTGGCCATCGGTTTGTGGGTGACATGTGGTAGAGAACAACAGCTTTGTTCCCAACTTGTTCCATAGAGTACGCCAAAGTGACTCAAGAACTTGGCATCACGATCCAAACAATAGTAGAAGGCATACCATGCAAACGAACTATCTCTTTGAAAAGAGGTCAGAATATGAACGGCATCATCGGTTTTATGACATGGGATAAAGTGAGCCATCTTAGAAAACGATCCACAACAACAAAATGCTATCCCTCCCCTCTTAGTCCTGGGCAACCCTAAAACAAAGTCCATAGAAATATCTCGCCTACGGAATAGAAGGAACAGAAGTGGCATATATAAACCATGTGGATTCAAGCGAGACTTAGCTTTTGATATGTAGTGCAGCGAGCCACAAACCGCTCAACATCTCGCCTCATTTTGGCCAAAAGAAGTGTGTAGTCGAACGTCCTCCGCCTTCTTAGCACCAAAATGTCCCATCAAACCGCCTCCATGCGCCTCCGCAACAACAAAAGACGAACGGATCCAACTGGAATGCATAGGCGGTTAGCTCTAAACAAAACCCATCATTGATCACGAATTTATTCCATGCTTGACCCTCTTTACAATGCAACAACACATCCTTAAAATCAGCATCAAAAGTATATTGTTCTTTAATAGTTTCAAGACCAAAATGCGTCAATCAAGTTGAGACAACATGGTATAGCGTCGAGACAAAGCATCAAGAATCACATTATCCTTCCCTTTCTTGTGTTTAATGACATAAGGAAAAGATTCAATAAATTCAACCCACTTAGCATGTCTACGATTCAAATTGGTTTGACTTGAATATGCTTAAGTGATTCATGATCGGAATGAATGACAAATTCTTTAGGCCATAAATAGTGTTGCCACGTCTCTAAAGAACGAACAAGAGCATACAATTCTTTATCATACGTGGAATAATTAAGAACAGGATCATTCAATTTTTCGCTAAAGTAGGCAACAGGTTTGCCTTCTTGCATCAAACACCACCAATACCAATTCCGCTAGCATCACATTCGAGTTCAAAAGTCATACCAAAATTCGGAAGTTGGAGCAATGGTGCGTATGTAAGCTTGTCCTTCAAAAGATTAAAGGACTCCTCTTGTGATGGCCCCCAATGGAACACGACACCCTTCTTCGTCAACTCAATCAACGGTGTCGCAATGGTGCTGAATTCTTTGACAAAGCGGCGATAAAATCCTGCAAGGCCAAGAAAACTCCGCACTTGGGAGACTGTCGTGGGCGTGGGCCAACTCCATATCGCCTCCGCCTTTGCTCTATCAACCTCAATTCCCTGTGGAGTCACAACATAGCCAAGAAAAGAGACTCGATCCGTGCAAAAGGTGCACTTCTCAAGGTTACCAAACAAACGTGCATCTCTCAAAGCATTAAAAACAGCACGTAAGTGATCCAAATGTTCATCCATGGACTTGCTATAAATCAAGATATCATCAAAGTAAACGACCACAAATTTGCCAATGAAAGGACGTAAAACCTTGTTCATTAATCTCATGAAAGTGCTAGGTGCATTAGTTAAACCAAAAGGCATGACTAACCACTCATACAAGCCGAACTTAGTTTTAAAAGCGCTTTTCCATTCATCGCCAAGTTTCATTCTTATTTGGTGGTATCCACTACGCAAGTCAATCTTTGTGAAAATTATAGCACCACACAACTCATCAAGCATGTCGTCTAGCCTAGGAATAGGATGACGATACCGTATAGTAATGTTGTTAATGGCTCTACAATCTACACACATACGCCAAGAACCATCTTTTTGGGAACCAAAAGAACAGAACAACACAAGGACTAAGGCTCTCACGTGCGTACCCACGGTCCAAAAGGTCTTGGACTTGGCGCTGAATCTCCTTAGTCTCTTGGGATTGGTCCCAGACGCCGCACGGTTTGGCAAGCTCGCCCAGGATCAAATCAATCTGTGCTCAATCCTCGAATGGGTGGAAGTCCCGGAGGTATCTCATCGGAAAACATCTCTAAACTCCCGCAAAGGTTAGTGACAGAGCAGGCAAAGTGCAAGGCATATTATCAAGAGAAAATAAAGCATCTTTGCACACAAAAGCATAGAATGTATCATTAACATCATCAATTGCAGCAAGGTCTGATTTTGTGGCAAGCATAACAGAATTTTTCAAATGGAGTACTTGCTGTTTTTCAGTTTTATCATGTTCCTTTGGATCATTAGCAAGACAGCCTCTCGCCCTATCGGCCTCTATAATCTCAACAAAAAGGCGAAAGTAACTTTCTTTCCTTATGCATAAAAGTGTATGTGTTACTACTACCATGGTGTAAAGCATCATTATCAAATTCCCAAGGTCGACCCAATAAAAGAGAGCATGCTTGCATGGGAACTACATCACAATCAACATGATCAACATAAGCACCAATGGAAAAATGGACTCGGCATGTTTGCGTTACCTTAGCTTTTCCAGAGTCATTTAACCATTGAATATGGTATGGATGTGGATACGGTCGCGTGGTCAAGCCAAGCTTCTTGACCAAGTCAGAACTCACCAAGTTGTTGCAACTTCCTCCATCAATGATGACACGTGCACGCGGTTCTTGATTGCAAAGAAGGTCTGAAACAAATTATGACGTTGAAGTTTATCGGGTTGTTGTACCTGCGTGCTGAGGACTCGCTGCACAATGATGCTCCGTGGCGTCGCTGTGGGCGCCCACCAAGGATGAGGTCGTCATCACCACCGCCATTGTCGCTCGAGGCGCAAGAACATCATCATCATCCTCCTCGACATCCGGTGCGATGTAGCCTTCATCTTCGTGGCGATGTATGCCCGTTGGCTAGGGCAATTCTTCCGCACATGACCAAGCCCATGGCGCGGTGGCACCAGTATGCCGAGGAGCGCCCGTTGAAGCCACGGAAGAAGAACTCTTTGCTGGACCCCGCAAAGAATTTTTGAAGAATCGCAAGGCGTGTCATGGAAGGTGGCTTCGTGGTGCTGCTGCCATCTTGTTCACAGTGGTGGAGGAGAACGAAACTCAAGAAGAATTGGGCAGTCCCGTCGATGTAGTCGTTCGCGGGGTGTAGAAGGGTCGTCCGGTGCGTGCCTTAGTTGATTCTGTGCGTCCCTGCAATTCTTTTTCTGCAAGCATAGCAAGGTGGAACAACTGGTTGACAGTAGTAAATTCTTTATAATCAACAATGTCCTGAATTTCACGCCGTAATCCCCCGTAGAAACGACAAATCTTATCCTCCGTGTCCTCAACAACCCCACAACGCACCATACCCTTTTGAAGCTCAGCATAATAGTCTTGAACAGAACTATCACCTTGTTCTAAGCGCTGCAATTTTTTTCTCAATTCAAGTTTATATGAGGGAGGAACAAAACGATTACGCATAGCTTCTTTTAACCGCTCCCATGTATCAGGTTGTAAGCGCATGGTACTTAGTTCGTTCCACCGATAATAGTAAAGTCCTTAAACTCACTAGTAGCTTGTCTAACTCTATGTTGCTCAGGAACTAAGTGAGAGTTAAACTTCTGTTCTACCGTCATCTCCCAATCAAGATATATTTCAGCATCATAAAGACCAGAAAAAGATGGAATGGTAAACTTGACTTTAGCAAAAGGGTCGCCGTTACCATGACGGTTCTGGTTATTACCTCCCATACCATGTCGGTTTTGCTGAAGACGACGACGTAGTCGTGCATCTTGTGTCGCCCACGATCAATGTTGTCATCGCATCATACTGCGTGGCTTCATCATGATGATGGCCGTCATTGACAGTGGTAGGCGTGCCTCAATGTGTCCATCCGACCGGTGAGGTCACCATCCGCCGCTCCACCCGCTCAATGCCTTCCGTGGTGTTCAAGCGGGTAATGGCGGCGACGATGGTGTCCAATCTCGCCGAGATCGGTGAGTGAAGCGTTTTGTTTGTCGGCGCAGCTTGTAGCGGCGCGACTAACACACTCGTTGAAATTGACCGGTGTCCCGTCCTCTTCGTTTCTCGCCATGGTTAGTGGAAATACAGGAAAACAAAGGATGATCCCTATCAACTACAAAGGAAGGGAGTGGGAACCCAAAGGAAGTGGCTTACCAAGCTCTTACAAGTGTGCTTACCAAAGCAATGGGTGGTGCAACCGGTGGTGGTTCGTGATACCTTGTCGAGCGTGGTACGATTGCAAGGGTCAAAACGTGCTATCCGTAGTAGATATATGGAGTTTGGAAGGCCAAATATGTCGGTGGAACACAAATCAATAACGATAGTAATGCTGAATAAATGTCCAAAGTATGGTCCTAGTTGTTGGCCTAAATGTGCCCTATATCAAGTAGGAGATGATGAACAAGGAGTCAAGAATAGAATATGTAAGCAAAGACAGCAACAAAGATGGCCAGGCACTGAGAAGCTCAATTCAGCATAAGCACAAAACAAATAAATTGTTGGCACCTAAAACTGTGCTCTGTCAGGTTTTTTTTTCTCTCTTTTTTTTTGTTTGTTGCGGCCACGGATAGCACTCTCTCTCTCTCTACTATAGCCGAAATTTTTTTGTTTGTATTTTTATATTTTTTCGCAGAGCGAGCACGAAATAGGAACCACACAAAGTTGCAACTCAATCGTATGTAAGGAGTGGCCTCTGAGAAAATAATGAATGTCTTTGTAAATTCGGTGATTCAATTTCGAGCGAGTACTGCACTTTCCAGGCCGAATTTCGGAAAATAAAATCGCGAACCCGACAAAGTCGGGAGTTTCGATGTAAAATTTAATTTCACCCAATTTCAAAAAAATCAACTGATTTCAGTCCAGATCACGAAAGTTATGGCCGTTTGAAGATAGACCTCAAGTTATGGTTCTTTGTGTAGGTCAAAACGAAGATCGGTGGAGGGAATTTGTGGAACCCGTGGCGGAAGCTCGGGAAAGGTGGGGGATGATGCGGTGTGATCACGAGACGTGATGGATGATGAAAACAGAGGGTTAACAGAGGTGGGATATGGGTGGGAAAACAAAAACAGAGGGTGGAAAACGCGATGGGTGACGGCTAGGGTTTGAAGGGTGGTAGCGGAAGGAATACAACTCGAACAAAACACGATCTAAACCAGAACACAACTCGACTAAGGACACAAACTCAACACTACGGACTCGGAATCAACTTGTGCAAAGGCTAAACGAGATCTAGGACAGAAACAACCTATGACTACAATTTTTTGTAGGGCTTTTCATGGACTCTAGGACGAAACCGAAAATAACAAAGGAGGGTAACGCGAACCGAAGGAACACCAAGCTCGATTACCACTTGGTAGGAGCGGGTCCCGATCTTCCAACAGTTCGGATATGTTCGATTTGGTGGAGGTGCGACACAAATCGATCCGGCTTCCGAACGACACGCTCCAACCCCGCAATCGCAGCACCACGTCTCCTCGGGTTATCAACCGTGCGCTGCCGGTTGACCTTGCCAAGAAGGTTAATCCTCGCCGCGAATCGAAGAACACAAGCAAGAACAAGGAAGAACACAATCAAATTGCAGATATATTGATGAAGTACTCGAAAATTGGGGTTTCACAAACCGATGACGGCGAAACTGTTCAAAGACGAATTAATCTAAGCAAAACCCGACCCTAATGGTGGGGTGGCGGCTGTATATAAAGGAGTAAGGCGTATAAAACCCTGGACGCGTCCTTAATGGACTCCAACACGATACAAAGCCGAACGGCCCAAAAGACGGTGTCGCAACACCGACAGATTCGGATGTCCACTTGTTTCGACGATTCCGTTGACTCGTAAGAAATTTTGATATGAGACTAGAGCCATTGGAAAGGTTATCTTCTCACTTACCATACATATGTGGAACGTCCAAAACGGAGTCCGGATGCGATCTGGGCGTCCGCTTTAGTGTAGTTGGTCCTGGACTCGAATTGGATTGAAGTCGGTTTGAGTTGGACATCCAACATGATTCGTCCGCCCTTGCTGGACTTGTACGCCTCGTAGCCCTTCTCCAAGTACTTCTTGATCCTCTCCATGGTTCCTAATCATAATTAAATCATTAGGTAGCAATCGATTCTCAAATGAACCAAAAGAAGTACTTAGGAACGAGCTCACCTCTAAATTCAATTGTCGGCGCGAGCTCTAGTGATCGGTCCTTGAATATCAAGTGGAGGAGTGTTGTGTGTATCCGAAGAAGTGATGTCCTCATCAGCCAGCCACCATCAATCATTGCCGAGCACCGCCGAAGGTATCCTCGGACTCCCCAATGTCTCCTCTCCCTTTTGCGCCACACGCGTGGTCGCCACCGTGCTCCCCAACACCGCTGACCATTGGGTCCCATACGCCACCCCGTCGACGAGGCCACGTTAGCAGCCAAGCTGACATGGCAGGCGACGTTGTCGCCACGTGGCGCCGTGTGTGTGCCACCTCAATGCCAACAAGCCACATGGGCGCCACATTGTTTCCCTTCCACCTCAGCCGCCTGCCGGTCCATGGACCCAGTCCACGAAAAGACAGGCCCACTTGTCGATCGGCGAAAAATCTAATCCGGTGATGTCGAGATGATATCATAATTCTCTTTTTTCGTAGAAAAATAAATCCAACCAAAAATTCAAATTCCCTGCTGATGAGATAAATCAAATTTTCAATAAAATATTCACAAAATCAACTTTTTCCTTTTTCTTTAGTTTAAAACTTCTGGAAGCCTGTATTTCTTCATCTTAACTCCGATTGGACCCGTTTAAATTTCTAAATTCATCAAAAATTCCAATCTATCCATTTATGTCATCCTTTTGAATATTTGAAGTTTAGTTGGCAATCCCAAAATTTAAATTCCAAATTCCAATGTCTAGTTTATTTTCAAAGCCTCAGTTCCATTCAAAATTGTCATTTCATGTCCAAAATTCAATTTCAAATCTTGCAAAATACAAATCTCCAAAAAAAATATTTGTTATATTTTTTGGGGTCGAACCAAATTTTTCTTAGCCTTTCTCCCCTTTTCTGGAAAAAATACAAATCTCCAAAAAATATAGTCGTCTATTTTTTTTTGGGTTGAACCAAATTTTTCTTGGCCTTTCTCCCCTTTTCTGGAAAAAATAACATAAAATAGTAAAATTCCCGAAGGAGTCACTCGTCCTATCATTGCTCTAGAGCCAGAGCTCGCTTAACTTTGGCATCCTCGTGAACCCTGGTGCCGTCGTTTCTTTTTATTTTTCTGACAGCACGCCCACTTGTTTTCTACTAGTCTTCTTCTTTCTATACGCTTCTTCTCCAGCCGAATTCTCTGCTGCTACTCTCTATACTCTCATTTCTCACACCAAGAACCATAGTAAACCATGCATGCATGCTAAAAATTAATTCTTCCCACCAAAAATTAAATGGTAGATTACTAGGCAGCCAACCTTTTATTTCGTCGTAATGGTAGATTACTCCTGCACTATGAAATGAATTTCCAAATAAGACTAGTAGTTCTAATCTAAAAATAGTATTGCTAGTTGGTATTCAATAGAAGTTACATCAGTACATGCCATCAGAGAGATTGAGCGCACTTGTCAGTTAATGTATGAGGCAGAGATTAGGTTTGCGACTTTGAGGCCAAATTTTAGTTGATCAGTTTTCGAATGAGCCAATCTGATCTTAACCTCGCGCGTAGATCAATGATTTTTGCTTTTGGGGATGAAGCATTGAGGAGGTCAGACTTGGTGCCAAAGAAGAGCCTAAAAATGGATAAAGGGAAGGGATGAAAGTAACAAAGGAAAACAGGGAGAACGGGGATGAGAGAGTAGGGCGATGTTGGGATTGAATCGCTCAATCATCTCTCTTGTCACTCTAGATAAACACATATAGAGGGAGACTAATACAATATTGAGATTGAGTCACTCAATCTTTTCTATTGCTACTATTCTTCATTCAATTTAACAGGAATTACATGGCTTAAATAAGCCTCATGCACACACACGACATTCACGTACCCACTAATTCCACTAACTTGGGCCTATTCTTATGCCTCTGGAATCTCTCCACGATCCGCATGAGATCACTTCTCACGGCTACGACCGCTCCACTTCTGACTTCCCTCGTACTTGAATGCTCCGACTTCTACAAAGTCCTTCCGAGTACCGATTGCTACAGTGTTCTTCCGAGTATAGACTGCAACGGTGCTTTCGGCTACTATAGTACCTATGATCGCTACGATGTTCAGACATTGCTGCACGACCATGTTGCCACGACCATAGCACCACGATCGCATTGCCACGACCACATCTGAGCACACGATTAGGTTCTCAAACTTCTGATCGCCGCTCGACCACTGCGCATCATCTCAATGCTACGACCTTGGCATATCAACTCAAGCTTCGACCACGGCTTCTTGCATACTCGAGTCTTTGACTGCCTTTGTACTTAAAGTCTTTGACTCTGACTACCATAGCTTTGATTGCTACTTCGACCGCGACTGCCTGCGGGCTTTCGCCATGGCTTTGACCACTTCTTCGGTCGTGGCTTACAAATCATCATGATTAATTCTAACATTCTCCTCCTTAATCTTAATATGTCAACTCACCGATACAAATTACCCACATCTTCTTGCCGACGCAGAGTTTTGTTCTAGCCACATGCGGTGGCCTTCTCTTCACACGACTCATAGCGGTCTCGCACCATTGTTCGTGCATGTCTTCATCTTGCGGGCGATGGCTTCACACCACCGCTTTGACTTCATGTTAAAACTTCACACCAGATTCACATCGCTGCCGTTGTCGATCTCACACCGACTTCTCCTCACAACAAGATCACACCACCATTGGCGCCGGCATCACACCGACTCTTCCTCGTTGTAATGGCCTTCGCCACCGCCAGTTTCTTCTAGTGCCACACACTACTAAATGCAAAGGCCTATACAACACGATCACTACATGCAAAAGACTAAATTAAACATGCAGATATAAACTTTGTCAAGATTAGTATCTAACAAATGACCACACTTCACGAATCTTCATAGAATAATTGGCTCATCATCACTCGAATGTCACAAAGTAGCGCTTTCTCCTCCTTTCCTTTTCTTTCAACTCCTTTTCTTTCTTAGGGCACTTGTATGCTAAGTGACCAAACTCTTGGTAGTTATAGCACACCACCTTAGTTTTGTTGAATTTTCTTCACCACCACTACTAGTGTGCCGGAGGAGCCCTTGCCATTTCGCTCGATGACCGAGCCTCCAACTCGGCCTTGGTGAGAAGCAAATACTCTTTGTCCCCCTTCTTGTGCTTGCGTATCCACTCCTCGTACGCTTTGAGGTGGCCAATCGCCTCCTCAAATGGCATGGTATTCACACCATAGAATTGTTCAATTGCAACAACAACCTTCAAAAACTTGTTAGGACCCAAATCGAGCAACTTCTTGATGAGTACGGTGTCCTCCGTGATGGTGCCAAGACCACCGAACTTGCTCGCTAGCCAACCGATCTTGCCAAAAACTCATCGATGGAGTCACTTTCTTTTATGCTAGGGCCTCAATTCACTTTTCATGGTCTGCAGCTTGCGCCTCTTCACTCGATCGATGCCAAGATACCTCATCTTCAAGCTCTCACACACCTCATTGACTATCTTCTTCTTGGCAACTTGGTGGAGCACATTCTCAGGAATGGCTTGGAAGATGCACGCTAGTGTCATCTTGTCCTTCCTTCTTTCCATGACCACTCCGACCATGGGTTCGATTGCCTCCCAGATGTCATGTGCCTCCATACATACCTCCATCTTGATCGCCCGGTTGAAGTAGTCGGAGGAGGAGAGCATTGGTCTTGGAGAGATGCCTCCTCCCTTATTGACCATGTTAGTGTTGTTGCCGTTTGCTCGGTGGTGGACATCATGTTGAAGCGAAGGTATTTACGCATACACAAAAATGAGAACTCAGGCTCTAATACAAAATGTTAGGATTGAATCGCTCAATCCTCTATTGTCACTTTGGATAAACTCACACAGAGGGATACTAATACAATGTTGGGATTGAATCACTCAATCTTTTCTATTGTTACTCTTCTTCATCCAATTTAATAGGAATTACACGACTTAAATAAGTCTCATGCACACATACACGACTTCCACGCACCCCACTAACTCCATTAATTTGGGCCTATTCTCATGCATCCAGGAATCTCTCCACGATCTGCATGAGATCGCTTCTAATGGCTACGATCGCTCCATCTTCTGACTTCCCTCATACTCGAATGCTCCGACTGCTATAGAGTCCTTCCAAGTATCGACTGCTACAGTGTTCTTCCGAGTACATACTGCTACAGTGTTTTCAACTACTACAGTACCTACGACTGTTGCAGTGCTCTGTATACTGCTGCACGAACACGTTGCCACAACCACGGCGCCATGATGATGTTGCCATGACCACGTTCGAGCACACGACTGGGTTCCCAACTTCCAACTGCTGCTTCGACCGCGGCTTTGTCTGTGGCTTTGGCCACAGCTTTGACCACTGTTTCGACCATGACTTACAAATCATCAAGATTAATTCTAATAGCGATAATAGAGGGAAGGTGAGATGTAACTATGGACTTTGGAGCCTCTTGGATGTCAAAACTGATTTTAGTTGGCTAACAGAATATTGGTCCCCAAAGAGACCAAATTTTGGTGGCTATTGAATTTGCCTTCACTTCACCATGGTTTGAACATGCTCTGTTCTCTTGTGTGAATTTTTTACTAATGCAGTAATGCAGGTCAAATTTTCAGATTTTTTTCTAGTTTGTTTGATATTTCAATTTATTAAGTTGCCGTGCACGCAATAGTGACGACATTGAGCTTGTCAAGTGTAGTAAAATGGGCAGAATTTCGTGTGTTGAATATCCATACCGTATTGGTTCCTTCATTTATCTCATTTTGTTCAAAAGTTATCTCATTTTCTCATAGACTGCCGCGAAGCTTTGCCTTAATTTTCACGTTCAAAGGAAACAGATACATCATCTTGTCTTGGCTTTGGCTCGCAAATCGGGAAGATGTTCTAATCCCAACCATATATTGTATACTGTGTGCCTCTTTACTCCACAGACAAGCAAAGAATATGATTCATTCTCGCTTTAATTAGGAACGGGAAAGCAACGTAGCCAAGCCAAATGCCTAAAGCTGGTATATCATTGGTCTTCTCTGAAGCGATTCACCATGATTCGTGAGATACTGCTCTATCTATGTCATACCAGCAACATTCAGGGGATAGAGAATTTACCTCACAATGAGTTTTGAGTAGAATTACTTTCATGATTGTGGACCAGAGGGTGTGCTGACAGGGCCATATGAACCGAAATTCCAAATCTACCTCAACCATTTATGCTGAACCGATCGAATTTTGTAATGAAATACGTGAATAGGAATGCCAAATTTGTTTATTTATATAAGCTTTTGGTGTTATGGGATGCTACTCTTTTTGTTCACGAGTAAATTTTTTCCCTAGAAAAGTAGTAGTATTTTGTTTTGTATTGCCTTGAGGGTACAAATCTTACCATTTATTTTTGTAAGGACTTAATTATAGCACAGTCGACTAAAAGTTTGTTTATAAGCTTTATGTTAAGAAATGCAACTCTTTTGGTTCACACAAATACAAATAACGTTTGTTTTGCACCGATAAAAATTTTCAATTCCCACAAACCCCCACGTCCTCTACTTGCAAGTGTCAACCCACTCTTCCCTCCAACATTGGCTGAAATATTGGGTTATAAATGCAAAGTAAAGCAGGAAAAATTGGGTTATAAATGCTCTCGATAAATAATAAACTAAACATCAATTAAGTCTAATAAACTCACATAATAAGTTCCCTAAAAAACTCACATAATGAGCTGCTAAATAAAAACATGCCCACCACTCTTGATTTCATATTTCCTAGCATTTCTAGACACATCAAGTAACGAGTATAAATTATGTCAGTTAAGATTTTAAAATCCATGTCAGGGTAGCAGGAATTTGTAAGCAATAATAAAAGCAAAGCAGAAAGGAACCAAGGTACCTCTAAAGTCCAAACAATGTACTTACGCAGGTGATCTGGGTAACAACCGAAGCCTTTCACAGGGTATAGGAACCAAGTACCTCCAAACTGTACTAACGGCAATGAGAAGTTTATTGGGACAACTTCTGAGCTCCCCTCAGATATACGAACTGCAATTTTGCAGAGACGGGTTAACAAGGGAGCTGCTCATCATCAGGATAAGTCTTTGCTTCTAATTAGGTCATGTTAGTATTTGCTTTTAAAAGTTGTTTTTCTATAGTAAATAGCTTTTAAATGTAAATATCTTTTTAAAACGGGTCTACTAGTCAATTGTAGTACACACTATAGTAACTTCGTTATATCGGCTAAAATTGAATGTGAGTATCTCTCTATAGCTTTTCTACAAGCTTTTATTATTTATAAGTAAAAACCAAAAACTAAAGCCAAAAACTAATCTGACAGATCCGTGGTAGAATGATATGTAGAACGATAACTAAGGCCCGCTCGGTTGGGCTAAAAAATAGTGGCTTATGACTGAAATTATACTGTAGTCGGCAGAAATTACACTGCAGCTGAAAGTAGTTTATTTGGCGTAATTAAATTTAAGAAAAATAAAAATAGAAAAAATATGTTAGCTCATTACGGACAACGTAAACAAATACGGGAAAAAAGAACTGGAAAAAAATCAAAAAAATAAAAGTTCAAAAAAAGACGAAATTTATAAAAGTGAAAAATAAATCAGAAGCTTAAGCCAAAATAAGCGGGCCTTAGTCTTACTTCTAATTAAAGGTCAGTGGTAGAATGATATGAAGTCCATACGTAATGTGTAACGGCAACACTCAAAACGAGGTTGTTTCAGCGATTTCACGCCGCGCGCGCAAAGACTACTGCAACAAAAGACGCCGCCTTGTCCCTACTCCTTGACGAATCAGCCTTTTTTTTGTAATGATGGGGGAACAAGCGACCGGTAATGATGGGGGAATCCAAGGACTACTGCTCTCAACTCCAGCCACAAGCAAATAATCATTCGGGCACGCTTATGCTTTATAGAAAGTAAAACCAATGCCAAAAGAGTAGGGGGAGCTTAGTTCCAAGGCACTGATACAACGAGAGATTTCATTTGAACAGATCTGTGCTTTGCTAGAGCTGAGCGTCTGGTATATGTCAAGTGGTCTCCTGGGAACTCTCTTCCTCCCGGTTGCTGGGCTACTAATTGACGAGGTACCAGAAACAATTCAGTGCTTTGATTTGCATTTTGCCGACTCTGTTCTGTTAACGAAATTTTTTTATGTGTTTGTTTGACATTGTCGAACAACAAACATGACATGCTGTGCAGGAATTGGAGGGATTTAATGGGTTAGATTTACTGCCATCTTCGTTCAAGGCCGGTTTTCAATAAAGGCATCATGGTGAAATCCGAGGTACCCTCTCTCTCTCGTGCATTTTATCATCTCTTCACCAATCGGGTGCTTCGGTTGTTTAGCAAATTTCAGTGCACGTTACTGTTTTGTGATGGCATATGCTATTTTCTACACGAGTTGGTAATTCACAACAAAGCATGTACTGAACCTTTTTTTTAATACTAGCTGAATGTCTGTACATTATTATGGATTAAAAAACATCATACTACATTTTCTAAAACTCAACGATAAACTAAAGTTATCGTGACCATCAGGTAATGGAACCACTTTTGCTATCACTTTGTAATCGTTTGTCGAACTAGCCATTGCTTAGTATTGACCAATGGCTGCTCCTACAACACCAAGCTCTGCTTTTGGCTTCTATGCACCCATCTTGTGCGTCTTCTTGCCACATTGATTGTCACATTGGACCACCACATCGAGCGCCATGCTACTCCACCCAAATACTGAAAACTGATTTATAAACCAAATAGACCATTTGGTCTGTTTAAGCAATCCACATTACAACTTGAAAAGGTAAATTCATTTTTACTTCAAAAAATGACTTTGAGATCAATCAGTATGAACATTCAATCTATTGAGCACTCAAATTCACATACAACCTAAGCCTAGAGTCTTACCTATGCATCTAAATAATCAAGGCATGTATTTACATGTAGTACAAGACATTAACTTTCAGAGGGAGTAGATTACAGAGCAGGTGAGCTAATAGCTATTAGAAACCCTCCACCATAACAAGATACAAATTTAAACAAAAAAAGGAAAAAAATGTAATGATGACAACAATAAGGATAAAAGAATTCAAAACCAAGACAAAGAATTTCTTAACCAATTATTGGTGCTGAACTAAAACTCGTCCAATGATGCATCTATGCATGGATGGAGTGAGACAATTTCCTAACTAATTAGCATTTATCGATAAAAATAGTCAAATTACTTCCTAAACCATGCAGCATATAGAACTTAAAACCTACACAACAACCGGATCAAGTTTTATGTTCTAACATATGCAGATCAGTTTTAAAACAACGAGCTGGATATTAAATTTGAGCTCACCATGGAGTACAAGAATTTAGGTCAATCACTCACAGAGCTCAGGTTAAATCATTCAATTTTACAAAGATGCGATGGGGAGGAGACGGCCGGTGATGGGGAGGGGCGTCGGTGGAGAGATGGGGAGGCGGTGGTAGGCAGATGAGGGATTGCAGTTAGCAATCATCCACTAAGCAAAAAACACCAATTGCATACCTCTGTTATATAGAGTGAAGCTACTGGTGGACCCAATCCCATCCCTGTTCCAACCAAGAATCTTCCGACAAGCATACCCTCCACACTACTGGTGAGAGCACTACAAAACGTTTCAATCTCAATATGGCAGAATATTACAGAAGCATATGAATGATCAGTTTCTAAATTATAAATAAATACAGATAAGACATATAAGGAGTGTTCATTAAAGTAAGTTTGATACACTTCCATTTTTGTACATCAATCATCACAAGAATCTTAATCCAGCAGGAGTGCAACTAACAAAGCAAATCTTAATAAAGAACTTGAGAAGGCTACAGAGTGCTTGCATTTTACTCAGAAATGTTATAGGGAAGGACCATCACATTTATATGCTATGAAAGTCAAAATTCCGAACTGCTAATCCAACAATGTATTCACCAATAAATTACTGGTTGCTGCTCCATTAACACCCCCCTTTTTTTAGTGCTCCCATCATCCAAATTTGTGGCATTTGTACAGCACCAGTGTCACATTAATGAAAGTCTTGATACTTCCATTTTTGTAACATACCAATCTCAATCCTCTAGGAGTGCAATAAGAAAACAAAGCTTATTAATAACATGCAGAAAGTATACTCTTCAGTCTCTTTCTGGGTGGCTAGTCAAAGTCAGTTTAAATTTAACTGACTTTTACAGTATTGTTCAATGCCTCAATGTCCACATGTCATGTGGCATTACTAAGCTCCTCACCCAGTCAGACAAACCTATAAATTCCCTGATGACAAAATGATAGACCTAATGCACCTGATATAGAGTAGTCCTACACAATTGTTGCAGGACAATCACATCCAATAGTCATCACCTACCATACTATGTCTATTTCCGAAGTTTTGAGGAGTGAAGAAATACATTGGACTAATCAACTCTGATTAGAGGCAAAATAAGAATATCACTTCAACCATTGGTAAAACCACCATTCAGTAAAACAAAGGCAAGTTGTTCAGCTCACCCATCTTGATCTCACTAGCACATTTTCGATTGTAAAGATATCCAACGATACTCAAGGAACCTGAACATGATGTATATCTTGTCCAAAATAATTCAGTGGAAGAATTCCAAAAACACACAGAAGGGCAGCTCGGGAGAAGATTCGTATGCTGTTGAAAAACAAATGTATCAGCATGCAAATTTGGCTATTGGGATTAAACAAATAGGGGAAAACAAACCTAAATTAATTTCTACAAATTAAGACAGGATGTGCAATTATGCATAACAGCATGTCAAGAAGTTCTATTTTAGATGCAGCCACATAGTTATAGGTTTTCTTCTTCTGATTCATATCCCATATTGCCATAGGTGTTCAAAAAGAAGGCAATGACATACCGACTTCTACTGGAACCAGCATAGTGATACAAAGGGATACATGGAAGCTGTGTTGATTGGTAATCTGACAAGCATTGGCAATAATCATATATGAGATATCTCATGTTTTGTCGAATATAATGATATATGAGATATAAGCATTGACCAGTATAATGATAGCACAGCACCAATGTGAAGTGATCATACTTTAATATATCATATTTTGGCAATTGTCTACCATTTTGCATGCTATATGCTTGACCTAAGCTAAGGTTGAGGATCTGCCTAAGATGATAGAATGTTTCCACAAACAGAAGAGCACTTAACTCTCATCTTTTATTTTTCTCGCACAAAAATAGTAAGTCAAATCCTTCCTCTATACTAATCTGAATCTGCCCCTCACTCTCTGATTTAGAGAGGCTGCTACAGCAGTGGCGGTCGCATTGGCAACCTCATCACTTCCCTCAATCAGTGGCATAGGGACATGGTGTAGATGCCCTTGCCTTGTCCTGTTCATGGCAAGGACAGCGGCTAGGGCTCATCGACACCATCCTTCGCACGGAGGTGGAAGGTGGCGGCTGGCTTGTTGTCGCGCATGCGAGGAGGCGCATGGTAGCAGTAGCTCGGTCCCATACGACTGCGGGACGAGCTTTGGCCCTAGTCCAATACAATGGCACCGCAGAGGCGGCAATGGCAGGAGCATGTGCAGCAAAGCCATGTTGTCGAGATGCCGAGGTCATCGTGGGCACGACATTGATTCAGAGACAATGACGATCTCGTGCACTAGTGCAGAGGCAACAATGTACCCATAGGGCATGGCGCACATGGAAGCATGTGGCATCTCGGTGGCAAGGTTGGTGGCGTGCACGTGGAGACGCACACCTATTTCAATCTGTTACGGTGTGATGGCATGTATGCGGAGGCATACGCTTGTTAGCTTGGTCAGTGTACCGGCGCACGCATGGTTTAGCCGGTGGGAGAGGGAGCGGCGATGTATAATAGTAGAAACTAAGTAATCTACTAAAAGAAAACATCACTGCATAGTAGAATTGAAACTAGATCAAAGCAACATATCAGGAAGCGATAGATTTAGTGTTATCATGTTGTAACGTGTTGTATGATCGAGGTCATGTTGCTAACGATCAAAGCTCTCAATACACAAATATAAATAATAGACAAGAACACAAAGATGTAGTCCAGCCTTCTCTTAACTTTATTGTTCTTTTGCTTGTAGCCTTGTGTGTACAATGAGAGCCCCTGCGCCCTCTTTATATAGATGAAGAATGTCCCCTTCATACATAAATAATAAATATGGGACTAAACTATATAATGGGCATTGTCAGCCGGCAACCCCTTAATGAGCCTTTGTTTAGATAAAATGTATACACATATCGGGCACTGGAACGAGCCCATATACAATATATCCAAGACTAGATGGACCTTCCAGTGGAAGGCACGATCAGGTCATCATCGTGCATGTGAGGAGGCGCATGGAGGAAATGACTCCATCCTGTACAATGGCGGCGATAGGCATTGGCCCTAGTCCAACCTGACGGCATTGCGAAGGTGGCAACAGTGGGAGCTTGGCGACATGACCATAGCGTTGAGATGCCGAGGTCATCATGGGCATGATGTTGACATAGAGGCGATGTTGGTGTAGCATCCAATGCACAACTCTCTCGCTCCTCTTGCCTTCGAGTATGGCGGTGATAACACGAAAACAAGCCAAGAACACAAATCGATATTTCGGGGCACAAAAGCACTCCACTTATCTGTATTCTCTCTTTCCCCTCAAGTTTGGATCACAACCGATCGCTCTCTCATTGGTTTTTCTTTTCTTCTCGACTTACTACTTTACAAGCCTACCTCCCTCTACTTATATACTTAGTACATTGACTAAGACACGATACATCTAAGACACGACACCAACTCGTCTCATACAACCACATGGACTCGTAAACGTATACGGACTCGACTCATCTAAGAAACAAAGGAAACAAGATTATTTCCAATAATCACCCCCTTAATCTTGTTTCTACATTTTAACCACACCGATCTTCTCTTTTATCTTATGCTTCTTCCTTTTTACCTGTACTCCCGTGCGTCATTCTGTCCTTGGTTGTCACTGCCATACTGTGTGTGCTTGCTCCATCCTGAGCCTCACACAATCCAATGCTTGCCGCGTCTCGCAGCTAGACTGAACTCGTCCTTTCTTGCACGCCTGCCTGGGTTGGATCACCTACTTGACCACTTTCTACTGCTCTTCCACACCTGGTACTCTCGTTGACTTCTTGCTCCTGATGCTCTGGCTACCACTCTGCGCCCTTCATCTTCCACTGATGTCATGCTGGCATCCACGCTTGCCCGCTCTTCCTCCACAGGCGCCATGGGTCACATTTTCCTTTTGAGCGTGAGAATTCAACATGCTCATGGGACCTTCCTCTGCCATTTGCAGCGAAAATTTTCCTTGATCGAAAATTTTCTTTTGCTCTATCTCCCACAGGAATGCACTGACCTTTTCCTTTAGTGAGACCCGCTGGTCCTAGTGATGTGTACCGACACCATTGTTGGTTTCGATCACGCAACCTCCAACCACTCCATTCTCCAGAACCTCTGACCACTGCATACCTTGATCCTTCGACTATACCACTCAGAGCTTTCGACTGGTAGCACTCAAACGCTTTTGACTTTGCACTCGAAAGCTTATGGTTACTGAAAACTCCTCTGTACTTGTATCTTCTCTGGATGCCTAGGACAGCTTGGGACGCCTCCTACGCACTGCATGGTCGAAACCTTCTGAGCATCTACGCACCCCTTGTGCGTCCGACCTGCTCTCCATGCACACCCCTTGTGCATGGAATCCACGGCCTTGACCTGAGCCGCTGACTTCTGTGCTTGGCATAGTTATCCCTTGGGACTTGTCATGTTGACCACCCTCTCGAGCTTGCTGTTTGCTACCGCCTGGCTCCTCTGGGCTACTCTTCAAATAAGAAGATTTACAAGTTTTCAAGAAAATCTTGTACAATCGGTTCAGAGATCTTTTCACTTTCATCAACAGATCATTGTTCTTTGCATAGACATGCATGAACTCATCTTGCAGCACCACCCTACATCCTTCTTCTATTGTCTGCCCAAGACTGAGTATATTGTTGCATAGTCTCGGTATAAAATAAATTTAGACACCAACTTCTGATCGCCGTTCTTGCATTGCAACAACATCGATCATTTGCCCCTTATCTCAACCGTGGAGCCATCGCCAAACTTAATTTTGCTTGAAATCTTCTCATCGAGCTCATGGAACACGTAGGAATCTCTCATCATGTGACTACAGGCTCTATTATCTAGGTACCACCAATCAGTGTGATCGATGCTACCTTCCTCCGGCGTAGTTTAGGAACTACGTTCTTCTCGTTCAACATCACCATGCTTGATGTCTCTTCAACACACAAGGAAAGAAGTAGTGTCGGGTTAACATTCTCCACAATAGGGTGAGGTTTACCTCCTCGTCCTTCTTGTTTCGGCAGTCCGAAGTGTAGTGACTGTACTTGCCACAGTTTAAACACTTTATGTGGCTACGACACTCCGACGCATAGTGCATATATTCATCACATTCAAAGTACTTGATATGTGATTTGTCACATGATCTTTCACCACCGCCTTGTCCGCAACCGCATCCTCGACCATTCCCGTGACATCCTCCTTTCTTGGCGTTGCTAGAGCCCTCCTTTTTTGTCTTCGAGTTCCTCGCTTCCCACTTGGTTTAGGTAAAGTGCAGCTTCTCTCCTTCATCCTTCGAGTGCCGTCAACCCTTGAGTCCTTCCTCGAAGGTTCTGAGATGACCGATAGCCTATGAGACCAACATCGTTTCAACATCACTGAATTGCTTGATTGTTTCGATAATCTGGAGGAATCTATTAGGAACCGAACTAATAGTTTTTTGACAATGTCGCTCCCTTCTAGCTTTGCACCGAGCGAATGAATCTCATCCACCAGCGTGGTGAGTTTCATGGAGTACTCAGTGTAGTTTTTTGACAATGTCGCTCCCTTCTAGCTTTGCACCGAGCGAACGAATCTCACCCACCAGCGTGTTGAGTTTCATGGAGTACTCAGTGATCGTCTTTGAGTCTCCCATCTGCAACTTTCTTAGTTTCCATTTGAGCACTTGAGCATGTGCCTTTTTGACACGATCCTCGCCTACTCGCATCTCCCCGAGTGCGATCTAGGCTTCTTTCGCCATCAACATCATCACGTCGTCTAGCACTACTTGCGAGATGGCCACCATTGCGCCTTGATCCTTGTCACGGTCTTCATCTCCACCTTCGATTGCTGACCATTCACCAAGTGAACACAAGATTTTTCGCTCATCATCGGGTATTGGATCGGGATCGAGATGCTTCTTGTCATCAGCTTGACGAGCACACCTATCTAGATGGATCGAGCTTGTTGCCCATGACCTTGATGAGCACTTCTGACTTCAATGGATCACCAGCGTTGTCGGCCATTGCTTCATCCCCTTAGGCTCTGATACCAATTGTTAGCCCAGTTGATGTTTATGACCACTCAAAGTCGTTTACAACCACGTTGTCTGTGGTTTGGACCACTCCTTCACTGCTATGGACATACTCGTAACTGAGTTACGACCACTCTAGTTTATGACTGCGTCTTCTTGATCTGCTTGTACTTGTAGCCTTGTTACGATCAACACGTCCTCGTAACGACTAGCCTTTCAGGTCATACTCGTAACGACCATGCCTTCAAGCTTATTACAACCACGCTCAATTTCAACCACGAACTCCTCCACTCGTAAACTTCGAACGCTTCCCGAGTACTCGGTACTCGATACTTCAAGTACGAGTACTTCTGATGCGCAGCTTCTCTGCTCCTCTTGCCTTCGAGTATGGCGGTGATAACACGAAAACAAGACAAGAATACAAATCGATATTCTAGGGCATAAAAGCACTCGCTTTTCAGATTCTATCTTTCCCTCAACTTCCGATCACAACCGATCGCCTCTCTCTGGTTTTTTCTTTTCTTCTTGACTTGCTACTTTACAAGCCTATCTAACTCTACTTATATACTCATTATATTGACTAAGACATGGAGACATCTAAGACACAAAGACTAACTCGTCGCATAAAACCACACAGACTCGTACATGTATATGGACTCGACTTGTCTAAGAAACAAAGGAAACAAGATTATTTCCAAAGTCGCATGTTGTCATAACCTGTTGGCCCCGATAGTATTGGGTTTTTTGACATGTTTAGGCAAACTGTGTAGTTCCTTGAAAAGGTTTAGACAGAGCATGTGAAGTATTAGGAATTTACTCTTTTATGAGGACATTTATTTTATTTTTGTGTTAAGTTCCTTCTTATTTAATTTATTTTTACATACATAAATTAATCCCATTTCAAAAATTAATTCTGAGTTTGATTTTTGATTTTGGTTAGAATTTGTTTTTAATGTGTTTAGCTTTATATATAATTATGAATAGCTTTTTACAAATATAAATAACTCTATCTAATTTTTCAGAAAAATATTTTCGCACAGAATTTTTATGCTTTTAGTTTTAATTAATGAAGTTCAATTCATCAAGTACTTGAAACATGAAAATTTTCGCTCCTAGGATTATAGGGTGATACGGCACAAATTAGTGCAAATTGTTGGCTCAATCTTTCACGGTACAATCGTTAAGCAGCAGCCCAAAATTTGCTGGTAATGCGCAGCAAACAAACTCAGAACAATTGATATAATTGTATGGCTGTATCCAAACTAAGCTTCAATCACTATCTTCGGTCAGGAACAATCTCAGCAGCACCAATTAATTTCCCACGAAGCAATAACAGGAGTAGATGAAAAGAAAACACCTCGGGATGCCCAAAGACACCCAATCCTCTCCTGCAGCACACGACCAAAGCAATCGTGATGCAATTTTTCCCACTCACGCAGCAGCAGCTTGACGCGATTAGTCTACTTGACAGGAATAGATTAATTGCGTTACAATTCCTAGCAACCTGCTGGCCCGTGCACGACAATGCACACGATCCAGAACAAAGGGATCAGTTGATTCAGTCTGCAAACTTGATCAGAGATCAAGCCAGCAAATCAATGATGAAAACCGTAGACCGGAATTCACAAGGACTACGAAACGCTGTATGCCCGCCAATACAGGGCGATTTTCTGGTTTTTCATTAACTCAAAAATAACACGTCTGAGATAAAAGGGGAGCCTGCCCTAGTCTTTTATACCCAAAAACTCACGCATACTAGGACTTGATCGAGCCACACGGCGACTATTGGACCGACATTTGTAGATGAAAATTTGTTTCTAGTTGCATTCACCTTATCAGTCCATTTTCAATGGCATTCTCCTTTTGTATTTGATGTCATAAGACCCAACTAGATGGGCCGGACTATGGTAACCTTTTCTTTTCTCCAATTAATAAGAGAGTTCCAGCTATTTTTGTTTCTTTTATTCTAGAACAATTTTCCTTATAGGATTAATTGGGAGCTTCTAGATACATTCTAGTAGTATGCATATAAACAGAGATAAACCTTTGTGAGGTAATTTTTTCACCATCATTCCATCCAATGCCCCTCCATGGAAAATGATTTTTTTTAAATCCCCTGCACTCGTTGTGACACTTGAATTAAATGTTGTATGGATTCAAGTGAAATGTTGCCAAAGATATTTGAAAATACTGCATTAGTAAACAGTTACAATATAGAAATTATACTGCAGGATTTAACCAAGTAGTTGCAATGTTGCATCCGTTGCATTATTGTGCTTATGATTACTAGTGTTTATCTTGTGCTAACACATCTTAAATAGGGTTGTGGTTGTATTTTGTACAACTTATTCAAGTTCTTGTCCCAACCTAGGTTAGTTAGAATGACTATGTTAATATGGAGCAGAGGGAGCAAGATTGAAACTTTGAAAGCAATTTCAAATTAAATTACTGCACGGTGCAGCGTAGCAGGGCATTGAGTTGGAGCATCAAAATTAAATTACTGCACGGTGCAGCGTAACAGAAGGATCACCTCTTCGTACATACGTCGTCGTAGATGCAGCCAGACTAGTACTCGTGTAGTCCAACTGGTATTAATACCATGCCACGAGGAATTACCGCAGACAACACCTGGTCACACACGCGTTAAAATCGATGAACACCTGATGCTAGGAATAGCAGAGCTTTACATGCTGTAAATGCTTTTCAATTGACACTGGAATGACAGCTGTGACCAACACTGAACTTTGCCTTTTGTAGGTCCTCGATACGTCAAGTATTCGTGAAGTGGTTGAGTCGATAGTTGTATATTATTTGGACAATGGTGCCGACAATCGTTATTATGAGCGCAGAAGGAATGTTGTCTGCTTTGACGGTTGGGTGGAATTGGCGCATCAGTCGTCCTTGCCGCTCTAGCGGAATTACCCAAGTCTAAAGAATTCAACTTTGACAAAGTTATCCACATAGATTGCTCAACGTGGCAAAGCAGAAGATCAATGCAGAGGAGAATTGCAGAGGAATTAAAGCTTGACAAATCTGTGATGGCCATTTTTGATAAACGTGACGAAGACGACGACTTCAGTGGAGTAGAAAAAAGTTCTAGAGCTGAGATAGATGATGTTACAGACCACATCTTTCGAGTCTTGAGGGACCGTAGATTTTTGGTGATTTTTCATAATGGAAGTGATGCTGAGATCGATTTACTTACATTTGGTATTCCTGTTTTCGGAGAAAGCAAAGTAGTGTGGACATTTGGTGGAAGGTTTCGACTTAAGCCTACATTCAATGAGGGTGTGAAAATCTCTCATGTTTTTCTTCGTGCATGGCCACGTGGTGGACTGTCTGATAGAGATGTAATGACTTTAGTGCATGAAGAGGCTACAGAACTTGCTCATTGTTTGAGTAGGCATGGTATCACCCCAACTATAGCTACAGATTGTTGGTTGTATATGGTATTATTGCATTATAGTCATGGCAACTCCAAGGACTATGATCAGGATGCACATGCTTCTAGCTACTGGGTATGTGATGGCATCATAGAAGGACAGAGTGCATGGGAGGCCAGCAGCACACTTTGTGAAGCGATGCGCTTGGAGCATCTTCCTACTAAACAAAACAAGAGACAGTGGTTTGACCAGTTTTTTAACCACCAAGGAAATAATTCCAGATGGATTTCAATCACATCAAAGGATGTGGAGATACAAGATATCCAGACCATACCCCAGGAGGCAACGCCCTATTTCCTGACATTGCAGAAACCAAAGACGTTGCCAAAAGGCTTGTTTCCTCAGTCCAGCAAACTTCGTGTGCTAAAACTCTCTTGGTGTACCTTCAGCTTTGCATCACCTCCATTCCTTTGCTGCCACAACCTAAGATTCCTCTGGATAGATAGTTGCAAAGACATTGAGATGACCGATGGATCAGTCGAGAAGCGTGGGGAAATGGGCATGTCTCCAAAGCCTATGGGTGTTGGACATACGTTACACAGATTGGCCTTGGATTTTATCCCCACAGATGGTGGAGCTAATGATCGTACTCCGGGAGTTAAATGTGAAGGCCGCTGGAGATAGTGGGTGGAGCTGGTCCATAACTACACCCAAGTTAAAATTGCTGCGTAATCTTCTCAAGTTGAGAGTAATTGAATCCCTACTTACTTGAAGGTTATAGCACAGGAGTTGCTCGTGGAAATGGAAAACCTGGAGCTTCTCGACTTATCGGGCAATAGTGCCATGGAAGATTTGCCAAATTTATCTCGGGCAAGTAGACTAAAGGTGCTTATTCTTGATGGTTGTGCTGGGTTGAAACAAGTTAAATCTGATGTCCTTCCAACATCATTGGAGTCATTCAGCTTCGATGGATTTGGACCAGCATTCGGGTGGAAGCATTCGCTGGATGATGTGTTCCTTCTTGATGAATATCCCATGGCAGTAACATCTTTCAAGAGCCTAGAGACCCTTTGGGCCTCTCACCCACCGGCGGTGATGCATTTGGAGCGGAAGATCAGTTTTATGAAGACGACACAAGAGCTCTTAGTGCCTTTCGAAAACTACGGTATATACACCGCACTCCCGCCCTGTGCTCGAGTTTGTCTTTGCCGTGGTCCTTGCCCACCCCGCCTAGCCTCGAAACCATCCACATCACATATTGTGGTGAGCTCGGACATATTTTCCCAAAGGGGAACCGTACAAGGAGAATCGCTAACACAGAGAATTCCCAAGCCTCAAGCGTGTCCATCTCCATGATCTCTCCATGTTGCAAAGATTTGTGCGAAATCGAGATGTTGGCTCCTACCGAGACCATCAAGTTCGGGGGCTCTTTGAGTCTTAGGCGGTGCCGCCATTCACATTGGCCGTCCAGATGATAAGGCACCGGCGGTGGTGGATCATGAGGAGGATCTGCTGGGACAAGCCGGAGTGGGATGGGTGGGGCGAGCTCGCCTCTTCCGCCCGCAAGACCCGTTACACTACAGGAAGACCATACCACGAGGATCACTTCTAAGGTATGCACGTATCTCGTGTTAAATATCTATCACTTGTATAATGTGATTTCACTTTATAATGTATTTTTCATCCATTGCTCTTTAACCGGGTTCTCTGCTTTTGATATGTAGGTAAACAAGAGGATGCAGTCCTACTACATATGGGTGTTCAAATCCCTATCGGTTCTAAACTTCAAACTGTTTGTTCCAATTTCTATTTTTCATATTCGGTGATCTCTACGGTGCATGGTTACCACATCGATCGGTGTCTTGCTACCTACCGGATCGATGTTCTTTACATTTAAATAATTACTTCTCCGCATGTGTCTCCAACGATATATATTGGTGTGTTTGTAGTAGTGTGGATTGGGAGTCGCTACATGTTCCTGTGCACACGCAATATCTGCTTTGCACGACTCATCGCTTGATTTGTACATTTCGCGCTTGCACGAACTTGTGTTTGTGGTTGACTTGGTATGTATTTGAAATAAGGTCGATTGTGTACACAAAAGAACCCGTGGTGTGTGATTCGTCAAGGACTAGACTTAGTAATTCATATAAAGAACAAATGTTATGCTCGCTTGAAAAGTTAATGTGCTATTCCACGAAGCTAGCCGCTCGCTTCATTTTGTTGGATGGTCGTGTGCGGGAAGATAACAAGCCTAGGAAGCCATGCTTTGGTTTGGCCTCTTTAACATGACAGGTCCCGAGATCACATTGAGACTATGAACCTTCGAGAAACTAACTGGCGTGTTAATGGTTAATGCTTCTTTCTTTCGTATTGGAGGGCAATGGAGTTGAATGGTTGCAACATGTATCGTGCTCAAGGTTTGGTGTGCACAGAGAGATCCCCGCAATGCATGGTTTTTATGGTGGGAAGAATTGAAGCGTGTTTAATGACGTAGATTATGTGACAAGGTGTGTGGTGATGTCGACCTTTGGAAGTTAAGTCGAGAAGAAGGGGTCCAATTTGGTTTGATTATTGGTTCCATCTCGGATGGAGCAACAAAGTCGTTTGATTAACAAAAGGCTTTTATCAAGAGAAAAATGCTTCTTTACCATGCACCATTTGATTTCCGCCGTGTTAATCTCCCCATTGGTTCTTAACTCGACTTCATGAAGGGTGAGGAAGATGTCGGAAGACCATATACACCCCGCTACCACCGCAGAATCGAACTTCGATGTGTTGGACGGTGATGAATTTGTCGTTGTTTCAATTTTCCATTTTATTCCTCGCGCACAAGAGAGAACAAGGAAAAGCATGAGATGCAGTGTGAGTTCTACATGAAAATCCTGAGGTTACATGAATTCCAAAATGTCCCATAAGTACTATAGAGGGACCTCACTCAAATTTCTCGGTGTCGAGCGAAATTTTCTAATTACACAATCACCGTAAAGCATGTATCCTCTTGCTGTGATAATAGCTTAAATACGTAAATTTGGGCGAAACAAAGTTATTTTAGAAACTAAGTTGTAACTAAGCATGAAAAAAGACAATGAGTTTGAGGTGTATATTGTTCAATTTAGGAGACAAGGATGTCCTAGAACCTTATCTGCTTTGTAGTTTGAACATGTTTCAAATCCCAAATAGATCGGTTTGTTACCGACGGTTTGCGACAATCCCGGACATAGATAGGCCTTTTCTATTCAATTTCAAATTTAAATTTGAATTTCCTTTTACCGATGTTAATTACCCGGGAAATTGGATTTCCAGTCATGCAAATTGAAATTGGAACTAGTTTGATCGGTCTCCGGGTGAGAGAAAAAGATGGTAAAATCACTGCTAGTCCTAATCCTTCTTAGGATGTGATGGGACCTTGCCGGATTACTTTCAGATCCATTGTTTGCCCTCTTATTGTATTACCAGTTGTTCCCGGTTACTCCTCACACAGAAAATAATTTCGGTGAAAATAATTTATTGAAACCCTCCGAGAAAGACGAAAAACAGAAATTTCAAAATATTTTTGTAAAATTTCGACCGAAATATTTAAATATACAATTCAAAGTTAAAAATGTTAAGGAGATAGAGTTGTATTAGGATAGTTTGGATTCTATTCCATATATGCCTTATCTCTATATGGCATATCATCTTGTACTCTCCTATATATATGACCCTTTGGGTCTCATATCAATACACACACAATATTCATAACATGGTATCAGAGCCTAGCTTACATACCTAGCCTCCGTTCGTTTCCGCTGTCGCTGCCTCCGGGAGAATCAATCTCTCCTGGGGGCGGCCATCTTCTCGCCGCTGTCGGCATCGGAGCCTCGTCTCCAGATCGCTGTGCTGCACCCGTGATCTCCGTGCTCGGCCTCGGCCTCGTGCACCCGCGCCGCATGTACGAGTTCTATGGCGAGCTGCACTTGTACCTCGCCTCCTGCGGCGTCGACGGCGTCAAGGTCGACGTGCAGAACATCATCGAGACCCTCGGCGAGGGCCACGGCGGCCGCGTCGCCCTCACGCGCGCCTACCACCGCGCCGTGGCTGCCCTGCTCGACGACCACGTCGCTGTTGTTGGACCGCGAGGCGCTCCACGTCCGGTCCGTGGACTCCACCGAGTTGGGCTCCCACGACGGCGTCCACGGGTGGCTGGAGACGCTGGTGCTCCCGACGGACTCCTGCATGCATGCATCTATCTATTTGACGCGATTACCAGAGATGCATGCATGGTCTCTGGATGTGAAGCAATAATCGTGAGTTGCACTTGGCAAGCTTTTGACCGCAGCCATTTGTGCACTTGGCAAGATGGTGCACTTGGCAAGATGGGCCGGGCGGACCTTGCAAGGAGAGCTTTTGATGCTGGCATTGTAGGGGGTTATGGCAACACGGTGTTTGCAAACTCTGCACTCATCTCAGCATATGCAAGGAGTGGTCTTGCGACCGAGGCCATGCGGGTGCTTGAGTCGATGAAAGGTGCCGGCTTGCGGCCTGCTTCCAGCGCCGCGGTCGCGCGCCTCCGCCTCGTGCACCCGGCCTGGGAGCGCCGGCTCTCCTCAGCCTCCCGTCCGCCAAGCCATCACCGAGCACATCCAAGATGGCGGTGTCATGTAGCAGCACAATATTACCTGCCCCGGACTCTCTCCCACGCCGAGAAAACCGGCGACTGGTCAAGGAACCACCTACGCACCATGGTCTCGTCGTCGCCGTCGCCGTCGATGGGCGGCTCCCTCGCGCTCGCCGCCGCCACCGCCATGGCGCTCTCCGGCTCCCTCGTCGCCGTCGCCGACTCGCCGCGCTCAGGATCGCTGTCGGGGACCGCTGTCGCCGACTCCGGCTGCGGCCTCGCCGTCGCTGCCTCCGCCCACGGCCTTGCCGTCGCCGACCCCGCACGCGGTCTCACCATCGCCGACTCGCCGTCGCCGACTTGCCTCGCCGTGCTCGCCGCCCTCCGGATGCCGCCCGAGGTGTCGGCCTCTCCGCCGCCGGATCGCCGCGCTTATCCGCATGGCTCCGTCATGCTCGTCGCCCTCCGGCTGCCGCCCGAGGTGCCGGCCTCTTCGCCGCACGTCGGCCTACTCCCGCCGCGCCGCACGTCGGCCTCCTCTTCTGCGCCGCACGTCGGCCTCCCCGCATGGCTCCGCCGTGCTCGCCGCTTTCGCCGGCATCTCTTTACTGTGCGCTCGCTGCGCTCATGGTCGTCTTCCTCGGCCTCGTCTACCGTTCCCGGGGCCACCCCCGGCGGCTCTACCGTCACTATGCCGACTCCGTCGTCTGAGGTTGGCCGTCGCCGGCCCCGCTCGACTCCACGGCCGCCTCCGGCCTCCCCATCGTCTCCCGCGTCGGCCTGCAGCCGCGCTTTCCCGCATGGCTCCGCCGTGCTCGTCGCCCTCCGGCTATCGCTGAGGCGCCTCTTCGCCGCCGATCCGGCCTCCACACCGCGCCTCGTTGCGCTTCTTGTGCATTGCGCCGCTCGACTCCACCGTCGCTCCGTGCGCCGGCCTGCAGCCGTGCTTCCCCGCATGGCTCCGCCGTGCTCGCCGCCCTCCGGCTACTGCCCGAGGCGTCGGCCTCTTCGCCGCCGATCCGGCCTCCCTGCACCGCGCCTCCGTTGCGCTTCACGTGCATTGTGCCGCTCGACTCCACCGTCGCTCTGCCGACTCCGTCGTCTGAGGTCGGCCGTTACCGACCCCGCTCGACTCCACTGCCGCTATGCCGCTCGTTTCAGTGAGTCAGTCTTTAATTATTTTTCGTAAGTCTTCCGTTGCGTCCATCCAAATCCGCAGTCTTTAATTTTTAGTTCGTCTCAAGCCGTGCGAGTCCACAAATTCATTGTCAGTCATAGAAGTGTAGGAATTTTTCTTTTGCATGACAGCAGCCGCCTTAAGGCCGTCGCGCTTCTTCGCAGACCGCCTCTGCTATGCTTTCTTGTGCTCTGCGCCGACTCGCCGTCTCGGGTTTCGATCTGCACCGTCATGCTTCTATCTATTCCTCTTCGGCTTGATTTGACAGTTTATTCCAAGGCTGCACGCAACGCATTTACATCATCAAGACTCGGACTTCGGATTTATCTTATTTTAATGTCAACCTCTTTTTCAAATGCAATGCTATTGCATACGCTTTGCATTTGAGGGGGGTGTTAAGGAGATAGAGTTGTATTAGGATAGTTTGGATTCTATTCCATATATGCCTTATCTCTATATGGCATATCCTCTTGTACTCTCCTATATATATGACCCTTTGGGTCTCATATCAATACACACACAATATTCATAACAAAAAAATACAAACATATATATTGCCGGTGCCACGCTGCCGCCTGCCCTGTCCGCGCAGATGGGGAAGGAGCGTAGACTAGTGAGAGAGTGACGTGCTGGGACGATAAGGCTGGTCGGTGGATGGATGGAAAATTTTCAAAACAGATCGAATTTTTTGGTTAAATTGAACTTTTATTGTGGTGAGCTAAGAAAACCAAATTTCATCAAATTTCAGCAGAAAATGATTTCCTCGGTCTAGCTTGCTCAACAAAAGCATAAAACCACTGCAGGGGCATTGGGTCTGTACTACCAAGAGCATTTGAAATTTGAATCGGGAGCATATGAGAAATCCAAGATACAAACGCAGAGCGTGTGCGTGTCACGAGGGAATTTGGGGTTGGTCGTGGTGTTTATGCATCCAAGGAGTGTGTAATGTTAAGAGGCCACAAGATGGCTTTGCTCGCTCCCTTCATATGCAAAGCAGAAAAACAACCTGGCTCAAACAAGTCTTTGATTAATGTTGGACCTTGAATTTATTTTTTGCTTCATGCTAGACCATCAATGCTTGTCGTTGATATCCTGATACAATTTAGTACTACCCAAATGAACCGAATACAAAGACTCATAAGCTTTCTTGAGTAACAATTTCTTGAGCTCCTTGTTTGATACACACAAACGCTTCTTGAACCAGAAAGAACCTTGATCAGGTACAAAGTAGAGGTGCAATGCGATGGTTTATGTAGTGAGAGGCGGGCAGGAATCAAATGGAAATGGAATACCTGATGCAAGTGATGGGAGATTTGGGACGGAAATAATCAGAGATCATTGTGAGATGCTGAAATGTACGTAGACTATGTGACAAGGCGTGATGATATTGACCTGCGTAGACGAATTGATGGGGTCTAATTTGGTCTAGGTGATGTGTTTTTGTTTTTGTGTGACAAGGTTGACATGAGTCCGGCTGCTGTGACATCACCGATGGTTGTTGGCATGGGTGCAGGGCAACAGTCACGCCAGCAGAGCCATGTGGAGGAGCGCTTCGTGCTCGTGAATTGTATACAGTGAACATGGTAGCTCAAAAAGCTACTAAAGTTAGATTCGTCGTAACTTCTAAAAACTGATTTTTTACTATGAATAATTTCTCTATAAAACTTAACTTTTAAATATAGTATCTTTTCTAAATGAAATTCGATATATTTCCTTAAAACTGACCAGAACAGAAGGCAAAAACACACACCATTGACAAGAAATATATCAAGAATTTATGACGGGGGCTTCTATTGAACGGATCTTCAATTGATAACTACAGAACAAGAATCGACATGCCCATTCGCAGCCGCACCAGCACGCGTCTTCTTCCCCCGCGTTTTTCTCTGCCCCCTGGCGTTTTTCTTCTCGTGAAACTCCGCATCAGTTCCTCTTCCGCCCCCGGCGGCACCACTGTGAACTCCTATGAGTGCCCCCGCCCTGACCATGGTGACTCCGGCGAGCTCCTACATTGCCCACGCCCCTTCTTCCTCCCTAGTGAGTTTTGCGGACCTCCACCACAGCCCTACCTCGGCCACCTGCGGCTGGCGGCGCCCTCTGTGTTGGCTACACTAGCATAGATTAAAATTTTTTACCGCGTAAACTAGGAAGTCATGCGAGTAAGAGATCATGGATTATTACCACTAGACACGCAGTGCATCGAAAGTAAGGTTGAAGCAGCCGATTCAACAAAGAGCGCGTCGGTGTAGTAGTAGTCGAACGTCCTCCGTCCAACCGTTTCCTCCTCGTGATCATCCTGATCAGCGCCGCAATTGCAGCAGCGTCTCTGCCGAAGTCCACACGTCCAGAGATGGAGCACCCTGCATCGATGTGCTAGCACCAGCGTGTACGCACAAGGGATATGAGAGGTGGCAGCTAGGGTTTCAACGGATGTGTTTTCGGGATACCTCCCTTAACCCCCGCACCTCTCCTTATATAGCCTCCAATCGGATCCATATCCGATACTAGTAGAGATTGAATCCCACTCGGAAGCTATCATCCGACCCCTTATCGTTTCAGCTCATTAAATGTATGACCCTGTAGGTTCATATGTATTTGGCCATAGGCCAAAAACTCCTTTCTGGCCCATAAGTTAGTAGCAGTCCTTAGCAGGACATAACGACTCCCAAACACACATAAAGATCATATCAGGCGAACCTATATAATGCTTATGTACCGATCCATTTGCCTCATGATACCAGATCGAACTCAAAGCAAGAGACGTGCCATACCTCTGCCTCATGAATACCTGTAGTGGATTACTCAGATGTGATTGACTCCTCAATCACATTCGGCATGGTCATGCACTTTCTTACTTCAACCACATCGAGTGGCCCAGAGATATCTCTCCTGTTATATAGGAGGGACAAATTCCATCTTGATCGCTCATATTCCTCCGCATGTTTCATAGCAAACCCGAAAGCTATCTTTATTACCACCCAATTACAGAGTAGTGTTTGGTAACCTCTAAGTAAACTATTACATATGTAGGAAACAATGACGACCTCAGGTCTAAGGATCCTACTTACACTATATATGAGATCAACTGATGACACTTAAGAATATAACAATTCTCGCAGTGTCTCATGATGGGTCAATCCAACATCATGTTCTCTAACACGTGCCCACGTTATTGATTTGATATCTCATATCCATGATCATCAATTAATACATATGCTGATGTATAAATCATAATCGTCCCACATAATGATATAAGATCAGGGATAATTTAGAATAACATCAAAACATGAATAAAGAGTTTCACGAACAAGTCATATACTTGTTGATCAATACAAAAGATATTTATTTAAGGGACAAAATAACATTTTATTCAAACGTTCATAAACATAGAAGTGATACAATCATCTTCACGATTGCCTCTAGGGCATATCACTAACAAACGCCTCACTGCACTGTCCCTTCTTCCCTGCTACCGCTGCACTGATTCCGTCCAACCTAATATTCGGTTGGCTCGCCGTGTTGTGCTGCTCGCTGCTGTTGACCACCCTTCTCTGAACCCACAGCCGGTGGCACCCCTAGCTCATGTATGAATTATCCAACATAAACTCAGTGCATCCGGTACTTTCTTTGAAGCATTTAAAGTTTAATGAAGGAGACCGTAGCGGCCTAAATTCTCGTGACTAGTAGCGGTCCACGAGGAGATTCCACTTCCCTCGGCCCATGAGGCAACTGAAGCAAGGCGAGCTAGCCCTTGAGCCAGCCTAAGAGGGAGGACCAAACATGCCACGACATTCATTTGATCGATGCCGAACGTATCATCTCGTAACAGCCATCGACGTCTATTCATTTCGCATGGGCGGTTAGGAGATGTGCACCACATCCGTCGCATAGCCGCACCCAGCTAGGCAACGATCGGTCGCCGAAGAATGGAAGAAATCGACGTCACCTGCCATCTCATCACGACGCCGTTTGGTCCCTATTATCTTGCGCCCTCGCTGGTCAAAGGAAGCTTAAATCCACTCAATCAGTTTGTACTTTGCTCAAAATTTTTCTTAATTCTTTCAATTTATTTCAAAAATAGGGGGCTACATTTGTGAGTTAGGGTTTTAGTGTGACGGTTGTTGATTAATTTTTCTTGAATTGTAGAGTTAAGACTTAGAGTTTTAATTTTGATTTTTAGAATACAGACCTAGCTTTTTGCAAATTTGCAAGCAAAATTGTAGTATTTGACCACAATATCAAGTAAGCAATTAGACATATTTTTCCTATTATATTGTTCTTGAATTGTTGAACATACAAATATCTAATTGAATTTTTTAGTTAATTAGCAATGATTTCATGAATGATATATTAATGACAATTGAAGAAACTTACCAATGATACTATGATTCATCGCTTTATAAACTTGAAAGAATGTTAGCACTAAAAAGTAATGAATTAACTTACATTTGACCGTTCTGATTTTTTTACTTGAAAACTTTACGTAATTTTGTTCTTTTTTAACGGGCTATTGAGGTCGGATGATGTATTTTACCAATGCCAATCAACTTTTGTTTATGGTTTTGCTCTTAGTTTCTTCAATTTGCTGTGACTAACCAATATTATTATCGGGTTTCTTGATTTTGGTATATTTCGATCATTACTTCTTTATCATCATACACTGCCATCAGTTATATTTAAGTATTGATGTTAAAAATTGACGAACATATTAATATTTAGTATAATATCATTTAAAAATTATATATATATATTATTATATGTATGTTGATGTTGTGAATCTCGGTCATTTTCGTTCTAGTTCCACCCCTAGCACCACCGCCGCTACCACCAGGCCGCCGCCTCCCTCCTCCCTCTACAACTGGGGGCACCCGGTGAACCTGTTGCAGTCCACTGTCACTGTCACCGCCACCCATCGCCATCACTAGAGATCCCACTGTCAAAATTGGAGAAGGTAAGGAATTTGTCTTTTTGTTGTCTGAATTCGTTCCTTAATTATGAATCTCATATTGGTTAGATAGAAATTACCTCTAAGATTCGATTGCGGACTTTACAGCAATGTATACTCATGTCCTCGACCAAAACAAGTTCAAGGAGAAGACAAAAAATAATTACTGATATATATACAACAAACAAATTGAATAAATAACAAACAAAAGAACCAACGCAACAAATGACACCGACAAAACTAATGATGAACACCGTCTCCCCATCTAGTGTGTGCTGTGCACGCATGACGATCTTGCATCTCCCGCCGGCCCTCGCGTACGTACCATCTGCTTGAACCGCTGCGCGCCGCAGGGGATCCTCAGGACACCCCGCTGTCCATACCCAAATTGTTGCGCGGCCATCTCCAGCAAAGCCAGAACGCGTGGCTCCTCGAGCATTTCGACGTGCACCAGGACCCTCTCCTCGTCTCCTTCCTCGTCGCCGACCAGTACCACCGGGACGTAACCTTTCGGGATCCTCCCGCCGCCTTTTCCGACGGAACGGACATAGCAAGCCGGGTCGGCGGCGCTCTCCTTCCTCCTCCAAATGGCCATCGTTAGTGGTATGAGGTATGCGCGCTGGGACGCTAGCTAGTGCAAGAGCCAAGAAGGAACTTGAAGGTGTAAAATCTGGTGGACAATATGTTGCGATGAGCTATCTAGGCATGTGTGAGAAGTGAGAGATCAAACTGAGGGCAGGGGACAGAGCAGGAGTGGGAAGAAGCTTCATGCAGCTGCAGCTGGGGTGTTTGAGAAGGTATGTGGTGATGTTAATTTGGTGTGAAATATTAATTTTGTGTTCACGGAGTCCAGAGAGCAATTAATTAACAAAAGGTTGCTATCAGGAAGAAGAAATCAACACAGTGGAAGGTTTTGTGCCGTGTCAGTTGATCGGTCGCTTCCCTGACTTGTAGCTGCTGGTAAACTATCACTGTAGTCACTGTAGGGCACCGGTTTAACAGACAAGGCAGTGTACCTGCTTGATTCACACAAACGCCCATTATTTTGTCAAGTGTTTGTGGACTACTCCGATTGATGTTAGGTCGACATTAGCCATCAACACATGTATCGCACGGACTACGTATTTTTATCATTAATAACTTTTTGTAGAACAAAAGTATAATTTTGGACTTTGTTCCCTCAATTAGGAATATTCGAAAAGTTAAAATTCACAATTTCAAATTATATATATATAGGAAAAATACCTTTTACACCTGGGTGTAATTACACCCACCTCTAATTGTGCACCATATTTTAGTTTTTGTATAACACAATTTTATTCTAAATTCCAAATCTAATTATATTTTAATAATATATATTTTTAAAATTAACTTGTAATTTTGTACTTGTATATATATATATATATATATATATATATATATATATATATATATATATATATATATATATATATATATATATTTGGTACCACAATATTTGAGCTTTGAAATTTTAAATGATATATATCTATTATGGAATTTTAATTACGATATTTTTGAATTTGTAATACAAAATTTATAGTTTTTTACCTGGTATATTAAAATTCAAGTCTGTATGTATAGCTTTAAACATGGCATGTGGGCTCTAGATTTTAATTAATATTAACTATTCGATTTAGATAATCCTGCTTATAATAATGGGACGATTCGTTTTGTTTACACATTATATTTCTTTTGTTCTCTCTTATTTGTATGTGAATTTCTTTTTTTATTTGTTTCCAATTAGTGTAAATTGTTTTAGCCTTTCTACCTTCAAGTATAATGTGGAGGCTTCGCCAACTCATGGACGATCAGGATAACATGCATGTGTACATCAATTGAATCGATGCCGTAGATTGCACTAGCAAATAATAAGATTGGACGATCAGGATGCTTCTTATTTGTCATGATTAATGTGGCAGTTTCTATCAATTTTTTATTTTTCTTCAATTAATATGGTAATTTCAAGCTTTTTTTACCTCATAAGATTAACATGGAGGCTTCTAGAGAAGCTTCTAGTTAGTTTTGATATAGACATATATGCTTAGTTAGACGATGAATTCTTCAGAATGTTCATCTCCCATTTTTTCCTTTGTGCATAAGAGAGAATAATGAGGAAAGAAATACATACATAAAACTAGCAAGATTGGGGTGACCATGGTAGAAATATTCCTAGACACTTGAAAATAAACTGCATAAGCCATATAGCATTTTTTACTTTTGACAATGTAGCTAAATTTGGTCCCAGTCTAACGAGTTCTCTTAACTGTGATACTGCGTGCAACCTCTGCTTTTTTGTTGACCAAGCAAATGTCGAACGCCATAAGGGAAGAGCCCGGCGAGGTCAAAGAGACTGCAACAGTTGCACTTGATACCGACTTTTTTTGTACTATCACATCCAGGGAACACAATTTCGATTTAGAAAACCTTTCAAATCCCTCCAAAAAAATCCGAAATTCAAATTTTGGTTTTTCAGAAAATTTTGGCCAAAAAATTCAAATATGCAGCTCGAATTCAAGAAATACGATTATATGAAAATGGCAAAATCTTAGAAATCTCAGCGAAATTTTGGTAAAATCTTCGAAACCTCGATCAAATCTTGAAAAATATTAAAATGACCTGAATTTTTGGTCAAAATGGGCTTTTCTCGAGGAGACGAAATTCGTGAATTTCACAAAATTTTGTCTGAATTTTTCCTAACCACATCTACATTTTATTTTTAAAGTCTTGTTTAATAGCCACAGCCCCATACCAACTTGGTCGAATGGCCATTATAGAAACTAGTGAGGGCTTTCTGGTGAGTGATAGTTACTGGGCGGGGCTATGGCGAGGACGGCGGCGAGAGTTGTCGGGCGTGAATTTTGGACGCTTTTGCACTTTGTTGGTCCCGGTAATTCCAGTAGGCCCTGCGAAAATAAATTCGATCGGCCCCAGTGACCGCACGATTCACCGGTGGCGACACGTGGAAGTCGTGCGGCGGCGACGCCGACACCGGGGGTCATGCGGTCGGTGACCACACGACTCGCCGAACATCAGAGCTCATCGAGTGGTGCGGTCGGCGACCGCACCTCTGTTAATGGTGCGCCCGACCGCACCACCGATCCGCATGATATTAGGGTTAGGGTTTGGAGCGATCAGAGTTTTTGCGAAAAAACGTCTTACATTTGTGTGAAGTAACGATTAGTGTATTTGTGATTTTTGTACAATGCTGATCGTGAAAAATATGTTAAACTAGCAATAACATTTTTCGATGATGTTATGTTGTTTTATTGGAAGAAATTTAATGAAATTTTTTTTGAGGACAACTGTGATATGAACAATTGGACGAAAGGAAGGAAAGTGATATTTAACACGTAGGAATCATTGAATCACGAAAACACGAGATAATAATAGGATTGCATAGACCGTAGATAGCGTGGGTCTATTACATTTTGTCTACTGGGTGTAGCGTAGTTGTTTTCCCTTTCTATTGGGCCACGAGGATGGCTCATTGCCTCATTCTTCCTGTCACTCTTGGTCTTGAGAGCTGCCTCACGAGCTTGCAGCGCATCCTCCTTGGCCTTCAGACGGTTTTGTGCCACCATCACGCGGCGCTCTTGCTCAAGGCGCATATGGCGTGCCACCTCGCGAGCCTGAGTCATCTTGACAAAGTATTATCCCTTGTTTTCCACCTCCACCGCCCGGTTATTTGGCCATGCCGGCGACACCTGATCAACCCATTCGACGAACGTGCAAGCCTATGTGTGGCGTGGTAGATGTCATGGATCAAGTTGAAAACGATAACGAGAAACAAATGATTTAGTTGTCGTCGTTACCACGAAGTCGTCATCCAGGTCTGGACACTTGAAGAACCTACGGCCGTGTTTGGCTCGTTGTACTCGATCCGTCGGACTCCCAACATCGTCCTAAAGCCGCAATGGCACTGGGCGCTCATGCCACTCGGCACTCCAAATGGGTCGGAACTCGTGAAGACATTGTTGTGTAGTAGTATTGTGATGGCTTGAGGAGGAGATGTGGTATGGAAGACATAGGAGGCCTTTATGTAGGCATGTTAGGCGGTGCGGTGGGCATAGTCCATGGAGAGGGTGTCGTACAAATTTTTCGCTTTTCGAGATTCCATTCAGCAATAAATGTTCCTATGTAGGCTTTTCAGAGCTGTGTAGTATCGTAATAAATTCATAGTTCGTAGCCTTTTCAGTCTTTTGCAAGAAACAGCTCGTAGGCTTTTCCAGGATTCCAGAGCTGCAATAAATGTTCGTATGTAGGCTTTTCGAGCACGTAGTCTCGTAATAAATTCATAGTTCGTAGCCTTTTCGGTCTTTTGTCATGTCCTTTGCGCAAAGTCGACCTCTTTTGTCACGTCACCGAGCAAAGCGGGCCTCTTTTGTCATGTCACTGCGCAAAGCTGGCCTCTTTTGTCACGTCACTGAGCAAAGCCGGGCCTCTGTTGTCATGTCAATGCGCAAAGCTGGCCTCTTTTGTCATGTCACTGCGCAAAGCTGCCATCTCAGTTGTGGTCATTGCAGTAAGTCATTCCCGTTTGGTATAAATAGCCAGGTTGGGGTCCCATGGCATTGTACGCAGAGAACCATGTAAATCACACAACGAAGTACGTTCTCTTCCGTGGTGAAAATATCATGTCGGAAGCGGATGGGCCAGTGGAATTTGGGTCACCGAAGGAAGACCTTCCCTTAGAAAGGAGGAGATCTTGATGCAGCATCGCTTGGTACCAAGGCGTGCTCAACCATCGTGGCGAAATGTAGACACAATGAGTACTGTCGTGCGGGTCCTAGATGGCCCGTCCGATGGCGAATCGAGACTCGGTGAGGATAACAACGACCTCCGCCAACAGATGCAACGCGAGAGGGGCAACGAGGAGGTCGTCAATATAGGAAGCTCTTATGATCCCACATGTTGCTGCGCGAACCCTAGTTGCATATGTGCGTGCCACTTCCACGATGGCCAGCCACGTCCGAGACGGCCCCCTGAGCAATACTCCATGTGGGTGCCACGAGGCTCGTTTGACATATAGACAACGAGGTGTATGGTTGTACCTTGAACCAGTATGAACACTTTCCACGATCCGGGTAGACAGTGATTAAGTTAGTAATATGTCGTATTTAATTTCTTGCACAGTAGTTGACATATTTTGCGTGCGTGCAATGTATGTGTTGTTTCTTGTTGGCGGTCGTGACCTGTTCGTATTCGTGGGCTCCATGACTTTAGGGCCCCCTGAGCCTATAAGAGGGAGCCATTCCTCACCTAGCCCCCGCATTGTTCTCCCTCACCTCTTGAATTACTTCTTCCGATTGTGTGTACATTTCATTCGTGCTAACCCCCCCGCACGCCGATATGAGTCAGTTCAGCACCTCGTCATCGGCACCCACGGTGATTTGCCCAAAATGCAACACGGTTGTTGCACGTAAGACTTCACACACTACCGCGAATCTGGCGTCACTACTACAAGTGCACGTTTCACTCGGTGAGTATGATTGTTTCGGGTTCGTTGAAATCGTAAAAGCAAGTTACAATTTTTTCTAGTCATGAAATCACGAAGCCCCGCGTTGCCGATTTTGGGTGTGGGAGGATGAAATGGGGACTAGGACCGATAGTGTTCGGAATGACAGAGTTGTCGTGGCTGGTTGCAACCCCGTCGAGCTGCGGCATCGTTTTGACAGACTGGAGTGGAAGATTAATTTACTGTTATGTGTTATTTTCTTTCTTGTGTTTATTGTTATCGTCAAGTTGTAGTTGTGCACGTTGTTCTCCTCTATGTTCATAGTGTTTTTTGTTATCGTGTCTTCTTCTTGTGGAGGGTTGGTGTATGTTTGTGTAATGCAAGGTGTTATGTTAAGTGCATATTTGTTGTGAGTACGCTGTCATATTGGAATGGAGGCTAAATTATGCAAGGTGAAAAGAACAATATATTACAAACACAACAAAAGTACATTACAAACACAAAAACTCATTGTCCACCTCGTCTTCGCCTCCTCTAACGTCGTATCTGATCCTCCGAGAACGTGAACCTACTAGGGGAGTGTGGTGCATCTCGAAGGTCGTCTTCATGAGGCTCGCATCGGAGGCGGTGGTGGGTACAACTCCGTGGAGAGTTGCGATGAAGGGCCGAAAATAGAGCTCAGCCAATCGGAGGAGGTGTCTACGTCCTGCTGAGGATCAAGCAGTGAATTAGGCAATGAAAAGTATGAAATATTTATAATGAGTAGTAATATCGTAAGGCATTTACAGGGAGTCGAACGTAGATGGCCCTCAAGTAAACTTCGTGGCCCTGTTGCTCCGTGAATGTCTGCAATTTTTTTGAGAGGCGATTAGATGGCATTGAAATACACATGTTATGTGCAATACGTTAGTACATACCTGTGCATACGGTTGTCCGAATGACGATGACGTAGGCAAATCACGCATGTAGTCCTGGGCTGTGTAACCTTGGTAGGTCTGCCCAAACCACTCATCCCGCCCCTATAGTGTGGACTGACCACCATGCGCGAATGTGGGCAACGTCACCGCCGGTTGTTGCTGAGAGTCAGGGTCGCTATCTGGAGAGGGATCCCGTCGCCCTGGAGAGGGATCCCGTCGGTCCTCGCCCGCCCTCCGTGAAGACGATGGCTGCAGCAACGTGCTATCGCGTCGCAAGTGCTGCGAGGAGAAAACATTGGTTACGTAGTAGCAATTGAGTGGAACAACAATCTATTGCGAAACGTTGTACCGCAGGTCCGAGCGCCGCGAGGAGGAGCGCCGCGGGCCGAACGCCGGACTCAAGGACGTCTTGATGGAGGTGCCGACGGCGGTGCCTCGGTGGTGGTGCTGCCGTCCTCTCGGGAGGCGTCGCGCATGTACATCATCCCTGTGCCGACTACAGCTCATGGCCCTGATCGCCAACCGTGCGTCATCGTAGATGGTACGCACCGAAGCTAGGAGTCGATCCATGGAGCCGCCCCTCCCATGGCGGAGAATCTGAGCTGCCTCGTCCTGGATGCGATGAAGGCTCTCGTACTGCAGGTAAACAACTAGTGAGTTAAAACGTACTAAACATACACACATAGAGTACTCTCATACTGCATCGTCGTGCCGTGCTGCTCGATGACGGTCCGGCCCTGCTTGTATGGCAGCCTCGTGCGCGATCTCAGCAGGACGGTGCGGGCGGCCCGATAAGCTTGCTTTGCGGTGCGTCTTGTAGGTGTGGAGGTCGTACGGCCGAGTCTCATCGACAACCTCTGTGGTCGCTGAGTCATGCCCCAGGTCCGTCCACGGCCGCTGTGTGCCCTCGATCGTCCCCGGTGCCCTCTTCGGTTTGCTCGCAAGATAGTACACCCATTACACAATAAGTAAAAATGACACGATACTACATCGCGTGCGATTACTGTGCAATGACTTCTTGGTGGGCCTTCGTGATAGTGGCCGTCCGGGAGCGGTGGCACGTGTTGGTGAAGGCCAACCGCCTCAACACCCTCACGGGTTGTATGGCTCGACGAAGTGGGAGAAGGCGAGGTGGCACGTCGTCAACCAATACGTGTGGTCTTGGTGGCACTGAGCTGACAACCCATAGGGGGCTATGCTATGGATAAACTGTGCAGTCCATGGCAACCATACTATCTCACTCTCATGCAGAGTCTTGAACTGGTTATGGAACTCTGGATATACTCGTCTCGGTCTCTCCTCGCCCACCGCAATGACCATGTGCCCAACGCGTCCCCATCGTCGGCCCACTAATGGGGTCACCGCCCTCGACCATATCGTACAACACCGGCATGCAGACTCGTGCAGGTGCACGGCACTTTGAAAGTAAGGCCTCCCAACAGAAAGTGCTCCCAAGACCAAGATCTTGAGGAGCACGTAGCACCTGCCAAGACCGGCTCGTGGGTCAGAGTACGCGCGAGGCATCACACAAGCCTCGATGCGTGGAGCTAAGAACAGCAGATCCCGGTGTCATCGGCACTGCCGGGCCATGCATCCGCCAAGGACTCAGCAAGTTGTATGTAGCTAGGGTGAACGGAGTCTCCAGTGGTTGTAGGAAACAAGACCCACCCGAACAAAAAAGGAGGTATGCGACGAGTGCGTCGCACGACCCCTCGAGGCGTCCACAGGCAGGTCATGAATCTGCCGTAGCCACGAATGTGGCACCCGTTTCTGTTGGACGGGATCGGGTCACCGAACCGGGCACCTAGGGTGACCTTCCGCCGCCGCTGGGGTGGCACTCTTCGCCGCATCACGGATGGGTAGACACACGGCATGGACACGTCCCGAAGTGTAACGATCATCTCGCCCCACGGAAGTGGAAGGTGTGAGTCTCCGGTCTCCAACGGTCGACGAGTGCGGACAACAACGGCGCATCGAATCGCAAGGCATATGGCACATCCACCATGCGAGCAATGGGCAAAAGGCGGTGTCTCGCGGTGAGTGGGATGTACCGATGGTCTAGAGGCCGGTGCTCTCGGGGCTCCTAAGGATCAAACTCGGAGGGCATTGCAGATGACCACAGCAAGATCGGTGATGCTCATCCCAAAGGGCTCAAACAACTCGTCGCCATCTCCTGGCGATGAATGAAAATAAATTAGTGCGTTATGACAAGAAATATGTACGTAATGACTATAAAGTGTGCAACAAATGACAACATAATATACAAAAAACGTATTTTGCAGCGAATGACAACAAAATATGCAACAGATGACAACAAATGACAGCGAAATATCAAATAAATGACAACATAACTTCCAGGAAATAACTCAACCAAATTGTACACGCAAATAATCTCATAACATACATTCAGCACAGTTTGAAGGATGCATGATCATGTGCTCGCAGACACAAGATGAGCACAACAAAGGCCCACGGTAGTTACAAAATACTAGGCGACTATGGACCGTTACTTGACGTCGGCTGTTTGGGCAATGCCTAAATGAATGGCCAGCCTTGCACATTACGCACTTTGGGCGCCGCACACGATCTCCACACGGCTATCATCCATGTCATTCGAATTGAAGGCTATGTCGCCGCCACGGCCGACATGCTTGATCTGCGTTCGCACCCACTTCACCCCCCCGCAGCAGTTCCTGTAATGCATATCCACCCCATAGGAATGGAACTCAGACTCCATGTTTCAAACAAGTGCTTGATGTCATAGTACTTCGACATGTAATGCGTGGGCGTCTGGTGCCATACCGCGCATGCCGCGTACACATGTGAGCATGGTTTGTGCAAGGTTGTGGCTTGTTGCGGTGCATGATGCTCTCTCATCAATCGTGCATACTTGCTTACGGTCCCTCTAGTCTGCCCCATCATATACTTACCTAAGGCGGACCTCGAACTTTCTCCGTAAGCCATCCATGGGTTGAGCAATATGCGAACGAGACTTCTCCATCTTCTTGTGCATGTAGGCTGCGCTACCTCCGAGAAATCTCCGCCGTCCGGATGTTTCTTCGCCATCATAGCTCTATTGACAAAGTATCCAACCGAACGGTTCCAAGTCTCTTCAACGATTCTTTGTGATAGGCGGGGATCGACGCCTTTAGAACTCCATTGTACACCTCGGACATATTTGTTGTCATGATTCCATACCTTGCCCGCCGGTGTCATGCAGTAGAGACCACATCTCCAAGTCAGGTGCATTGGAGTTAACCCATTCTGTGGAAGTTCGCTGCAAGATGCCTCATGCACCACCGGTTCTTCATGTCATTCCACTGGAAGGGTGGATGCGTCCCATTCTGCATCGTTCGCATTGCGGGCGAAGAAGCTCGCATTGCGGTCGGAGATGACACACACCTCGGCCGATCTTGAACTACACCGCTTCACGTTGGCAAGAACCCACACCGACTATCCGTATTCTCGTTCTCTACAATTGCAAATGTCACTGGGAGTAACTGGTCATTTGCATCAGCTGCAACCGCGGTCAGGATGGTACCCTTGTACTTGCCAGATAGAAATGTACCGTCCATCGTTAGCACTGGACGGCACCACTTGAAGCCTTCAATTGCCTGCCTAAAGGCCCAGAACACTCTGTCAAGCACAAAATAATTTGGCCCTTGCGCCTCATGAACCCGCTCTTGCTTGTTAATGTAACTTCCTGGGTTTGCTTCTGCAATTTGATGCAACATTCTTGGGACCAAATCATATGCCTCTTCACATGTCCCAAACTTACCTGCAGGGACCTTCTGCTTTCGCCCGCCATACCCTCTTGTAGGTGACATCAAACCCCACCGTGTTTGCCACATCCGCCATGAGAACCTTTGGAGAAATACACACATTTGCCAGAACAAGATGGCTTATCACCTCCGCAACATATGACGACATCATGTTGCGGTGCCTATGTAGTGGACCCGCAAGCTCACATGTGTGATCCTTCACCACAGTTATCCGGAATTCCGTGGCAGCGCCCCTGAACCGCTGCCCACGGACCTTGCCAAGGCGAGAGCCGCCGCGCACTTCACAATGTAGGTGTCGGGGTTCGACCTGCACCCGATATGTCCTACCGATGCCGACGGCATACGTGGCAATAGCTTGCGCAAAGCACCCTTGTTACTAAGCACCGCCCTATAAGCAAGTGTGCCTCATTGAATCCCCACTCGCCTCCTTCGCCTGCGTGGCGTAACTAGGGATTGCGCCGCGATGTCGTCCAATCTTGATGGCACGTACGCACCGTCCGTGGTTACAACACCACCTAACACACCTCCCGCTGTAGGTTGCCCTTCATCCTCCTCTTCTGAACTGTCTGTTTCAACATACTCTTCCTCCTCGCTTCCACTTCCTCCACTTCATCGGCAAGGTACTGTGGCGGTCAACTCGGGCGCCCACCATCGGCCTGCACCTTCATTCGCCTGAAAATTGTCCACGCCCCTCACGCGTCTCCATCTCCGTTGATGCATTCACTCCTACTTCACCATCATATTCATGACTACCGGAGAGTAATGCAGGCTCTATATCTCCGCCAACAATACTAGAGCCACCCATGGCAGATGATTCTGTCCTCTCCACAAATTGAACATACACCATTGGCCTGGCATAAATCGCTGCGTCAGGGTTCCACACGACCTCCATGTAGTTGGCCCATGAGGCGTCACTCGTCACCTTTATAAGCTACCACACTGTCTCCCCTGCATCACCCACTGTGGCATACACTGCCTCGATCTGTAATTTGTTCCTTGCGGTCTCCCGATCGAAGCCAGAACGCACGCATCTCCGTAGCTCAGCCAGACTCATGGTGTTCAGATTGGGTGACCGGATCACGGTCCGGTCACAATTATGTGTCTCGCCCGTCTGACGTCGTCACAGACGAGACCACTTCCGTAGAACACGAACAAGTCTTGGATGTCACCCATTGCGTACCTAACATAAGTGCATACTGAACCCTCTTAGTATATATAACATGCAACAAGTGTACCATCATTCAATATCTACCGCCCACCACATACAAGAGTAATATTTTCATCTTCATTTGTAAATCTAATTTTTAATTATTTCATGGAGGGCGCTAATAAATTTCTATGTAAATGAAATTATCAATGTAATATACTATGTATAAATTTCTACATAAATCAAATTAGCAATGTAATGTACTATCTATAAATTGCTAAGATCTGCTATTGTTCTTCTAAGTGCTTCTCATATGCTTCGCACCACCACATGGTTTTGCATAACAGTGAGACCATACTTGCTCACTTATTATTTTATGCTTGTGTTTGCTTCATATGATGATTAATGATTGCAAGTTGGTTTACTAACGCCCAAGCTTCATGCTATTTACCTACATTGTCACTAGCATGTTTTTTAAACAATGTGCATCACATGATTTCATATGTCCTATATATGCTTATTTCATAAATTGATTCTACAATTTTATTCCTAACAAGACCTAAAAACATTAAAGCTCCATAAACATCAGTGTAAGCTATCTCTACCGATTAACATATTGCTTGCATTTAACAAATAAACATGCTACAGAGTTACTAACGATGAATACATACTTAGGATGATATTTACTATAAATTTTGCTTTTCGTTGCACGCACGGCACTAACTAAATCGCACTCCAATATCACTACAAAATTTATTCACATAAAATATAAAACACAATGCACTACAACTACAAGCAATGTATCCAAAAATTTACGTGCATGAACTTCGTAAATAACATTTACGCTAATTACGGACTAATCAACATAATAACATCATACACACATGAGGATGATATTTACCTTTTCTTGAAGCTCACGAGACGATCTACAACTTTCACAACTGCGAAAACTTCAGATCACTTCGAAATTTACTCCAAATGCCGTGTTTGCCGTCGCCGTTCTTCATTCTTTCTCTCGCTACTTCCTCTCCCGCAGTCCCGCTGCTTCCTCTCTTTGCTGGTTCTCAAATGAAATAACAAGTCTCTCCGACGCAGGCTATCCTCCTTCTTTTATCACGCAGGCCAACTACATGCATTCGCATTATTGCAGTAGGGGCCGGGGCATGAGAGATGGACACGGCGTGCACGAGAGACAGCGGCATCTGCTTTCGGTGGTCTGATGGGACGGGGCGGCAGTGGTGCGGTCGGACACCGCATCATTAACGGAGTGGTTAACGGAGTGGTGCGGTCGCCGACCGCACCACTCGGTGCGCTACAGTGTTCGGCGAGTCGTGCGGTCGCCGACCGCATGACCTCGGTGTCGTGCGCTCGCCGGCCGCACGACTCCCACGTGTCGGCTCCAGGTGAATCGTGCGGTCGGCAGGGGGCCAGATCGGGAATTTGTTTTCGCAGGGAGCTACTTCGGGATTACCGGGACCAACAATGCCAAAAGCGTCCAAAGCGGTGGTTCGGAGTAGCGAAGCACTCAGTAGTTATTGACCGCGCACATGCTCAATAGGCACCCTCTTACGATAAGTCTACCTTTTATTTACCACACAGCTTGATGCACATGCATCCTCTTGGCAATGAAGCAAAAACAGTACTTAGTGCAACAATATGACGAAAAATTGTAAAATCTGATGCAAATTAAGTGATGAACCAAGAAGCGTTCAAAGAAAATGACGAACATAAAGAAAAAAAACCAATAGTGTAAGGTCTAAGCTAACAGCATCTGATCCCCACTCCCTGATATATACACTGCCTACGACTTCGCTTTGAACATTGTGTTGAGTATCTGCTTGAACCGCTCTGTCACAGGGGATCCTCAAAATTCTGTGCTGCCCATACCCCGCGGCCATCTCCAGCAATGAACAATGGTACCATGCACTGCTCTCAGCATCTTGACGAGCACCAGGACCCTCTTCCGCTGTCTGCCTCGCCACCGACCAGCACCATTGGGATGTAGTGTAGGATCGGCTATAGTAACAGAGAGAGAGTATGAATGGTGTCTTGTAACTCTAGTAGTCACAGAGCTATAAAGATCAGAATTTGAAGCCAAGAACAAAACAACAAACTCATAAACCCAAGAAAGGGAAATTTCAGCACCTCATCAGTCTGACCACCATAGAGTGCATAAATGAATGGGAGTTTATTTCCATGAGTAATCTATATCACTTATATGCCCTTGGCACACAAGATCAAGAAAAAGGAGAGAAGAGATTAAAACCAACAAAAATAAGAGCAAATCAACCAAAACAAGAAGACATAATCAGTGATGAACAATGTTAATCTATTGCTACTTGAGGATAGATATTTTACAACCACTCCACCTAAAAGACAAGAGAGCATATCATATTACTCACACTTCTCTAACTCTAACCCCAAAACACAACGTTGCAATGGTTGGATGGCTAAAATGCTTGGCTTGCAAGCTTCCATTCATAACCCATTAAATAGATGAAGCAACTAGCCTATATCTAACTCATGCACACTTTTCAAAGCATATGAGCATGAATCTATTGAGTCTTTAGTCTTTGATTCATTTGATCTTCTTAGCATCTCCTTGACCTAAATAACTCTCTCAAGCGCCACGGTTTTGATTTACATGGTTTCCTTCTTAGCAAAATACCCTTCTTTGACCTAATCTTCATCTTCTCTTACAATCAATCGCTATACTTGCCACGTATAGGTGCATCAATGGCTTGCCACACGTCAACAATTCTCTCCCATTTTAGTTCCATCGGACTATGCCTCACTTGGACCAACCAAGCCACTTGGTGCAACTTGTCGTTGGAACCTTTCTTTTTACATTGCCCCCTTCCTTGTGCCATACTTGAGATCAACCATCTTACTGGCATTCTTGCTCATTCTGAGCCTCAGCTCCTCCATGAGCATAGATTTGATTCTCGCCATTGACCGTAGTTGATTTCAAGCTTCACTACATATCCAAAGACAAATAAATTATTTTTAAATACAAGTTCTTCACAACTTAGCCCACGTTAGACAAAGCATGATTCATCCAACATAAATACACTGATCTAGGTCCAACTATTCAAACCATAACCAAATTCCAAAAAATTAGATTTCCAGCCGAAACTACACTTTGGCCGGACAGACCACAGAGGCCAACCGATTTGGCCGCTGATGGTGGGCGGTCAGACTGATGAGCCCAGTTAGTCTGACCGGTTACTGGTCTGTCCGCCCCTTGTATCGGTTAGGCTTCTAGGTCTAAAAACATCTGAAAAACTGCAAATGATGCAAAATTCAATATGCAATTCTACAAAATTAGCAATGATTTATCACACAATATCCTAGACCTTCTCAAATGGTCTCTCACATAGCCTTTTGAAATCCTCCGACCCCATTGGTAACAGATCCGCGGTAGCGGCCTTGGTGCTCTATATGAGAGACTCGGTGGTCTGACTTGGAACACTCCTAGTTCTTATAGCAAGGACTGCATCAAAACCAACTCTGTAGTAGCATTTGCCAAGGACTTATTCTCTGCGTCAGTACTAGAATATGCCACCATTTGTTGATTCTTCGAGCTCTATGAAATTATGTTCAAACCAAATAAAACTGCATAGCAATGGGTTGATCACCGATCATCAAGGCATCTAGCCCAATTAGCATATGAGAAAGGCACTGAGAACAGTGGAGGAATACTTTCGAATTTTTGGATCGGTTGCTGTAGTTAGTTTCAAGTACCATAAAATTCACTTCACGGCACTCCAATGTGAGCATGTCGAAGATGCAAGATGTTGGCACACCTTATGGACCGACAAACAAGTATCTGGTCGAGTAAGAGTTACATATTGTAGAGCTCCAATCATACTTTGCTATTTTGATGCATCATCTGCACACAATAGTTCCCCATCTATTTTTGACAGTCGCTTTGTTGATGCCATGGGAGTGGTGACAACTTTGCAATTCTCCATATTGGCTCGGTGAAGCAATTCATTCACATATTTACGCTGAGTCAAAGTGACTCCATGTTCAATCTTGACCACTTCTATGCTGAGGAAATAGTGCAGATCCCCTAAGCCCTTCACGGCAAACTCCTTTTGCAACTGATCTAGCAAGAAATTGGTGGCTGTGTTGAGGAACTACCAACAATTATGTCATCAACATATATGAACGCATACACGGTCACTCCTCAATGGAAAGTAAACAATGGTGTGTCTGTCTTTGATGGAATAAAACCCAATTCTTGAAGTTTAGAGCTCAACCTTGCATACCGTGCACGTGAAGATTGTTTAAGCCCATATAATACCTTATCAAAACAACATAGATAATTTGAACACACCTTATCCTCATATACAGGTGGCTACCACATATAAACATCTTCTTCAAGGACTCTATGATGCAGGAAGGCAGTATGAACATCTAGTTGTTGTGATGTCCAGCCTTGGGAGACTGCAATGGGGAGGACAAGCAGAATTGTTGCTAGTTTTACAACGGGATTGAAAGTGTCCTCCTAATCTAGTTCATAATTTTGTTTAGAACCTTTCACAACCAAGCGTGCCTTGTACCGATCAATGCTGCCATCAGTCTTTCTCTTTGTTTTAAACACCCATTTGCAATCTATCATATTTGTCTTCTTTTGTGGGGATACTAACATCCATGTCTTGTTTTGGGTGAGTGCTCCAAATTATGCATCCATGGCTTGCTTCCACTTGGGATCTTGCGTAGCATCATGATGATTCGAAGGCTCAACCAGTTCTTCTACAGTACTTATACTCTCTAACCAGCACGTCGCCTATTATCCTAGAGAATCGTGCCATCCTTATACTCTCTAACCATCTTGATACACTACTACAAAAAATGCTATACTAGATGCCTAATTACGGTGGTTCCTCGCAATCGCCTATATTATAATTATCACGATTTATTTTACAACGTGACCATCTATATTACTAACGATAGTTAGAACCGTCTATGCTATATAATTATCATAGACAGCTCAGATTAAAATAGTCTATAATGTCCGTAATTATCACGACGGTTTGGATTAAAACTACATATGACTTTGCAATTAAAACCATTTGAAAATCCAAATCCTCTTACCTTGCTTGAGTTATTGGATCCCTAAAATCCAATTCGTGTGGCTGTTTTCTAATTTTGCCATGTAGAACTTCCCAAAAGTGTCCACCTTCCCAAAAAATTGAAAAATATGTCAAATTTATGTTAAATCTAGTGAAAATTGGTGGAGTCCTTCTACATATAGCCACAAACGTTTACAAAAAAATTCAGTAAGTTTGACCCATGGGATTAAAAGATATAGCAGTTTCAATTTGAACCCGAGATGAATTGGAGCCCGAGTAGGATTCCGTTCCGAGACACCTTCAGTAAAGAGGCGTAACTTTTGTATACAGTATCCGTTTTCGATGTTCTTGTGCTCGTTAGAAAGCTAACAATGAGCCCGATCCAAAAAACGTTAGCCTTAAATTTGTGTTGCAAGTTTTAGTTTTTGTTTTTGCCAAAATTTTCGATCTTTCCTTCGGAATTTGGGGTTCATTTTAACTAAAAAGTTGTAGATGTCATCAAAACCTTTCAAACGAGCATATATATGCTATATAGAATTTTGCTATTTTATCTTTTAAGACTAGCTATTTACATTACGTCTATATAATTTTGTATCACAGACGGTTTGTGGTTCAAACCGTCTATGATAATTATGTGTCACAGATGGTTTACGGTTCAAACCGTCCATGATAATTATGTTTTTACAGACAATTTGTGGTTCAAACCATCTATGATAATTATGTCCCTGACCACTAGGCCCATAGATCCTCCCCAACCTAATCCCAGCCAATAGAAACCCACCAACCCCTACCTCACTAACATAGCTCTACCTCGCTTCCTCGCCAAAAATGTTTCCACTCCAGCCTCTCCCCTCCCTATAAGTACTCACCCAAACTCATCCCCTACCTATTGCGGTCAAAATCTCTCCAACCTTCTTACCGTCCTCCTCGACCCCGACCCCGATGGTCCTTACGAAGTAGACGGCATGCAAATCCACAGGCGGCAAGGAATCGCGGTAGCAGTTGGCTACCAAGACGGTGCTCAAGTCGACGCCTACAATGGCAGACGTCAAGGATATCCAGCTCGCGTGCTGCATCAGGGGCGAGAGGGCCTAGGCATAGAGGCCTCATCGGCGCGGTTCAGCTTCTACTGCCTTTTAGGATCTTTGCTTCTCCTATGTTCTTGCCATGTTTAAGAGTTGGGTTCATAGGATAGGAGATGTATTCTTGACATATTCTTACTGTGTTAGATGGTAACCTATTCGTTATCTTGTGATGCTTTAATGGTGGATTCTAATCTTAATGGAAATAGAATATGATGTTGTGTTTGCTACTATATTTGCTTGTTTTTAAGAGGCATAGATAACATTTCCTAAGGCTAGCCGAAAAACAGGAAAAAATTTAGGTACAGAATGAACTATCACAGACGATTTTATGGTATAAACAGTCTGTGAAGGACTATCAAGACAGTTTGAACCAAAAGCGTAAATGCGTGATATTTCATCCATTACAGACGGTTGGTAACTAAAATCGTCTGTAATGTGCAAATATCATTGATAATTTTTTATTTGAGCCACTTGTGATAGTCTCCTTCAAAGACAATTCTTAATACGAACCGTTTATATTGTGGCTCATCACAAACGGTTCGAAAACCGCCGGTGATGACCTGATGTTATTACTGTCCCATAAACTCAAGCAGCTCATGAAACTGTCTATGATGACGTTTTTGAACCATCTGTGATGACCTTTTCTGTAATAGTGATATTGTCATGCAGCCATGTGTGCTTGGGTTGAGGCTGGTGTACTTTTGCAGTGTCGTCCCCATATCATTAACAATGCGAGACAAAGGCAAAGCAGTACTTGCCACGGCAGCATCAACACTTGCTACAACAGCATTCACAACATCCACGGCAGTCGTTGGACCACTGCAGTCTGCAACAGATTCAGAAGCACTGGAACATAGATGTCTGTATGTGGTGGACCACAGCTGCTCATGGACCACAGCTGCGAAACTTTGCTTTGTCACTTTCAAAGGAAACAGATATATCATCTTGTCTTGTCCATTAATTTCCCACTTCTTTACGAATCAATTAATCTTTGACTCGTAAATCGGGGGAGATGATCTATCCCAACCGTGCATACTATACTCTTTTAACTGTACTGTCAAGCAGACAAGCAAAGAATATGATTCATTCTCGTTTTAATTAGGAAAGGGAAAGCAACATGGCCAAGAGACTTACTGCCATTGTCTTGGCTCTCTGGTCTTCTCTAAAGAGATTCACCATGATTCGTGAGATACTGTTCTATCTATGTCATACCAGCAACATTCAGGGGATAGAGAATTTACCTCACAATGAGTTTTGAGTAGAATTACTTTCATGATTGTGGACCAGAGGGTGTGCTAACAGGGCCATATGAACCGAAATTCCAAATTTACCTCACAATGATTTTTTAATGAAATATGTTTAGTGGACCAAAGTTATGGACTGCACCGTGGAAAGATGAAATGTATGTTGTCCTTTTCTTGTCTAGTTGTGTGTATCGCCATGTTGTTTTAACAGCCACCGATGCTGCTGCGAAAGTTTGGTGGACCAAAGTTATTATTGGCTCATGGATTCCTCCATAGACTGCTGCGAAGCTTTGCTTTGTCACGTTCAAAGGAAACAGATACATCATCGTGTCTTGTCCATTAATTTTCCACTTCTTTACGAATAAATTAATCTGTGGCTCGTAAATCAGGGAAGATGTTCTAATCCTAATCGTGTATACTCGCTCCATCCCGCAATATAAGTACTCATTCCACTTCTTTAATTGAGCCTTTATTCTGTGTGTATTTGTAACCAAGGACTTCACAACACCGTGGAAAGATGAAATCATGAAATGTATATTGTCCTTTTCTTGTCTAGTCGTCTGTATCACCATGTTGTTTTAACAGCCACCGATGCAGCTGCGAAAGTTTGGTGGACCAAAGTTGAAGTTGCTCATCGATTACTCCATAGACTGCTGCGAAGCTTTGCTTTGTCACGTTCAAAGGAAACAGATACATCATCTTGTCTTGTCCTTTAATTTCCCACTTCTTCACGAATCAATTAAGCTTTGGCTCGCAAATCGGGGAAGATGTTCTAATCTCAACCGTGTACACTGCCTCTAATCCGCAACATAACTCCTTTTGAGAACGTATTGTTACAATGTAAGTCTACTACGGAGATTAAATATGTAATTAGTATAATATTTTATCATATTGCCTTACTTAAATACTGAAAATGAGTGGCTAGTTATAGTTTGCCATTTAATAAGGGTATGCATGCCCAATTGTACGCGACCGAGCAGCAATGGGAGGGAGGTGAATGGTGCTTTTAAATTTTCCTCTAAGTATTTATCTATTCTTTGCTCCGATAGCTATAAAGTTATGAAAATTAGGATAAGAACCCAATCTAAGACTCAAGAGAATCAAGAAACTAAACTACTATGAATAAATAGCAGGTGCACTACTACCGCGACTAGTCGTAAGCCAATGTGATCAGAATATGACTCGAGTGATCGGCGACCAATGATTGGCTAAAAACCAACGTAATTGATGACTAGTGAGTGGTCAAAACAAACGTGGTCGAAGACAAGTGAGTGGTCGAAAACCAACGTGGTTGATAACCAGTGAGTGGTCGAAAACCAATGTGATTGAAGACCAAAAGAAACAAGTCTTGAGTGATCGACAACCAGTGAGCGGTTGAAAACCAAACATGACAAGAGTGGTCGAAGTAAATCGAAACAAGACCAAAGTGGTCAACGACCAATAAGTGGTTAAAGTAAGACCAGGGTGGTCGACAACTAGTGAGCGGTCAAAAACCAATGCTGTCAAAAACCTGATAATGGTCGAAAACCAGTGGTAGTAGTACTATCGCTACAGAACTTGTGGTACTACCGTTGCTACAACGAAATCAGGATATATAGGATTTTAAATATGACGCAAAATCTCAAATCCACGTAACTTTTGATTGGATGATTCAAAAGTCGTGCAACTTTGTACACATATTGTTTAAGGTCTTAGAAACCTATTCTATCCATGGATCACAGAAATCCATGCCAAAACTGAGACCTTTTTAATATTTAAGAAAGTGTGCATTGAAACCAAGCCAAAACCCCAAACGGTGAATACAACTTGCTCGTAGGTAGATAATGGCCAAGATGGATCTAGATGAATTTTTACATGTCACAGCAAGGTAGAACACTAAAGAACATGACCCAAAAACTCTTGAAACAAGAAATCTATAAGACCGGACATGCAACAGAGGGGGGTGAATGGTGCCTTTAGATTTTTCCTCCAAATATTCACATACTCCTTTTTCTTCAATAGCAATAAAGCTATGAAGATTAGGATATGAGGTCTCATCGAAAACAGAGAAACACGCATCACCACGTATGACCGGATCGACCACTCAAGAGAACGCAACGTAGTCAATTACGACCACCCAGCAGAAACACAACGTGGTCAAAATAGACAACGTGGTTGAAGCAGACAACGTGGTCGAAGCAGACAACATAGTCGAAACCGGTGGTCGTAACCACCGTGGTCAAAACCAAGATGGTCCTAACCATCGTGGTCGAAACTAGTGTGGTCGAAACCAACGTGGTCAAACTCAACATTGTTGAAGACTAACGTGGTCAATACCGACGTTGTCGATGTCCAATGTGGTCGAAAGACCGAGCCGTTTAGGACCAATGAGTGGTCGGAAACTGCGTAGTTGAAGACCGACGAGATCGTGATCTCGTGGTCGAAGACCAATGTGTGTCGACACCACCGTAGTCACCGACCAAGGTGCGCATGAAAACACATGCGTCAAAATTAGATTATGATCGTAATGCATCGAATAAGACCAAGAGATCAATGACCATTGAGCAATCCAAACCATGTGCGGATACAAACGATAAGAGGTTGCGAGAGAAGTCGAGCGACCACAAGACTTAGGACCATTCAAAGAATACAAAGCAAGTGTGGTCGTAAACGACTATAGGTACCGGAGGAGGCACACGACCACTAGACAAGAACGATGTGCATTTCTTTGCTCGTGGGAAGAAAATAGCCAAGATGGCTTTGCGTCCAATCCCACATGTCACAGCAAGCAGTAGGATCAAAGAAATCAAATCAAGAATGACAACGTGATCAATGCTTACACCGTGGTTGTAAGTCCAACAACGTGGTCAATAGCTTGCACAATGGTCTTAAATTCGACTACTCGACCGATAAACAACTTGGTCGAAAATCGACTACAAAACAGAAGTCATTATAGTCGATAACCACCAATACCATCGCGCCGAAAGATGGGTGCAGTCGAACCGACATGGTCGTAAGCCAATGGAATGGTCAAACGATCAACATGGTCGAAGACTGTCGAGCACTTGTAATCGACTGCGGTCATAAACAAGTCATAAGGCAGTGGGGGCACAAGACCATGAGATCTACGACCATCGAGCAGTCGGAAACAAGTGCGATCAAAAGAGAGAACACGGTCGAAAAGTAAAGCATTGCGGTTGGAAACTTGGCCGTGGTTGAAGAACTAGCAGCGGTCGTAACTCTCACGGAAGAACAAAGGTTGGCAGAGAGTGTACGGCCGCCAGATCTAAAATCCACATAACTTTTGAATCACAGCAAAAATTAAGGCCTCAAGAGGTTGCTCTAATCTTTAATTGAAAATTTATCAACCAGATGAGAGCTTCACGAGATTTCATCGAGAACGCCCAAAACCGAATATAAGAGAATAGGAGGACAAAGAACCGCTTGTGGATCAAGGATAGCCAAGATGACTTGGAGTACAAATCCACATGTCAATGCGATTCAGAATAACATCAAGAACAAGCCAAGAACCCTTCAGATCAAGACGGGAGAGGAACAGAATGAAGAAACGAAGATAAGGAAGAACAGAGAAGAAACCAAATCAACCCGAGCAAACACAAATGACGAGATACACAAAACACATAGTCTAATATGGATGTATTGCTCAAATGAATCATTTCATAGCCAATCCTTTGGGAGGATCAGCTCTAACCCTAGAGCCAACACCCACTTTCAAATGACCACTCCCACGGGAGGACCGTGCTTTAACTCTAGAGCCACACCCACTCTCTAACCTAACTCCCATGGTAGGGAGGCGCCACCGCCAAGGCTCTACCGACCTACTCAACCCTAACTCTTGCCTCTCCTCCCTTTTATAGGCTCACAGCGAATCCTAAACCTTAATGGATCCTACCATTAGCCCAAGCGGGATAACTGTTAACCCCACCTAACACTGTGTTTTATCATGTACGCTTCTCAAAGCGACTTACATGTGGCCCCAATAACTTGTCGTCAAGTCTCTCACGCGTCTCGATCCCACCGAACCGCCCTCGCCAGGACAACCAGGTCACTTGGTGCACCATTCATTCTTTTCTTCGCATGACAAGACCCGACTTCCTTGACCGTTCGGACCTCGACTCCTCCCTGAGCCTAGTCCCGGTCTACCTCGTCATTGCCCGTCATGTCCACCTCAGGCAGCTCCCTCTTTGGTTCCTCGTCGTCCGCTTGCAACCACCTCATCAGCCTCGATCATCTTCGGCGTCTCCCTGACCGTTCTGAATCTCAACACCTCCTATGCCTAGTCCCAGTCCTCCTACGCTTCACCATGACTTAGCTCCAAGTCCTGCAACCAACACAAACAAGCAAACCTTCACGTAACACCACACCATACATAAAGATCATCCATTAGCACACTCAAAAGATATTCCGGAGAACAAACACAAGAAACACCGGTCTTAAACCACCTACGAGTACTCGGATGCACAAAAATGAGGTACTCATAGCCTATGAGATCCTTCCAGACCTCACGATCGCACACAACATCGCATCGACCACCACGCAGCTTGCTACGACCATCAAGACCACAAGCTACGACTATCACAACCATCGCTACGATTATCGCTTACTTTAGCTACAACTTACCCAACCAAGTCGCTATGACCATCGCTCTTAGAAGCAGAGTGCTACGACCATCGATCACACAGACTTCGACTTCGATCCCCCGATCACTATGACTATCGAGCACCATAGCCTATGACTATCACTCATAGCATTTGGTCGTTATGACTAACGACTATCGAACACCGAAGAATCGGTCGCCACGACTACCGATCTTGTCCGACCAAGGCTATGACCATCAACCGCCAGGTTACGACCATCACTCACGCAGTGGTCACTACGACTTATGACTATCGATCACAGCCAGTCTGAGTTACGACTATCGACCACGTAGTCAAAAAATCGACTACCGACCACAGAGTCGTAAAAACCTCTACCGACTACCAAGTCGTAATATCGACTGCGCCGACTACCAAGTCGTAAAGCCTCTCGACCACCAAGTCGTAAAAGCCTCTCGACCACCAAGTTGTAAAAGCAACTGCTGACTACCAAGTCGTAAAGGAGCACCTACGACCACATAGTCGCGAGGACACCTACAACCACAAAGTCGTAAACATAAGTCATAAACAACGACATCTCTGGAACTCACACAGAGCACTCATAGACCACAAAGTCGAAAGAGGCATCTGCGACCTCCAAGTCATAAACCTTCCTACCGACTGGACCAACTAACAATCGACCACATAGTCGTAGAACACAACAGGGGTCGCAGAGGGCAAAGTCGTAGCAAGCAACCTTCTGCTCAAAACCTCAAAAAACCAAACTCATCCTCTACTCAAACTCTAATGCAAAGGTCAATTATTCAACACAATCATGGTGTGACCTCCACATGGTCTCACAAAATCACTCAATGAGGCCAAAAACAAGAAAAACCGGGTTTCTTGATGAATTTACTATCAAAGTGCTTAGATAGATGGAGAATGATCCCTAGAGGTTATCTCTATCACTTATACGTCTTTGACATAGCAAGATCAAGAAGAGAAAAAATGAGAGATCAAAACCAACTGAAACAAAAGCACATCAATCGAAATACGAGAGACTCAAAAAGATGTGCAACGATTGATGTATTGCTTATTTGAGAAGGTCGGTTTTACAACCATTCTACCTTGGAGGACAAAGAACACACTAGACACTCAACTCAAACCCTAACCGTAGACATGAGATCACAAGAGAGATGGGTTGGATGGTTAATAATATGTCTCCATCCCAACCCCTTTTGTAGATGGGCTAGACACTACATCTATCCCTTAGTGGATACTATCCATCGAGCACAATGCGACAAACCCGTAACCTCATATACATGGGTTTTACTCACACATGTTCACTTATGCACGCTTTTCAAAGCATATAATCTCAAATCCCTTGATCCGTCTTGATCAAACTAGCTCCACCTTAACCTAAACCGCTCTCCCAAGTGCTACTCATGTGGCATAGTTTCGATCCAAGATAGTTTTCGGTAATTTGGTCAAAATACCCTTCCTTGACCCGGTCTTCATTTCCCATTGCAAGTAATCGTCATGTTTACCATGTGTAGTTACACCACTAGCTTACCACGTATCGTCAAGTCTCTCCTATCTTGGTTCCATGAACCACGGCTCACTTGGACCGTCTAAACCACATGGTGCAATCCCGTCGCTCCAACTCGCATTCAACATTTTTCATTTTCTCGTGCCATGCTTGAGCTCACCATCTCACCGACATCCTTGATTATTCTAGACTTCACTCCTCCATGAGTATAGCCCGATCCTCGCCGTTGACTATGCCTAACTCCAAACGACCATGTACAACTAAAGACAAAGAAATCGTTTCGAGCACAAGTTCTTCACAACTTAACCAACATTAGCTAAAACATGCTTCATGCAACATATATCCACAGACCTTGGTCAAGCCAACTCAATCCAGGACCCAATTCTTATAACCCTATTTTTCTGTGAAATCCGGTGGTACTGCACGCAACATGCCAGTACTACTGCACCTTCACACCTTGCACTCAATCTCTAGAAATAACATACCGTCAACTAGAAATCGAGCTACCGACCTGCGGTATGACCAACGACACAACGGTGGTATTACCGATTTCAAGAATTCGAAAATGTTCGCACAAAGTACAATATTTGCAAAACCACTCCACCTAAACTTGCAATAGTTCATGACAACATTATCCCAAGCCTTCTCACATGGTCCTTTACCAATGGTATTAACTTTTTAAATTTAATGCCTCATTAGTCTATACACATAGTATGTTTTGGACTTATATTGTAGGACTAAGAAGAATGGTATTAACTGTACTGTATTTCTCTTTACTCCACAGACAAGCAAAGAATATGATTCATTCTTGCTTTAATTATGAACAGGAAAGCAACATGGCCAAGCCAAATGACTAAAGCTGGTATATCATTGGTTAGACCTACTGCCATTGTCGTGGCTTTCTGGTCTTCTCAAAAGAGATTCACATGATTCGTGAGATACTATATCTATATCTTACTAGCAATATTCAGGGGACAGAGAATTTACTTCATCAATGACTCTAAGTTGAATTACTTTCATGATTGTGGACCAACGGGTGTGCTAACAGGCCATACGAACCGAAATTTCAAATCTACCTCAAAACATTTATGCTGAACCTATGGAATTTTGTACTGAAAACGTGAATAGGAATGCCAAATTTGTTTATTTATACAAGCTGTTGGTGTGATGGAATGCTACTCTTTTTGTTCACAAATAAATTGTTTTCCTAAAGAAAGTAGTATTTTCTTTTGTGTTGCCTTGAGGTTACAACTCTTACCATTTATTTTTATAAGAACTTAATTATAGCACTGTCGACTAAAAGTTTGTTTATATGATTTATGTTAAAAAAATGCAATTCTTTTGCTTCACACAAATATAAATAACCTTTGTTTTACACTGATTAAAAATTTTCAATTTCCTACACACCTCCCACATCTTCTCTACTTGCAAGTTGCAACCCACTCTTCCCTCCAACGTTGGCACAAATATTGGGTTATAAATGCAAACTAAAACAGAACAAATTTGGTTATAAATGCTCTCAATAAATAATAAACTAAACATCAATTAAGTCTAGTAAATTCATAATAAGTTCCCTGAAAAGCTAACATAATGAGTTACTAAATAAAAACATGCCCACCACTCTTGATTTCATATTTCCTAGCATTTCTGGACACATCAAGCAACAGTAGAAATCCTGTCAATTAAGATTTTAAAATCGATGTCGGGGTAGTTGGAATTTGTTAGAAATAATAAAAGTGAGAGACCCTATGAGAAGGTCTAGGTTATTGTGTGATAATTATTGCGATTTGTGGAGTTGAATTTTGAATTTTGCATAGTTTATAGTTTTCAAAACTTTTCGACCGGTAGTCGATGGCTACCATCGATGTCGACCGCCTTTGGCTCAACATTTTATTAACTAGAGTGTGGTTTCAGCTGGAAATCTAAATTTTTGGGAATTTCTATGATTGGGATGTTTTGGATCTAGGTCAGCATATTTATGTTACATAAGTTAAATTGTGAAGAACTTATGTCTAGAAATGATGTCTTTCTCTTTGCATATACAAGGAGTCTTAGAGTCAATTATGGTTAACGGTAAGAATTGGGGCTACGTTTAAGAGGAGCTGAGGTCCAAAACGGTCAAGAATATTAGGTGAGATGTATAACAGCCTGGCTATTTATTTCAAAATTTTTAGTAAAAAATAAAAAATGAATTTAACTTAAAAAAAAGTGTTATTTGGTTTCCCAAATTTTGAAGATTTTATTTACCTAATTTCAGCTTTTACAAAGATCTTTTTTCGAAGTAGTTTAACTAAAAATACAAAAATATTATTAAATAAAGGATATTTTTGATTTCTAAAAATATTAATTAAAATTAATTATTTAAACTCATTTGGATTTTATTTAATTTTTGTGATTTTGGAGTTTAAAATCAATTGTAAAATTAAAAGTATTTTCAGTAAAAATTTAATACCAAAAGTAAGTTGGAAATAATTTTCTAGGTCCGAATATCTCTAGGGATTTGTGTACATTTTTCCGAATTTAATTCCCTCTTTTAGTTTGGACTAGAGTAAGAGTTATTAAAAGTTCTATGCATTTGAGGTCAAAACAAGTTTATTTTATTTAATTATCTTGCATTTTCAAGAATTTTTAGGAATTTGTTGAGATTTATTTGAATTTTTTTGCTATTTTTAAGCTTTATTTCTCTTTCTCGTGATTTCAAAATCAAAACAAAAATTTAATTTTAAACAAATCGCCCTCATCCCGGACGACATGTGGATGGTCCTGATCGCCCATGTCGTCACCGAGCTCATCTCGTGCCTGCACTTTCCCTTCTCTTTTTCTCTCCCTCTCTCATTTGCCGGTGGGCCCGCCCCACCGCCTTCTACCTCCATGCCCCTTCCCCTTCCCCTACACGGCCTCCGCCATGGCCATCGGCCGATGTCCGCCTCTTCCCGCCATCTCTTTCTTTCTCGAGCGCCGCTACCCTCCTCCCACCCGCTCTCTCTTCTCTCCCTCGTCGACACCGACCCCACTCCTTCTTTCCTTCCTTCCTCTTCTTTTCCTACACGCCATTGTTGCTCACCGAGCTCCCAATTGATCATCCCTATCATTTCTTCGTGCATTTATGCAATCAAGAACACCTCTTCACTACCGCACTCACCCTCATCTGATTCCCCCTCTTTAAACCCCATTCCTGCCACTTTTACTCCCGACGCCATTAACTCGGACGAGCAATTACTCACCCGAGCCGCTTCTACTCCCTATAAACCCCTCCTCAAGCATGCCTCGCTCACCTCACATCTCTTCGTGCTCCACCTCCTCTCCGTGCCCAAGCTCTCCCTCATCGCATCTTCTCCTTGAGCTCCGGTGGAGCTACTGCAGCAATTGCTACCGCCTCGGTGGTCTTCGTGCCCCACTAATGCCGCCAACAACTTCTCCATGTCTTGGTGATTACCCTCAGCCCCTCCGTTCAGCTCCTCCGTCACCGAGGCGCCGTCGCACTAGAGACCTGGCACCAACCGCCGCTGCTGCACGCCGCCAGCCATCATCAATCATTGCCGAGCACCGCCGAAGGTATCCTCGAACTCCCCAATGTCTCCTCTCCCTTTTGCGCCACACGCGTGGTCGCCGCCGTGCTCCCCAACACCGCTGACCATTGGGTCCCATACGCCACCCGTCGATGAGGCCACGTTAGCGCCAAGTCGACATGGCAGGCGACGTTGTCGCCACGTGACGCCGTGTGTGCCACCTCAATGCCAACAAGCCACACGGGCGCCACATTGTTTCCCTTCCACCTCAGCCGCCTGCCGGTCCATGGACCCAGTCCACGAAAAGACAGGCCCACTTGTCAGTCTGGCCCGAAAAGTCTAATCCAGGGCTGATGTCATTATGATATCATAATTCTATTTTTTCGTAGAAAAATAAATCCAACCAAAAATTCAAATTCCTCACGATGAGATAAATCAAATTTTCAATACAAAAAATATTCACAAAATCAGCTTTTTCCTTTTTCTTTAGTTTAAAACTTCGAAGCTCAGATTTCTTCATCTTAACTCGATTGGACCCGTTTAAATTTCTAAATTCATCAAAATTCCAATCTATCCATTTATGTCATCCTTTTGAATATTTGAAGTTTAGTTGGTAATCCCAAAATTTAAATTCCAAATTCCAATGTCTAGTTTATTTTCAAAGCCTCAGTTCCATTCAAAATTGTCATTTCATGTCCAAAATTCAATTTCAAATCTTGCAAAATACAAATCTCAAAAAATATTTGTTATATTTTTTGGGGTCGAACCAAATTTTTCTTAGCCTTTCTCCCCTTTTCTGGAAAAATACAAATCTCCAAAAAATATAGTCGTTCTATTTTTTTTGGGTTGAACCAAATTTTTCTTGGCCTTTCTCCCCTTTTCTGGAAAAAATAACATAAAATAGTAAAATTCCCGAAGGAGTCACTCGTCCTATCATTGCTCTAGAGCTAGAGCTCGCTTAACTTTGGCATCCTCGTGAACCCTGGTGCCGTCGTTTCTTTTTATTTTTCTGACAGCACGCCCACTTCTTTTCTACTAGTCTTCTTCGTTCTATACGCTTCTTCTCCAGCCGAATTCTCTGCTGCTACTCTATACTCTCATTTCTCACACCAAGAACCATAGTAAACCATGCATGCATGCTAAAATTAATTCTTCCCACCAAAAATTAAATGGTAGATTACTAGGCAGCCAACCTTTATTTCGTCGTAATGGTAGATTACTCCTGCACTATGAAATGAATTTCCAAATAAGACTAGTAGTTCTAATCTAAAAATAGTATTACTAGTTGGTATTCAATAGAAGTTACATCAGTACATACCATCAGAGAGATTGAGCGCACTTGTCAGTTAATGTATGAGGCAGAGATTAGGTTTGCGACTTTGAGGCCAAATTTTAGTTGATCAGTTTTCGAATGAGCCAATCAGATCTTAACCTCGCGCGTAGATCAATGATTTTTGCTTTTGGGGATGAAGCATTGAGGAGGTCAGACTTGGTGCCAAAGAAGAGCCTAAAATGGATAAAGGAAGGGATGAAAGTAACAAAGGAAAACAGGGAGAACGGGATGAGAGAGTAGGGCGATGTTGGGATTGAATCGCTCAATCATCTCTCTTGTCACTCTAGATAAACACATATAGAGGGAGACTAATACAATATTGAGATTGAGTCACTCAACCTTTTCTATTGCTACTATTCTTCATTCAATTTAACAGGAATTACATGGCTTAAATAAGCCTCATGCACACACACGACATTCACGTACCCACTAATTCCACTAACTTGGCCTATTCTTATGCCTCGAATCTCTCCACGATCCGCATGAGATCACTTCTCACGGCCACGACCGCTCCACCGACTTCCCTCATACTTGAATGCTCCGACTTCTACAAAGTCCTTCCGAGTACCGATTGCTACGGTGTTCTTCCGAGTATAGACGCAGCAATGCTTTCGGCCACTATAGTACCTATGACGCTACGATGCTCGTACATTGTCGCACGACCATGTTGCCACGACCATAGCACCACGATCACGTTGCCACGACCACATCTGAGCACACGATTAGGTTCTCAAACTTCTGACTGCTGCTTCGACCACTGCGCATCATCTCAATGCTACGACCTTGGCATATCAACTCGAAGCTTCGACCACGGCTTCTTGCATACTCGGAGTCTTTGACTGCCTTTGTACTTAAAGTCTTTGACTCTGACTACCATAGCTTTGATTGCTACTTCGACCGCGACTTCGTCTGTGGCTTCTGCCATGGCTTCGACCACTTCTTCGGTCGTGGCTTACAAATCATCATGATTAATTCTAACATTCTCCTCCTTAATCTTAATATGTCAACTCACCGATACAAATTACCCACATCTTCTTGCCGACGCAGAGTTTTGTTCTAGCCACATGCAGTGGCCTTCTCTTCACACGACTCATAGCAGTCTCGCACCATTGTTCGTGCATGTCTTCATCTTGCAGCGGCGATGGCTTCACACCACTGCCTTTGACTTCATGTTAAAACTTCACACAGCAGATTCACACTGCTGTCGTTGTCGGTCTCACACCGACTTCTCCTCACAACAGTATCACACCACCATTGGCGCTGGCATCACACCGACTCTTCCTCGTTGTAATGGCCTTCGCCACCGCCAATTTCTTCTAGTGCCACACACTACTAAATGCAAAGGCCTATACAACACGATCACTACATGCAAAAGACTAAATTAAACATGCAGATATAAACTTTGTCAAGATTAGTATCTAACAAATGACCACACTTCACGAATCTTCATAGAATAATTGGCTCATCATCACTCGAATGTCACAAAGTAGCGCTTTCTCCTCCTTTCCTTTTTCTTTCAACTCCTTTTCTTTCTTAGGGCACTTGTATGCGAAGTGACCAAACTCTTGGTAGTTATAGCACACCACCTTAGTTTTGTTGAATTTTCTTCGACCACCACTACTAGTGCTGCCGGAGGAGCCCTTGCCATTTCACTTCGATGACCGAGCCTCCCACTCGGCCTTGGTGAGAAGCAAATACTCTTTGTCCCCCTTCTTGTGCTTGCGTATCCACTCCTCGTACGCTTTGAGGTGGCCAATCGCCTCCTCAAATGGCATGGTATTCACACCATAGAATTGTTCAATTGCAACAACAACCTTCAAAAACTTGTTAGGACCCAAATCGAGCAACTTCTTGATGAGTACGGTGTCCTCCGTGATGGTGCCAAGACCATCGAACTTGCTCGCTAGCCAACCGATCTTGCCGGAAACTCATCGATGGAGTCACTTTCTTTTATGCTAGGGCCTCGAATTCATTTTTCATGGTCTGCAGTTGCGGCTCTTCACTCGATCGATGCCAAGATACCTCATCTTCAAGCTCTCACACACCTCATTGACTATCTTCTTCTTGGCAACTTGGTGGAGCACATTCTCGTGAATGGCTTGGAAGATGCACGCTAGTGTCATCTTGTCCTTCCTTCTTTCCATGACCACTCCGACCATGGGTTCGATTGCCTCCCAGACGTCATGTGCCTCCATACATACCTCCATCTTGATCGCCCGGTTGAAGTAGTCGGAGGAGGAGAGCATTGGTCTTGGAGAGATGCCTCCCTCCTTATTGACCATGTTAGTGTTGTTGCCGTTTGCTCGGTGGTGGACATCATGTTGAAGCGAAGGTACTTACGCATACACAAAAATGAGAACTCAGGCTCTAATACAAAATGTTAGGATTGAATCGCTCAATCCTCTATTGTCACTTTGGATAAACTCACACAGAGGGATACTAATACAATGTTGGGATTGAATCACTCAATCTTTTCTATTGTTACTCTTCTTCATCCAATTTAATAGGAATTACACGACTTAAATAAGTCTCATGCACACACACCGACTTCCACGCACCCCACTAACTCCATTAATTTGGACCTATTCTCATGCATCCAGAATCTCTCCACGATCCGCATGAGATCGCTTCTAATAGGCTACGATCGCTCCATCTTCCGACTTCCCTCATACTCGAATGTCTCGACCGCTATAGAGTCCTTCCAAGTATCGATCGCTACAGTGTTCTTCCGAGTACATACTGCTATAGTGTTTTCAACTACTACGGTACCTCACGATCGCTGCGGTGCTTCAGATATCTTCTGCACGAACACGTTGCCACAACCACGGCGCCATGATGATGTTGCCATGACCATGTTCGAGCACACGACGGGTTCCCAACTTCCAACTGCTGCTTGACCGCGGCTTTGTCGTGGCTTTGGCCACGCTTTTGACCACTGTTTCGACCATGACTTACAAATCATCAAGATTAATTCTAACATGCGATAAGAGGGAAGGTGAGATGTAACTATGGACTTTGGAGCCTCTTGGATGTCACAACTGATTTTAGTTGGCTAACAGAATATTGGTCCCCAAAGAGACCAAATTTTGGTGGCTATTGAATTTGCCTTCACTTCACCATGGTTTGAACATGCTCTGTTCTCTTGTGTGAATTTTTTACTAATGCAGTAATGCAGGTCAAATTTTCAGATTTTTTCTAGTTTGTTTGATATTTCAATTTATTAAGTTGCCGTGCACGGAATAGTGACGACATTGAGCTTGTCAAGTGTAGTAAAATGGGCAGAATTTCGTGTGTTGAATATCCATACCGTATTGGCTCCTTCATTTATCTCATTTTGTTCAAAAGTTATCTCATTTTCTCATAGACTGCCGCGAAGCTTTGCCTTAATTTTCACGTTCAAAGGAAACAGATACATCATCTTGTCTTGGCTTTGGCTCGCAAATCGGGGAAGATGTTCTAATCCCAACCATATATTGTATACTGTGTGCCTCTTTACTCCACAGACAAGCAAAGAATATGATTCATTCTCGCTTTAATTAGGAACGGGAAAGCAACGTAGCCAAGCCAAATGCCTAAAGCTCGTATATCATTGGTCTTCTCTGAAGAGATTCACTTTGATTCCTGAGATACTAATCTATCTATATCTTACCAGCAACATTCAGGGGACAGAGAATTTACTTCATCAATGACTTTAAGTTGAATTACTTTCATGATTGTGGACCAGCGGGTGTGCTAACAGGCCATATGAGCCGAAATTCCAAATCTACCTCAACCATTTATGCTGAACCGGTCGAATTTTGTAATGAAATACGTGAATAGGAATGCCAAATTTGTTTATTTATATAAGCTTTTGGTGTTATGGAATGCTACTCTTTTTGTTCACGAGTAAATTTTTTCCCTAGAAAAGTAGTAGTATTTTGTTTTGTATTGCCTTGAGGGTACAAATCTTACCATTTATTTTTGTAAGGACTTAATTATAGCACAGTCGACTAAAAGTTTGTTTATAAGCTTTATGTTAAGAAATGCAACTCTTTTGGTTCACACAAATACAAATAACGTTTGTTTTGCACCGATAAAATTTTCAATTCCACAAACCCCACGTCCTCTACTTGCAAGTGTCAACCCACTCTTCCCTCCAACATTGGCTGAAATATTGGGTTATAAATGCAAAGTAAAGCAGGAAAAAATTGGGTTATAAATGCTCTCGATAAATAATAAACTAAACATCAATTAAGTCTAATAAACTCACATAATAAGTTCCTAAAAACTCACATAATGAGCTGCTAAATAAAACATGCCCACCACTCTTGATTTCATATTTCCTAGCATTTCTAGACACATCAAGTAACGAGTAGAAATTCTGTCAGTTAAGATTTTAAAATCCATGTCAGGGTAGCAGGAATTTGTAAGCAATAATAAAAGCAAAGCAGAAAGGAACCAAGGTACCTCTAAAGTCCAAACAATGTACTTACGCAGGTGATCTGGGTAACAACCGAAGCCTGTCACAGGGTATAGGAACCAAGTACCTCCAAACTGTACTAACGGCAATGAGAAGTTTATTGGGACAACTTCTGAGCTCCCCTCAGATATACGAACTGCAATTTTGCAGAGACGGTTTAACAAGGGAGCTGCTCATCATCAGGATATTAAGTCTTTGCTTCTAATTAGGTCATGTTAGTATTTGCTTTTAAAAGCTGTTTTTCTATAGTAAATAGCTTTTAAATGTAAATGTCTTTTAAAACGGGTCTACTAGTCAATTGTAGTACACACTATAGTAACTTCGTTATATCGGCTAAAATTGAATGCGAGTGTCTCTCTGTAGCTTTTCTACAAGCTTTTATTATTTATAAGTAAAAACCAAAAACTAAAACCAAAAACTAATCTGACAGATCCGTCGTAGAATGATAGGTAGAACGATAACTAAGGCCCGCTCGGTTGGGCTGAAAAATAGTGGCTTATGACTGAAATTATACTGTAGTCGGAAGAAATTATACTGTAGCTGAAAGTAGTTTATTTGGCGTAATTAAATTTAAGAAAAATAAAAATAGAAAAAATATGTTAGCTCATTACGGACAATGTAAACAAATACGGGAAAAAAGAACCGGAAAAAATCAAAAAAATAAAAGTTCAAAAAAGACGAAATTTATAAATAGTGAAAAATAAATCAGAAACTTAAGCCAAAATAAGCAGGCCTTAGTCTTACTTCTAATTAAAGGTCAGTGGTAGAATGATATGAAGTCCATACATAATGTGTAACGGCAACACTCAAAACGAGGTTGTTTCAGCGATTTCACCCCGCGGGCGCAAAGACTACTGCAACAAAAGACGCCGCCTTGTCCCTACTCCTTGACGAATCAGCCTTTTTTTTGTGTGAACAAGCGACCGGTAATGATGGGGGAATCCAAGGACAACTGCTCTCAACTCCAGCCACAAGCAAATAATTATTCGGGCACGCTTATGCTTTATAGAAAGTAAAACCAATGCCAAAAGAGTAGGGGAAGCTTAGTTCCAAGGCACTGATACAACAAGAGATTTCATTTGAACAGCTCTGTGCTTTGCTAGAGCTGAGCGTCTGGTATATGTCAAGTGGTCTCCTGGGAACTCTCTTCCTCCCGGTTGCTGGGCTACTAATTGACGAGGTACCAGAAACAATTCAGTGCTTTGATTTGCATTTTGCCAACTCTGTTCTGTTAACGAAATTTTTTTATGTGTTGGTTTGACATTGTCGAACAACAAACATGACATGCTGTGCAGGAATTGGAGGGATTTAATGGGTTAGATTTACTGCCATCTTCGTTCAAGGCCGGTTTTCAATAAAGACATCATGGTGGATTTGCAGGTACTCTCTCGTGCATTTTATCATCTCTTCACCAATCGGGTGCTTCGGTTGTTTGGCAAATTTCAGTGCACGTTACTGTTTTGTGATGGCATATGCTATTTTCTACACGAGTTGGTAATTCACAACAAAGCATGTACTGAACCTTTTTTTTTAATACTAGCTGAATGTCTGTACATTATTATGGATTAAAAAACATCATACTACATTTTCTAAAACTCAACGATTAACTAAAGCTATTGTGACCATCAGGTAATGGAACCACTTTTGCTATCACTTTGTAATCGTTTGTCGAACTAGCCATTGCTTAGTATTGACCAATGGCTGCTCCTACAACACCAAGCTCTGCTTTTGGCTTCTATGCACCCATCTTGTGCGTCTTCTTGCCACATCGATTGTCACATTGGACCACCACATCGAGCGCCATGCTACTCCACCCAAATACTGAAAACTGATTTATAAACCAAATAGACCATTTGGTCTGTTTAAACAATCCACATTACAACTTGAAAAGGTAAATTCATTTTTACTTCAAAAAATGACTTTGAGATCAATCAGAATGAGCATTCAAAACACAACAATTGCATACCTCTGTTATATAGAGTGAAGCTACTGGTGGACCCAATCCCATCCCTGTTCCAACCAAGAATCTTCCGAAAAGCATACCCTCCACACTACTGGTGAGAGCACTACAAAATGTTTCAATCTCAATATGGCAGAATATTACAGAAGCATATGAATGATCTGTGTCTAAATTATAAATAAATACAGATAAGACATTTAAGGAGTGTTCATTAAAGTAAGTTTGATACACTTCCATTTTTGTACATCAATCATCACAAGAATCTTAATCCAGCAGGAGTGCAACTAACAAAGCAAATCTTAATAAAGAACTTGAGAAGGCTACAGAGTGCTTGCATTTTACTCAGAAATGTTATAGGGAAGGACCATCACATTTATATGCTATGAAAGTCAAAATTCCGAACTGCTAATCAAACGATGCATTCACCAATAAATGTGCAACTAACAAAACAAACCTTAATAAATAACTTGCGAAAGCTACAGAGTGCTTGCATTTTACTCTAGAAATGTTATAGGGAAGGACCATCACATTTATATGCTATGAAAGTCATAATTCCGAACTGCTAATCCAACAATGTATTCACCAATAAATTACTGGTTGCTGCTCCATTAACACCCCCTTTTTTTAGTGCTCCCATCATCCAAATTTGTGGCATTTGTACAGCACCAGTGTCACATTAATGTAAGTCTTGATACTTCCATTTTTGTAACATACCAATCTCAATACTCTATGAGTGCAATAAGAAAACAAAGCTTATTAATAACCTGCAGAAAGTATACTCTTCAGTCTCTTTCTTGGTGGCTAGTCAAAGTCAGTTTAAATTTAACTAACTTTTACAGTATTGTTCAATGCTGTAATGTCCACATGTCATGTGGCACTACTAATTGTTAGTCGCTGGATTCTTGCTCTTGGTGATAGCAAGATCCTTACTCTCATCGAGAGGATGACACTTGGAGATGGGGCAATTTTCTAGTTTTATTTCTCACACAATGCCATGCCAACTTTGAGGGGTTGGGGATACAAATTATAGGTCATTAACCACCAAGCATATGATAAGATGCTAGTCTAAGATGCTGTCCTAGATGCTAGTCAAGATGCTGTCCTAGATGCTAGTCAAGATGCTAGGACACTTGTCCTAAGATCTCTCTGTCCTAAGATGCTTGTCCTAAGATGTCTGTCCCAAAAGATGCTAACAGACCAATCAAGGATCTTTGTCCTTGAAGGCGACAAAACCACCATGTCTTGCAGACCCCACAAGCACCGAGCAAACACGAGACTTATCCATCACTCTCCCCCTAAGTCTTGTGTGTCTCCTTGTGAGGAATCTGAGCCATCCATTCCTGGCGCGAAGTTCCTGGAACTTGATCCGCCAAGAGACTTGGTCGGGAAGTCGGAAATGGTCTTGGGTGTTGATGTAGTTGGCGAACACTCCCTTCATCCGTGCAGCTTCGATGAAGTGATACCTCACCTGGATGTGCTTGCTGCGCTAATGGAAGACAGGGTTCTTCGCCAAGGCCAAGGCGGACTTGCTGTCCACCACGAGCTCATCGCCTCCGCTCTCCAAGGAGATCGCCAAGCAAGCCGAGCCACCACGAGCTCGAGTAGAAGCGGTAGTGGCTGCAATGTACTCGCCGCAGCTAGACAAAGCCACCACCGCCGCTGACCGATCGCCACCTGATCGGACACTTGCCGAGGAAGTACAGCGTCCCGCTGGTGCTCTTGCTCGTGTCGATGTTGCCGGCGTGGTCGCTGTCGCTGTACCCGATGAAGTGCGCCGCGCCGGGGCACCTTGGGTAGTGCAAGCCGTAGTCGGAGGTGCCCGCGACGTAGCGGAGGATCCTTTTCACGGCCTGCTGGTGCTCCGTCGTCGGTCGCTGCATGAACCGGCTGACGTAGCCGACGGCGAACGCCAAGTCCGGTCGCGTGTGGACAAGGTAGCGAAGGCTGCCCACAATGCGCCGGTACTGCGTCGCGTCCACCTCCTCCGCCGTACTCTCACGACTCAGCTTCAGCCTCTCCTCCATAGGAGTGTGGGCTGGGTTGCAGTCGGTGAGGCCGCCCAGCTCCACGATGCGCTTGGCGTAGGCAGTCTGGCGAAGAGATGCCGGAGCTGTCCTGGTGGACCTCGATCCCGAGGTAGAAGGAGAGGGGCCCGAGGTCGCTCATCTGGAAGGTGGCCTTCATCTCCGCCTTGAATGCCTCGATCTCCTCCTCCTTGGTACCGGTGATCACAAGGTCGTCGACGTAGACGCCTATCAGCAGGGCATTGCCTCCCTTGCCTCGCCGGTAGACCGCGGCCTCGTGAGCGCTCTGCTGGAATCCCATTTGCTTGAGGGTGGAGTCCAGCTTGGCGTTCCAAGCTCGCGGTGCCTGCCGCAGCCGTGAGGGCCTTGCGCAGCGGAGGACCTTGCTCTCCTTGCCGGGGATGATGAATCCCGGCGGCTGGCGGACGTAGACCTCCTCCTTCAAGTCGCCGTTGAGGAAAGCAGACTTGACGTCCATGTGATGGACGCACTAGCCCTCCTGGGCTGCGAGGGCAAGGAGGAGACGCACGGACTCCATCCGTGCAACAGGCGTGAAGGCATCGTCGAAGTCGACTCCCTCTTGCTGGACGAAGCCACGTGCCACGAGGCGCGCCTTGTGCTTGATCACCTCTCCAGCCTCGTCTTTCTTGAGCTTGAAGACCCACTTGAGAGAGATGGCGTGGTGGCCGACTGGAAGATCGGCCAGCTCCCACGTCTTGTTTTGCTCGACGGCGTCCATCTCCTCCTGCATCGCGGCACGCCATGCCGCGTCTCTCTCCGCCTCGGCGAAGGAACGAGGCTCGCCGTCGTCCTGTGCGAGGTGCAGCTCCGCCTCGAAGTCGCGCTGCGCCAGTTCAGGGACCGGCTGCTCGCCGAGGAGGTCGTCCACGGTACGGTAGCGCAGAGCTCGCCGCCGTGGTGGCGTCGATCGATCCTCGTCGTTGGACAGTGGTGGCGAACTCCCGTCGCGCCGCTCGTCGTGGGCGAAGCTGCCGTCTGAGCTTAAAGGAGTAGGTTCCGTGTGGGAGAGCGGCGTGGCGGCGGTCTTGGCGGTGGACTCGCCGAGCACGTGGGCTTGCCGAGCTGGCGGTGGTGAAGGACTCGTCGGAGGTGGTGGCGAACGAGGCGGTGGGGTAGGCGAGCTCGGTGAAGACGAGCTGCTGGCTCCCCCCGCCTCCTCGAAGTGGACGTAGTCGACGATGAAATCGCTGGTCGTCGGAGTCGAGCCGTCATCCACCATCTTGCCCCACGTCCAGCCTCGCCCTTCGTCGAACACGACGTCACGCGTGATGCGCACGTGCCGTGTGGCAGGGTCGAGGACGCGGTAGGCCTTGGCGCCCTCCGCGTAGCCGATGAAGACCCCTGGCGTGCTCGGTCGTCGAGCTTACCGGCGTGGTTGAGCTCCTTGACGAAGGCCAGCGGTAGAAGACACGGAGGTGGTTCACCGTGGGCTTGCGCCCGTGCGGAGCCTCGTATGGTGTCTTGCCGTCGAGGGCCTTGGTGGGGGAGCGGTTGAGCAAGTGGACGGTTGCCGTTCACAGCTCTCTCCTCGCCGTAGGTGTCGTCGCCGAATCGCACCATCTTACGCAGCAGTGTTGAGACGGAGAGCAAAGTCATAACGCCCTCACCGTGCTTGAAGGCGTGTTCTCCCACCCTTGCGTAGTGACCGTAATGTAGATTTGCGGGAGCGGTCAAGCGAGTTCTCCCACTCCTTGCGTAGTGACCGTAATGTAGATTTGCGGGCGCGGTCGCTTGCCGTCGTCTTTGCAGCGATGGCGTCCCAAGCCTCTTTGGCGATCCGCTTGTTAGTAAGCGAGAACGCATCTCGGGCGGGCTGCGGCGATGAGAGCATCCGGCGCCGTCGATCCTGGTCGTAGTCGGCGTCGCCGTCGGACCGCATCCCACATATGCCGCACTGAGCTTTACCCTCATCACCGCAGCCCACTCGGCGTAGTTGGTCTTGGTGAGGGTAGGCCACCGTCGCCGGGCCGACGTCCTGACGACGACTGGTACTCGTGGTGACCACGGTGCAACCGGGAGAGAGCCGTGTCGCTGTGAAGGCCGCGCTCTCCGTCGACCCGCGTCGCCGCCGCCGTCGTGCCTCCTCCAGAGGCCGCCCGCGGCGCGCCGCTTATCTCGGGCTGCCACCGCGCTCGTGGGCGTCTTGCGGCGCCTTCTTCGCGCTTCGCCCTCGCGCCTCCTTCTCCAGCAGCTCAAGGTCCGCGTTGGCGCTGCCGGAGAGATGGAGCTTTGTTGTTGCTAAGCGAACCTCGACCTCCACTCTCGCCGCGCGCGCATCTGCCGCCGCCGCCGCCTCACCTCCGCTCTGCCGCCGCTCCCCGCCCGCCGGCCTTGACGCCCTTTCCGCCGCCGCAGCGGCCTGTGCCGCCGCTCGCTCGCGTTCCTCTGCCACAGCGAGTTCGGCTTCCTGCCGCCGCCGCGTGCTCGAGGCGACCGAGCGCTGAGACTGTCCTGCGGACATGGCGCGCCACCGGGGGACTGCTGCGTGGAGAGAGAGCTGCCTCTGATGAGCTGCTGCTCGTCTGAACGGGGAAGAGTGAGCAGAGGCAGCCGGAGCTGCTGCTGCTGCTAGTTGGGGCTGCTGCGAGGCTGGAAGCGACGCAGAGAAGGGATTGAGCAGGAGATGCTCGGGGCTACGAGATAGTACAGCTCTGATACCAATTGTTAGTCGCTGGATTCTTGCTCTTGGTGATAGCAAGATCCTTACTCTCATCGAGAGGATGACACTTGGAGATGGGGTAATTTTCTAGTTTTATTTCTCACACAATGCCATGCCAACCTGAGGGGTTGGGGATACAAATTATAGGTCATTAACCACCAAGCATATGCTAAGATGCTAGTCTAAGATGTTGTCCTAGATGCTAGTCAAGATGCTGTCCTAGATGCTAGTCAAGATGCTAGGACACTTGTCCTAAGATGCTGCTGTCCTAAGATGCTTGTCCTAAGATGCTGTCACAAAGAGATGCTAACAGCCAGTCAAGGATGCTGTCCTTGAAGGGCAGCAAAACACAAGCATCAGGCAAACACAGAGACTTATCCATCACTAAGCTCCTCACCCAGTCAGACCAACCTATAAATTCCCTGATGACAAAATGATAGACCTAATGCACCTGATATAGAGTAGTCCTACACAACTGTTGCAGGACAATCACATCCAATATTCATCACCTACCATACTATGTCTATTTCCGAAGTTTTGAGGAGTGAAGAAATACATGGGACTAATCAACTCTGATTAGAGGCAAAATAAGAATATCACTTCAACCATTGGTAAAACCACCATTCAGTAAAACAAAGGCAAGTTGTTCAGCTCACCATCTTGATCTCACTTGCACATTTTCGATTGTAAAGATATCCAACGATTCTGAAGGAATCCGAACATGATGTATATCTTGTCCAAAATGATTCAGTGGAAGAATTCCAAAAACACACAAAAGGGCAGCTAGGGAGAAGATGCGTATGCTGTTGAAAAACAAATGTATCAACAAGCAAATTTGGCTATTGGGATTAAACAAATAGGGGAAAACAAACCTAAATTAATTTCTAAAAATTAAGACAGGATGTGCAATTATGCACAACAGCAAGTCAAGAAGTTCTGTTTTAGATGCAGCATCATAGTTATAGGTTTTCTTCTTCTGATTCATATCCCATATAGCCATAGGTGTTCAAAAAGTCAGCAATGACATACCGACTTCTATTGGAACCAGCATAATGATACAAAGGGATACATGGAAGCTATGTTGATTGGTGATCTGACAAGCATTGGCAATCATCATATATGAGATATCTCATGTTTTGTCCAATATAATGATATATGAGATATAAGCATTGACCTGTATAATGATAACACAGCACCAATGTGAAGTGATCATACTTCAATATCTAGTATTTTGGAAATTGTCTACCATTTTGCATGCTATATGCTTGACCTAAGTTAAGGTTGAGGATCTACCTAAGCTGATAGAATGTTTCCACAAACAGAAGAGCACTTAACTCTCATCTTTTATTTTTCTCACACAAAAATAGTGAGTCAAATCCTTCCTCTATACTAATCTGAATCGGCCCCTCACTCTCCAATTTAGAGAGGCTGCTATAGCACCAGCGGTCACATTGACAACCTCATCACTTCCCTCAATCAGTGGCATAGGGACATGGTGTAGATGCCCTTGCCTTGTCTTATTCATGGCAAGGACAGCGGCTGGGGCTCGTTGACACCATCCTTCACACGGAGGTGGAAGGCGGCGGCCGGCTTGTGACACGCATGCGAGGAGGCGCATGGTAGCAGCAGCTTGGTCCCATATGACTGCGGGACAAGCTTTGGCCCTAGTCCAATACAATGGCACCACAGAGGCAGCAATGGCAGGAGCATGTGCAGCAAGGCCATGGTGTCGAGATGCCGAGGTCATCGTGGGCACGACTTTGATTCAGAGATAATGATGATCTCGTGCACTAGTGCAGAGGCGACAATGTACCCATAGGGCATGGCGCACATGGAAGCATGTGGCATCTCGGTGGCAAGATCGGTGGCGTGCACGTGGAGACGCACACCTATTTCAATCTGTTACGGTGTGATGGCATGTATGCGGAGGCATACGCTTGTTAGCTTGGTCAGTGTACCGGCGCACGCATGGTCTAGCCGGTGGGAGAGGGAGCAGCCATATATAATAGTAGAAACTAAGCAATCTACTAAAAGAAAAACATCACCGAATAGTAGAATTGAAACTAGATCAAAGCAACATATCAGGAAGCGATAACTTTAGAGTGTTATCTTGTTGTAACGTGTTGTATGATCGAGGTCATGTTGCCAACGATCAAAGCTCTCAATACACAAATATAAATAATAGACATGAACACAAAGGTGCAGTCCAGCCTTCTCTTAACTTTATTGCTCTTTTGCTTGTAGCCTTGTGTGTACAATGAGAGCCCCTGCGCCCTCTTTATATAGACGAAGAAGGTCCCCTTCATACATAAATAACAAATATGGGACTAAACTATATAATGGGCCTTGTCAGCCAGCAACCCCCTAATGAGCCTTTGTTTAGATAAAATGTATACACATATCGGGCACTGGAACGAGCCCATATACAATATATCCAAGACTAGATGGACCTTCTAGTGGAAGGCGGCAGTCGGGTCATCATCGTGCATGTGAGGAGGCGCATGGAGGCAATGACTCCATCCTGTACAATGGTGGTGACAGGCATTGGCCCTAGTCCAACCCGACGGCACCGCGGAGGTGGCAACAGTGGGAGCTTGGGTGACAAGACCACAGCGTTGAGACGCCGAGGTCGTCGGGGGTATGATGTTGACATAGAGGTGATGTTGATGCAGCATCCCAGCAGCAAGGCCAGCGGCTTGCACGCAGAGGCGCACGCCCATTCCGAACTATTACAGTGTAGTGGCATGAATAAAGAGGCGTGCACCCGTTCCTATCTATTATGGTGCGGCAGCATGCACGCGTAGGCATGTGGTCAATGGCACGAAGATGGCTGCACTGGTGGCGTGTACATAGAGGCGATGCTCGTGGGCTTGGTTTGCGAGTTGGCGCACGCAGAGGCATGCACTGGTCCAGCTTGGCATGGTGGTGTGCATGTGGCAGTGTGTGCTAGTTGTAAGATTAAGGAGGCCGACTAGAGGGGGTGAATAGGCGATCTTAAAAATTCTCTTTCAAATAGTTTCCTTTTCTATTTGGCTAAACCAAGTATATAATGCGAAAACTTAACTCAAATTGATTTAGCACAAGTATGCCTAATTTAATTAAGTTCACCTATGTGCACATCAATTCTAAGGCTATAACAAAGTTTGCAATCCTAGAAAGACAAGCAATCAATTTAATTCTATGAATGTAAATTGAGCACAAGAGAACAAACCACAATTGACATGGCTGCATTTTACCGTGTTGTTTGGAAACTTGCTGGTCTCCCCTAGTCCATATTGAGGTAAGCCCAAATGGATTGGACCAACTCTTTGAATTAAGCCTTCTACCTCAAATCCACTAGTGGTAGCTCTTTCCCGCTTCGGGTAGGTGAGCTTCAACCTTCATAATTTTGTCGGGTCATCTCAAAACCTTCTTTGAGAAGATCACCGCGCATGACACCTCCAACATCGTCTAGGAGTCGGCAACCTCCAAGAACAATAAGCCAAGCCCCTCGCTTGACTCTCATCGTGTGCAATGAATGCACAAACTCAAGTGAATACGCAATCCACCTCTAGATGCAACACATGCAATCTAGAGTCTTCCTCCTTGCTCATAAGGTGCAACACTTGCACAATTGAGAGTAGGACCGCACATTAGCTCAAGGAAGTGAAATGGAGAGCCAAAGTCCTACCTCATCTAGCCACAAGGGGGTATATATACCCACCCCATAAAAACTAGCTGTTGGAACCAAAGGACCAGAAAAAATAGGATTTTTGGAAGTACTGGCGGCAAAACTGTGGTACATCCACTCCCGTCACATCGGTAAAAAACTAGCCGTTAGAAGCAAAGGACCAATCAAATCCGGTAGTTCCACTTTACATTTTTCGATAGTTCTGATCATCAGAAGTACCATTCCCACATGCGGAACCACCACTCTTGCGGGGAGGAGAAGAACACCACACATGTGTCTCTCTGGAAAAAATGTACCGCTGCACAGCCGGTAGTTCCGGACTTCAGAAGTACCGCTCACACAGAGCCGATAGTACCACTGCTAGTCGTACACTCACACAGAGCTGGAAGTACCATTCGTCGACTGCACTGGCCCATGACCTTGTTGGTCTCTGACAACATTGTCCGGTTTGACCACACAGGTCTCTGACTACGCTGGTCTCCAACCATGCTGATCTTTGATCATGTTGGTCTCCGACCACGTTTTTCGGTTTGACCACACAGGTCTTCGATGACAATGGTCTTTGACTATGTTGTCCAGTTTGAGCACACAGGTCTCTAACTACACTGGCCTCCAACCACGCTGGTCTCCAACCACGTTGTTTGGTTCGACCACACAGGTCTCCGACTACACTAGTCTTCGACCATGCTAGTCTCCACCACGTTGTTCGATTCGACCACACATGTCTCGATTACACTGGTCTCTGACAACACTGGTCTCTGACCACATTGTTTGGTTCGACCACACAAGTCTCTGACTACATTAGTCTCCAACCATGTTGATCTCGATCACACAGATCTTTGACCATGACGATTCCGACCACGTTGATCTGCAACTACACAGGTCATCGACCATATCAAACTTCGATCTTATTGGTTCGACCATGTTGGTGTTCTGACCACTTTGGCTCAACCACTCTGGTCTTCGACCACCTTGGTTTGACCACTCTGGTCTTCGACCGCGTTGGTTCTCGACTACATTGGTCTTCCGACCACTTTGGCTCGACCACTCTGATTTTCAACCACACAGGTCTTCGACCACCTTGGTTCGACCACTTCTGGTCTTGACCACGTTGGTTTTCGACCACACAGGTCTTCTGACCACCAACAAAAGTGGTAGTTCCATCATTACAAAGCCCATAGTTCCGTCTAGCGGTAGTACCACACACAATACTACGGTAGTTCCAATTGTCATGAGAAGTGCATATACTTCAACAGATTTTGAGAAATATATTTGCAAACTATAGTATCATGCATACAAGGATCAAACATAATTTGAAACAAGTTGCAAAACACATTTGCACACTTTTGGAATCATGACACAAGGATTAAATATGAGTTTCAACTATTTGCAAAACATATTTGCAAATATAAGCCTCATACTACAAGGAGTGAGAAACATGGACTTCAAACATTTGCAAAATACATTCGCAATATATAGTCCCATGTTACAAGGATTCAATACATGAGCTTCAACCATTTGTAAAACATATTTGCAAATACAAGCATCATGCTATGAAGAGCTAGAGCAGGTGAGGTTGAGCTATCAACACATGATGAGACTCAAGCTGCTAGATAAGACCCCTCTTAATAGTACGACAACATATACTAACAATCAGGTCTTCCAACCAAACACCAAGACCGGTAAAAAATAGGAACAAATCCTTAGCCCTAGCTAGTCATATCTTTGCCTTGAGCCATTATCTTGATATGCATTAATACATGATGCACCATTTGCTTAACTTGATGATCAATTTATGATCATCTCCTCTTGGACATGCATCAACTCATGATGCATCCTTCACTTGACTTGATAATCATCAACACATGAAGTCATCCCAAGTCATCCTTATTTTGTGGAACCTAATCTATTCATCCAACTCATAGAAAATATGAGTCCACAAACCAATTATCATTAATTACCAAACTTCACCATTAACTCATAATGGAGGGACTAGATTCTACAATCTTCCCTTTTTGGTAATTCATGACAACCTCAACAAATAATGAGATAGAAATTGAATTATGAGTATACAACATGTACACAACAATTATATACTTAGAATAAGCTTGTTAAGCAAAGTTTACTCATCCGGTTATCATTTAATCATAAACCATTAACACATAATGGAGGAACTAGATGACAACCCAATTATGAGTATATATGAACTACACAAACTATATATACTCAAGGGATATATTTCAATGCATACCTCTTATGGTTTTCACGTTTTCATCCAGATGAGATTAACTAATATCATAATCAATAAACAAGTTAGTCCCACGATTAGATTTGTCATTATCACCAAAACCAATTTAATGGAACTTAAACTTACACTAGTTCAACCAATAGGAGAGGAGCTGCGATGCATGATAGTAGAAACTAAATAATCTATGAAAAGATAAACATCACCGCATAGTAGAATTGAATCTACATCAAAGCAATGTACTAGGAAGCTCTACCTTTAGACAGTTATCATGCTAATAATGTCTTGTATGATCGAGGTCATGTTGCCAATGATCGAAGCTCTTAATACATAATTGTAAATAATAGGCAAGAATATAAAGATGTAGTCCTTACCTTCTCTCAACTTTATTGCTCTTTTGCCCATAGGCTTGTGTGTACAATGAGTCCCTTGCCTCCTTTATATAGGTGAAGGAGGTCCCTCTTTATACATGAATAACCAATATAGGCCTAAACTAGCTAATAGGCCTTATGGGTCAACAACTCTCTAATAAGCCTTTCTTTAGATAAAGTGTCCACACATAATCGAGCATTGGAACAAGCCAATATATAACATATACAAGACTAGATGGACCTTCTAGTGGAAAATGGAACCCTCCTCAGAAGAATGTAATGTCACAACCATGCAAGGTTCTTGTATGCAATGCTCGGGATTCCGGCCACCCGCATAGCTATCATGTCTGAGCTCCTTGCTGCGCCCACAAATGGGATGGGCTGGTCTGTGGAGAACTTGTAATGCCATTTCTTGCTTTCTAGCCATCCGATAAAAAAGTTAAATTACTAACATTATTAGCAACTACGTACACTAGTTTATTAAGCATAAGCACAATAATCAATAAATCTTGAACTATTTTAAAGAAGACATTTCAAGAAACTACATGTTGTTTGCCAAAATGTTTCTATTTGACAATGGCGGTAGTCACAGTGTGGGTGAACGAAAGCCTAAACTTTTTCTAACTTTTTTGTCTAAGGTATTCAAAGCTTCTTCACTCTAGTAGCTATTGAGAGCTACCAAGATCAGCGGCATGACACACACAATAGAAACTTACACAAAACTTGAAGCAAAACAAGGCAAGATAGGATGTTTGAAAACAGGGCTATAGCTAGTCAGACTGCAATGAGGAACAAGGTGTCTAACTGCACCTCACAACTAGAACAGAAGCATGAACAAGTCTAGACAAAAGCTGGTCTGACTGCATATTGCTAGCTAGTCTAACCATGCTAGAGAACCAACCACAACACCAAAGAGACCTAAAATACAAAACCAAGCCCAAGCTGGTCTAATTGCTAATTAAGAGCTAGTTTGATCATCGGCATAGCGGCTGTCTAATCGTAGCCTATGTCTAGGAACAAAGAAAATTGCACCTGATCTAAACCCAAATTGAACAAACTTTTAAACCACAGCTCCAATCACTTGAAACTTGAATATACAGCTAATCTAGCACCTCACAAACCTATTCCGGCAAGAGATTGTACAAGTGCACTCGAAAGCTTTGAGCTTTTTCTCTCAGAAGCCAAAGAGCACCAAAATGGGGCAACTTCAAGAACTTGCTATGGAGAGTGCCTAGATAGATGTAATCTAACTTCCAAGATGTTTATCTACCACTTACACGTCCTTCACAACCTGCAAGATCAAGAAGAAGGAAATACACAAGAAAAAACAACCATAAAGCAAAGCAAAAGCTCAAAGAATACAAGAACAATCACTTGAACGAATTTGGAAGCTCTATGTCCACAAATTTTCTCATGTTGTAGCTCTCACTCTCATCCTATTCGTGAGCACAAGACTCAAGGGACCCAAGTCTCTCTGTGCCCTCTCATCTCTTAATATAGGAGATGCATACCTATCCCTACCTCTCAAATCCTCATTTGAACCACTCAATGGATTTCATCCTACTTACACGTGGGCAAACCCGATAACCCACAACATAACAAGGTTTTGACTTAACACTTGAGAACGCTTTTCAAAGTGCTCTTCACTACAATTTACCGATAACACAATCCACTGCTCTTGTCCTCCTGAACTTGGTCTAAAACACCTTCTCACGAGCCACAATTTAGTGTCTCTTCACTTTTCCAGTATTGAGCCATTTACCAAAAACACCACAAACAATCTTTGAACCCTCGCACTGATCTGATTGTACCCTATGTGCCAGTTAGGTTGCACTCACCTAAAAATCAATTGACCAAAGTGCATGCCTAGTTTGACTAACCCTGTGGATCGGTCAAACCGCACTTGAAAATAATAAACTCTCCCAAAACCACACTTAGACATCGATATGATTGCAAGTCAAAGTCAATTACTCATCACGGGAGTGACCTCCACATGGTCCCATAGTTTTCATAAAGCCAAATCCTATCTAGGACGAGTAATGCTGGTACGGGACACCAAGGTCAATTAATCATCATGGGGGTGACCTTCACATGGTCCTACAGTATTCATAAAGCTGAATCATGTCTAGGATGAGTAATACTACTATCACCACCCACATGAAACGCAAATCTAATTTGGTTGCTAGATAAAATCACACAGATCATGGGACCTCTTGTAGGAGGTCCCTGTTGGCCCAGTTGATGTTTATAACCACTCAAAGTCATTTACAACCACATTATCTGTGGTTACGACCATGTTTTCTGTGGTTTGGACCACTCCTTCACTATTGTGAACATACCTGTAACCGAGTTACGACCACTCCGGTTTACGACTACGTTTTCCCGATCTACTCATACTCGTAGCCTTGTTATGATCAGCACATCCTCGTAACGACCACGCAAGCTTGTTATAACACATTCAACTTCAACCATGAACTCCTCCGCTCACAAACTTTGAATGCTTCCCGAGTACTCGGTACTCGATACTTTGAGTACGAGTAATTCCAATGCGCAACTCCTATGCTCCTCTTGCCTTCAATATGGTGGTGATAACACAAAAATAAGCTAAGAATACAAATCGATATTCCAGGGCACAAAAGCACTCCATTTTTCTATATTATCTCTTTCTCCTCAACTTCAGATCACAACCGATCGCTCTCTCGTTGGTTTTTTCTTTTCTTCTCAACTTACTACTTTACAAGCCTACCTCCCTCTACTTATATACGCAGTACATTAACTAAGACATGGAGACATCTAAGACACAGAGACCAACTCGTCTCATACAACCACATTGACTCACACATGTATACAGACTCGCCTCGTCTAAGAAATAAAGGAAACAAGATTATTTCCAACAATCATCCCTTAATCTTGTTTCTCCATTTCAACCATGCCGATATTCTCTTTTATCTTCTGCTTCTTCCATTTTACCTGTACTCCCGTGCATCGTTCTATCCTTGGTTGTCACTGCCATACCGTGTGTGTTTGCTCCACCCGAGCCTCACACAATCCAATGCTTGCTGTATCTCGCACCTGGACTGGACTCGTCCTCCCTTGCACGCCTGCCTGGGTTGGAGCACCTATTCAACCACTTTCTACTGCTCTTCCACACCAGGTACTCTCATCGACTTCTTGCTCATAATGCTCTTGCTGCCACTTTGCGCCCTTTATCTTCCACTGGTGCCATGCTGGCATCCACGCTTGCCCGCTCTTCCTCCACAGGCGCCATGGGTCACATTTTCCTTTCAAGTGTGAGACTTCAACATGCTCGTGGGACCTTCCTCTACCATCTGCAGCAAAAATTTTCCTTGATCGAAAATTTTCTTTTGCTCTATCTCCCATAGGAATGCACCGACCTTTTCCTTCAGTGAGACCCGTTGGTCCTAGTGATGTGTACCAACACCATTGTTGGTTTTGATCACGCAACCTCCAACCACTCTGTGCTCCAGAACCTCCGACCGCTGCATACCCTGATCCTTTGACTGCACCACTCGGAGCTTTCGACCGGTAGCACTTGAACGCTTTTGACTTTGTGCTCGAAAGCTTCTGGTTACTGAAAACTCCTCTGGTACTTGCATCTTCTCTGGATGCCTGGGACAGCTTGTGACGCCTCCTGTGCACTGCATGGTCAAAACCTTTCGAGTGTATGCACACCCCCTGTGCGTCCGACCTACTCTCCATGTGCACCCCTTGTGCATAGAATCCACGGCCTTGACCCAAGTCGCTGACTTCCATGCTTGGCGTAGTTATCCCTTAGGACTCGTCATGCTGACCACCCTCTCGAGCTTACTCTTTGCTACTGTCTGGCTCCTCCGGGCTGCTCTTCATACAAGCCGATATACAAGTTTTCAAGAAAATCAGGTACAATCGGTTCGGTGATCTTTTTACTTTCATCAACAGATCATTGTTCTTTGCATAGACATGCAAGAACTCATCCTTTAGCACCACCCTGCATCCTTCTGCTGTTGTCTGCCTAAGACTAAGTATATTATTACTCAGTCTCGGTATAAAATATTTTTAGACACCAACTTCTGATCGCCGTTCTTGCGTTGCAACAACATTGATCCTTTGCCCCTTATCTCAATCGTGGAGACATCGCCAAACTTAATTTTGCCCGAAATCTTCTTATCAAGCTCATGGAACATAGAGCAATCTCCCGTCATGTGATTGCAGGCTCCATTATCCAGGTACCACTAATCAGTGTGATCGATGTTGCCATCCTCCGTGCAAGTTTAGGAACTGTGTTCTTCTCGTTCAACATCACCATGCCTGACATCTCTTCAACACATAAGGAAAGAAGTAGTGCCGGCTCAACATTCTCCTCAGCATGGGTGAGGTTTATCTCCTCGTCCTTCTTGCTTTGGTAGTCCGAAGCGTAGTGATCGTACTTATCGCAGTTTAAACACTTTATGTGGCTGCGGCACTCCGACGCGTAGTGCCTATAATCATCACATTCCAACACTTGATATGTGACTTGTCACGTGATCTTTCACCACCACCTTGTCCGCGATCGTGTCCCTGACCATTCTTGTGACATCCTCCTTTCTCGACGCTGCTAAAGCCCTCCTTCTTTGTCTTCAAGTTCCTCGCTTCCCACTTGGTTTGGGTAAAGAGTAGCTTCTCTCCTTCATCCTTTGAGTGACGTCGACCCTTGAGTCAGTCGTTGAAGGTTCTAAGATGACTGATTGCCTTTGAGACTGACATTGTTTTGACATCACTGAACTGCTCAATCGTTTTGATAATATGGAGGAATCTATCAGGAACCGAACTGAATAGTTTTTTGACAATGTCGCCCTCTTCTAGCTTTGCACCGAGCGAACGAATCTCACCCACCAGTGTGGTGAGTTTTATGGAGTACTCGGTAATCGTCTTTGAGTCTCCCATCTGTAACTTGCTTAGTTGCCATTTGAGCACTTGAGCACGTGCCTTTTTGACGTGATACTCGCCTACTCGCATCTCCCTGAGTGCGATCTAGGATTCTTTCGCCATCTCCTTCTTGGCGATCAACATCATCACGTCGTCTAGCACTACTTGTGAGATGGCCACCATTGCGCCTTGATCTTTGTCACTGTCTTCATCTCCTTCAATCACTGACCATTCACCAAGTGAACACAAGATTTTTCGCTCAACATCGGGTATTGGATCAGGATCGAGATGCTTCTTGTCATCGGCTTGATGAGCACGCTTATCTTCGATGGATCGAGCTCGTTGCCCATGACCTTGATGAGCACTCCTAACTTCGATGGATCACCAGCATTGCTGGCCATCGCTTCATCCCCTTAGACTCTGATATCAATTGTTGGCCCAGTTGATGTTTACGACCACTCAAAATCGTTTATGACCACGTTGTCTGTGGGTTGGACCACTCCTTCACTTCTGTGCATATACTCGTAACCGAGTTACGATCACTCTGGTTTATGACTGCGTCTTCTCGATCTGCTCATACTCGTAGCCTTGTTACGATCAGCAGTCCTCGTAATGACTAGCCTTTCTGGTCGTACTCGTAACAACCACACCTTCAAGCTCGTTACGACTATGCTCAACTTCAACCACGAACTCCTCCACTCATAAACTTCGAACGCTTCCCGAGTACTCGATACTTCGAGTACATGTACTTCCGATGCGCAGCTCCTTTGCTCCTCTTGCCTTCGAGCATGGTGGTGATAACACGAAAACAAGCCAAGAACACAAATCGATATTCTGGGGCACAAAAGCACTCCGCTTTTCTGTATTCTCTCTTTTCCCTCAACTTCCAATCACAACTGATCGCTCTCTCGTCGTTTTTTTTCTTTTCTTCTCGGCTTGCTACTTTGCAAGCCTATCTCCCTCTACTTATATACTCAATATATTGACTAAGACACGGAGATATCTAACACATAGAGACCAACTCGTCGCATACAACCACACAGACTCGTACACGTATATGAACTCGACTTGTCTAAGAAACAAAGGAAACAAGATTATTTCCAACAGTCGCATGTTGTCATAAGCTGTTGGCCCCAATAGTATTAGGTTTTTTTGATATGTTTAGGCAAACTATGTGAAGTATTAGGAAATTTACTCTTTTATGAGGACATTTATTTTATTTTTGTGTTAAGTTCCTTCTTATTTAATTTATTTTTACATACATAAATTAATCCCATTTCAAAAATTAATTATGAATTTGATTTTGGTTAGAATTTGTTTTTAATGTGTTTAGCTTTATATATAATTACGAATAGCTTTTTACAAATATAAATAACTCTATCTAATTTTTCAGAAAAATATTTTCGCACAGAATTTTTATGCTTTTAGTTTTAATTAATGAAGTTCAATTCATCAAGTACTTGAAACATGAAAAAATTTCGCTCCTAGGATTATAGGGTGATACGGCACAAATTAGTGTAAATTGTTGGCCCAATCTTTCACGGTACAATCGTTAAGCAGCAGCCCAAAATTTGCTGGTAATGCGCAGCAAACAAACACAGAACAATTGATATAATTGCATGGCTGTATCCAGACTAAGCTTCAATCACTGTCTTCGGTCAGGAACAATCGCAGCAGCACCAATTAATTTCCCACGAAGCAATAACAGGAGTAGATGAAAAGAAAACACCTTGGGATGCCCAAAGACACAAAATCCTCTCCTGCAGCACACGGCCATAGTAATCGTGATGCAATTTTTCCCACAACCTGACAGGAATAGATTAATTGCGCTACAATTCCTAGCAACCTGCTGGCCCGTGCACGACAATGTACACGATCCAGAACAAAGGGATCAGTTGATTCAGTCTGCAAACTTGATCAGAGATCAAGCCAGCAAATCAATGATGAAAACCGTAGACCGGAATTCACAAGGACTACGAAACGCTGTATGCCCGCCAATACAGGGCGATTTTCTGGTTTTTCATTAGCTCAAAAATAACACGTCTGAGATAAAAGGGGAGCAGGCCCTAGCCTTTTATACCCAAAAACTCACGCACACCAGGACTTGATCGAGCCACACGGCGACTATTGGACCGACATTTGTAGATGAAAATTTGTTTCTAGTTGCATTCACCTTATCAGTCCATTTTCAATGGCATTCTCTTTTTGTATTTGATGTCATAAGACCAAACTAGATGGGCCGGACTATGGTAACCTTTTCTTTTTCTCCAATTATTAAGAGAGTTCCAGCTATTTTTGTTTCTTTTTATTCTAGAACAATTTTCCCTTATAGGATTAATTGGGAGCTTCTAGATACATTCTAGTAGTATGCATATAAACAGAGATAAACCTTTGTGAGGTAATTTTTTCACCATCATTCCATCCAATGCCCCTCCATGGAAAATGATTTTTTTTTAAATTCCCTGCACTCGTTGTGACACTTGAATTAAATGTTGTATGGATTCAAGTGAAATGTTGCCAAAGATATTTGAAAATACTGCATTAGTAAACAGTTACAATATAGAAATTATACTGCAGGATTTAACCAAGTAGTTGCAATGTTGCATCCGTTGCATTATTGTGCTTATGATTACTAGTGTTTATCTTGTGCTAACACATCTTAAATAGGGTTGTGGTTGTATTTTGTACAACTTATTCAAGTTCTTGTCCCAACCTAGGTTAGTTAGAATGACTATGTTAATATGGAGCAGAGGGAGCAAGATTGAAACTTTGAAAGCAATTTCAAATTAAATTACTGCACGGTGCAGCGTAGCAGGGCATTGAGTTGGAGCATCAAAATTAAATTACTGCACGGTGCAGCGTAACAGAAGGATCACCTCTTCGTACATACGTCGTCGTAGATGCAGCCAGACTAGTACTAGTGTAGTCCAACTGGTATTAATACCATGCCACGAGGAATTACCTCGGACAACACCTGGTCACACACGCGTTAAAATCGATGAACACCTGATGCTAGGAATAGCAGTGCTTTACATGCTGTAAATGCTTTTCAATTGACACTGGAATGACAGCTATGACCAACACTGAACTTTGCCTTTTGTAGGTCCTCGATTCGGCAAGTACTATCGGTGAAGTGGTTGAGTCGATAGTTGTATATTATTTGGACAATGGTGCCGACAATCCTTATTATGAGCGCAGAAAGAATGTTATCTACTTTGACGGTTGGGATGGAATTGGCGCATCAGCCGTCCTTGCCGCTCTAGCCAAATTACCCAAGTCTGAAGACTTCAACTTTGACAAAGTTATCGACATAGATTGCTCAACGTGGCAAAGCAGAAGATCAATGCAGAGGAGAATTGCAGAGGAATTAAAGCTTGATAGATCTGTGATGGCCGTTTTTGATAAACATGACGAAGACGACGACTTCAGTGGAGTAGAAAAAAGTTCTAGAGCTGAGATAGATGATGTTACAGACCACATCTTTCAAGTCTTGAGGGACCGTAGATTTTTGGTGATTTTTCATAATGGAAGTGATGCTGAGATCGATTTACTTACATTTGGTGGAAGGTTTCGACTTAAGCCTACATTCAATGAGGGTGTGAAAATCTCTCATGTTTTACTTCGTGCATGGCCAGATGATGAACTGTTTGATAGAGATGTAACGACTTTAGTGCATGAAGAGGCTAAAGAACTTGCTCATTGTTTGAGTAGGCATGGTATCACCCCAACTATAGCTAAAGATTGTTGGTTGTATATGGTATTACTGCATTATAGTCATGGCAACTTCAAGGACTATGATCAGGATGCCCACGCTTCTAGCTACTGGGTATGTGATGGCATCATAGAAGGAGAGAGTGCATGGGAGGCCAGCAGCAGACTCTGTGAAGCGATGCGCTTGGAGCATCTTCCTACTAAACAAAACAAGAGACAGTGGTTTGACCAGTTTTTTAACCACAAAGGAAATAATTCCAGATGGATTTCAATCACATCAAATGATGTGGAGATACAAAATATCCAGACCATACCCCAGGAGGCAACGTCCTATTTCCTGACATTGCAGAAACCAACGACGTTGCCAAAAGACTTGTTTCCTCAGTCCAGCAAACTTCGTGTGCTAAAACTCTCTTGGTGTACCTTCAGCATTGCATCACCTCCATTCCTTTGCTGCCACAACCTAAGATTCCTCTGGATAGACAGTTGCAATGACATTGAGTTGACCGATGGATCAGTCGAGAAGCGTGAGGAGAAATGGGCATGTCTCCAAAGCCTATGGGTGTTGGACATACGTTGCACAGATTGGCCTTGGATTTTATCCCCACAGATGGTGGAGCTAATGATCGAACTCCGGGAGTTAAATGTGAAGGCCGTTGCTAGAGATAGTGGGTGGAGTTGGTCCATAACTACACCCAAGTTAAAATTGCTGCATAATCTTCTCAAGTTCAGAGTAATTGAATCCCCTACTTACTTGAAAGTTATAGCACAGGAGTTACTCGTGGAAATGGAAAAGCTGGAGCTTCTCGACTTATCTGGAAATAGTGCCATGGAAGTTTTGCCAAATTTATCTCGAGCAAGTAGACTAAAGGTGCTTATTCTTGATGGTTGTGCTAGGTTGGAACAAGTTGAATCTGATGTCCTTCCAACATCATTGGAGTCATTCAGCTTCGATGGATTTGGACCAGCAACCGGGTGGAAGCATTCGCTGGAGATGCCAGAAACAAAGCTACGCCCGAGCGCTCGTACAAGTCAACAGTGTCCAATAGTTTCTAAGATCTCTCTGGAAGGTTGTGCACAGCTTAAGAGTGTATTCTTTCGTGGACTGACAAATCTCAAGGAGCTGAACCTCTCTAACACAGCAGTCAAAGAACTTGATCTCGATGCTATGCAAACCGAACAACTTGAGCGACTCTTCTTGTTGGGCTGTGAGAACCTTCGCAGAGTGCAGTGGCATGATGCGGAAAATCCACCGCTGAAGTTGCTATACATAGATACCCGAGTCAAGATACAAAGGGCATTGGATGATGATTATCAGGGCCGGTCCTGGGATTTTAGGGGCCCAGGGCGAAACTAGAAATAGAGGCCCTAATATAAATATCTAAATATAAATTTACATACATACATACATATATATATATATATATAATATTTTACCAACAAACACTTCAAATGCGTTATGTATTAAAGAAAAATTCATATCAAGGAGTTTATAGATATTACCTTTAATATCTGTGTTGACGTTGACATGGTCTTCCGTAGGGCCCTCATCTTCTAGATTCACATTAGTATCTTCCTCCACAATAACTATCGCCAATTCATCAGGATTTCTTGAACTGCTCGTATTACTTTTAAAAAATTTGTCAATGGATCCCCTCTGTGATTCTGTCAACTCATCTATTCGTTTTCTCTTTTTTCTTTTTTCACTGCCGGATGCATATTTTCTAGATGACATAGTACTGAAAATTTAAAGAATAATAGTATAATTAGTAACTACAAAGCACTAATTATTGATTAAAGTTAAAGAACAATAGTAAAACACTAAAACTACAAAGCAAAGCACAATAGTATTATAGCCAAACATGAAACATCGTATGAATGTATGATCGTAGAATATAAAATTTCAATATGTCTATACATACCTACCTTATACGTTCTTAGCTTTACAAAAATTACGATCGGTGCGGATCGGAAGTGCGAGCCGCGGCCGCGTAGCGATCGGTGCGGATCGGAAGTAGTGGCAGCTGCTGGTCTGCTGCTGCTTTCCGCCTGGTTACTGGTCCCATATTTCCTTCTTAAACAGCTTGTCTTCTGCAACAGTACTAGTAGATGTGGAAAATTAAGAGAAGCAACCGCGGTTAAGTGGCGATTTTAGCAGGAAATTTGCTCTTCTGCGTTTAATTTACCAAGCAACCAGTACTTCATTTCTATTTTTCAGCAGGCAAATTAAGAGAACATCACTATTAACTTCTATTGTAATCCAAAAGCTGACTAAAAGTATCATCGCACCTACAGATTAACCCATCCGGCCATCCCTCTAGCAAATGTTCCTATTAGGCGAGTCTAGAAACCAGCCAATCTAACTCGAAACCGAACTGAGAACCAACATGCAAATGGAAATCAGCCAAATGGAAGAATTTAGTGTTGCTCAAGCTGTAGGTTTGTCATTCCCCTATGCAGATGTCCTTCAAAAGGTTGTCAACAAGGATGGTGAAGATGGATTCTCAGTGCAAGGTTGCATGCAACTGGTACCTTTGGAACATCATGTTGAAATTTCGGAAGGCGCATGTAATTGGGAAAGCACACAGGATCGTGGAAATATGGATCATTTGATGCGCATAGCTAAATCCCTACATGTGCACGACCACTCCTCCATCACTACTGCTAATGTTGGTACACAAGCCATTAAACAACAACTTGAGGATATGAGATGGTGTCATGTTGACAGGTGCCCCAAGCTGCATGCTGTGTTCCTTGTTGATGAATATCCGATATGATAACATCTTTCGAGAGCCTAGAGACCCTTTGGGCCTCTCACCTCTTGCATCGGATGCATTTGGAGCGGGAAGATCGGGTTTTATGAAGACGACACAAGAGCTCTTAGTGCCTTTCGAAAACTACGGTATATACACTTGCACTCCCGCCCTGTGCTCGAGTTTGTGCTTTGCCGTGGTCCTTTCCCACCACTGCCAAGCTCGAAACCATCCACATCACATATTGTGGTGAGCTCAGACATATTTTCCCAAAGGGGGAACTGTACAAGGGAGAATCTGCTAACACAGACAATTCCCAAGCCTCAAGCAGTCCATCTCCATGATCTCCCATGTTGCAACAGATGTGAAATCGAGATGTTGGCTCCTACTCAGAGACCATCAAGTTCGAGGGTCTTGGAGTCTCAGCGGTTGCCGCCATTCACATTGGTCGCCCAAATGATAAGCCGCCGGTGGTGGGCTGCGAGAAGGACTGTTGGGACAAGCTGGAGTGGGATGGGCTGGAGGCGAGCCGCCGCCTCTTCCGCCGGCAACACTCGCGTTACTACAGGAAGGCCATACCGAGAGGATCACTTCTAAGGTATGCACGTATCTCTAGTGTTAAATATCTATCACTTGTATCGAGAATCACTTTCGTCGTGGCCTCTAATATAAGCATGTTCCGTCCATTGCTCTTTAACTGCTGATCAACTGGTTTTGCTTGTTTGATTCTCCGGTTTTGGATATGTAGGTAAACTAGAGGATGAAATCTTACTACATATGGAGCAATATGCTGCTACCCACAGGATGTTGCTGCGACAATCTAAGTAGTTACCACGGTGTGTTTGCAACGATATACGTTGGTGTGTTTGTGCATTTATGTTTGTGTGGTTTAGGACTTGCTGTGAGAATGCCATGCTCAGAGGTTCTCTCGTCAGGTCAGAATGGCTCTCTTCAGTTCAATCCCTATCAGTTTACAATAAGTTCAAATCTGTTTGTTATACCGGTTCCAATTAATGTCTATTTTATTGCCTCTCAATTGCAAATCACATTGCTCTACCGGTTCCAATTAATGTCTATTTTTCATATTCAGGTGATCTCTATGGTGCATGGTTACTACATCAATCAGTGTGCTGCTACCTACCGGATTTTTTTCTGCCGCTATATTCAAAGAATTACTTCTCACTGCATGGGTCTCCAATATATATTGGTGTGTTTATAGTAGTGTGTCTTGGGAGCTACTACATGCTAAAACCTAGAATAAAAGTGTCGGGCATGTTCCTGTGCACACGTGCAATATCTGTTTTGCACGACTACTGCTTGATTTGTGCATTTCGCGCTTGCACGAACTTGTGTTTATGTTTGACTTGATTTGAGCTTGGTATGTATTTGAAATAACAAGTTCTGATTGTGTACACAAGAAGAACCTGGTGGTGTGTGATTCGTGAAGGACAAGACTTCTGTAATTTATATAAAGAACAAATGTTACGCTCTGTTTGCAAAGTTAATGTTCTATTCCACGCAAGTTTATGAACTTTTTGGATGTTAGTGTTGTCCCCTAGGGATCTTCTAGGTTTAGATCAGTGCGGTTCTTGTTCGGATTCCAGAGAGAAGGGTAGAGGGAGAGAGAGGGTTAGAGTTTCGGGGTACCGATCGTCCGACTGCGTGGAGGAGGAGCTGGCCATCGCTGGTTCGTCAGTGAAGTCTGCGCACGGGCAGCGACGGTTGGGGAAGAGGAGGAGGATGGCGACGGCGCAGCTCCGGCGATGAAGACGGCGATGGAGCTTCCCGCCGCCTACTGCGCACCCTCTGCGATCGGTCTAGGGTTATTTCGGTGGGGATTGCGGCTCGGTGAACCTCGTAACTCGAGCCGCCCCCCACCCTCTATTTATAGCCTTGCTACGACGGGGCCCATCGGCCGGTGGTTGGGTGGTGCCCCGATCGTATGCTGATCAAGGCCCGATTAGCCGTTGGGCTAATCGGGAGAGATCAATCTAACATTCTCCCCCTTGATCTCAATTTATGCTCTAACTTTAATTACTTTTGACTTTACTCATTCCATCACAGATTAGTGCATAGAACATGTCTCATCGTCACGGCCAATCGACGATAGATTTAATGACTACAATACACCTCTACGTTCGAAATAGTTACTTTAGTCTTTTGGGCCATCTTTTAGTCCGAGAATCACAGGCTTTCCCTTAAACCCATGCGGCTACATGTTCTCTGAACACGTTGGGTGGTAAGCCTTTAGTAAGCGGATCCGCTAGCATCTTTCGGTACTTATATGCTCAAGACTTATAATTTGATCCCGAACTTTATCTTTCACAACATAGTATTTTATGTCAATGTGTTTGGCAAGCACCACTTGACTTATTGTTGTGGGCATAAATTCTCGGGTTCATTATCGCATACAACTTAAGTGGTCTATTGATGTCGTCAACCACTTTTAAACCGGGTATGAACTTCTTTAGCTAGTTCACCTGCCCCGTAGCCTCATAACATGCTACAAACTCGGCATACATTGTGGACGATGTAGTGACGGTTTGCTTTGAGCTTTTCCACGATCTGACTCCTCCAAATGTGAGTGAACACATATCCGGATGTCAACTTTCTATCATCTCCGCAAATTCGAATCAGATACCCCACTATATGGAGTGAATCTGATCTTCTGTATGTCATCATGAGGCCTTTTGTTCCTTGCAAATAACACAAGACTTTCTTTATCAATTTCCAATGTTCTATTCCATGATTGCTCTGGAATCTGCCAAGTAACCCGGTAACAAACGCTAAGTAGGGCGCGTACACACTTGAGCATACTGCAAGCTTCCGACAGCTGAAGCATATGGAACCGATTTCATTTGATCGAGCTCGTACTGGTTCCTGGGGCATTGAAAATCCTCATATCTGCCGCCTTGACTATAGGTGCGGTGAAGGACTACATTTATGCATACCAAATTTCTTTAATACTTTCTCTATGTATGCCTTTTGTGACAGTCCCAATGTCCCTTGTTTATATCCCTGAATTTCGATCCCTAGAACGAACGAAGCTTCACCAAGATCTTTCATATCAAAGTTTGAGGACAAAACTTCTTTGTCTCCAAGAGTGCATCGACATCACTACTAGCCAAGAGGATGTCATCCACATCTGAGATTAGGAAGATAAACTTCCCATCTTTAAACTTTGTATAAACACGTTGTCCTCTACATTCTCTTTAAACCCAAATTTTCTTATTGTCTTGTCAAACTTCAAGTACCACTTGTCTTGAAGCTTGCTTTAACCCATAAATTGATTTCTTTAGGCGGCATCCCATTCTTTCATTTCCTTCCACAACAAAACCTTTCGGTTGTGCCATGTAAACAGTTTCCTCCAAATCCCCATTAAGAAATGCCGTCTTTACATCCATCTGATGTAATTCTAAATCATAATGTGCTACTAACGCCATTATGATTCTGAAGGAATCTTTACATGAGACTGGAGAAAAAGTCTCATTGTAATCAATCCCTTCTCTTTGCGTAAAGCCTTTTGCCACAAGTCGCGCTTTGTATCTTTCTACATTCCCTTGGGAGTCAAGCTTTGTCTTGTAGACCTATTCTGACCCTCTTGTTTTGGCTCCTTTAGGAATAATTTCCAAGTCCCACTTTATTAGCCTTCATGGACCTCATTTCCTCTCCCATGGCCTCAAGTCATTTTGAAGAATTTTCGCTTCTCATGGCTTCTTCAAATGAGGTGGGATCATCCTCCATTTGAAATTTCTCTGTATGATAAATCTGATAATCATCAGAAATAGCTAATCTTCTTACTCTTTGAGACCTCCTTGGGGCCTCCTCATTTGGTACATCTTCTGATTGAGGCTGCTGTTGCTCCCCCTCATCTGTGGCAATAGGTTCTATAGGATCCTGAAGAACATGTTCCTCATTCTCATTCATTGTTGCCACAGGAGGAACAATAACAGGTGCTGGCACCACAGTGTCTTGCACCGTCGGTGCAGCGACAGCGGGTAGTGCGAAGAATGGCTCTTGAATCATCGGAGTGGGCGCATACGCCCGCTTCTCTTCAAGGTCAATCTCTCGAGCTACCATGCTCCCCCTCATCATTTCATCCTCTAAGAAGACAGCGTGTCTCGTTTCTACAAACTTTGTATATCTGTCGACAAGGTGAAACGAAAACCTTTGACTTTTCGGGGTAGCCAATGAAATGGCAACTTCGCTTTTGGAATCAAGCTTTCCAAGATTTGGGCTAAATACTTTAGCCTCGTGGACTCCCCACACGTAAGTGGTTTAGTGAGGAACTCTTCCCATCCACAACTTGTACGGTGTTTTGGGCAGCGACTTACTAGGCACTCGTTGAGAATATGAATGGCGGTTTTCAACGCCTCCATCCATAAACTCAGCGGCGGTGGAGTAGCTCATCATGCTTCGCACCATATCCATCGTGGCGGTTGCGTCTTTCGCCTACTCCATTTCTTTGAGGTTCGTCCGGTGTAGAATACTGGGCCACTATGCCATTTTCCTGTAAAAACCTTGCAAAAGGTCCAGGAACTTGTCCATATGGGGTATGTCGACCGTAGTACTCCCCACCACGATCAGATCGGACTATCTTAATCTTTAAATCGTGTTGGTTTTCAACTTCAGCCTTAAATATCTTGAATTTATCCAAGGCTTCATTTCTTTCTTTGATTGGATAAATATATCCATAACGGGAGTAATTATCCGTGAATGTTATGAACGAGTCATAACCATCCACACTTTTCACAGGAAAAGGACCACAAATGTCTGTGTGAATAATTTGTAGAACTCATGTGCTTCTTTTGGCGTCTTTCTTAATTTTCTTTACATATTTTCCTTTAATGCATTCTCTGTATTGTTCTAAGTCCGAGAACTCTAATGGAGGAAGAATATCATTCTTAACTAGTCTTTCTATTCTCCCCTCGAAATATGGCCTAAACAGCGGTGCCATAATTTCGACGACGCATCTAGAGTTCTCTTCGTTTCTGTTTACATTCGTGAGACGAGGATTCATTCACTTTCTGCATCGCGATGTTCCCATTATCGCATCGACATTCACATCATCACGTAATGATAACAAATAAAGCTCATTTTGTAAGATGGCAAGACCAACACATCCTTTATTAAACATTATTTCACACTTGCCATTTCCAAAATGACAATCATAACCATCATTGTCCAAACATGAAACACTAATCAAATTTCTCTGTAAAGAGGGAACATAAAGAACATCTCTATGCAAAAGAGTGAAACCATCAGCTAGCTCTAATGAAATATCGCCAACGGCTTCAACTTCAGCTTGGACTCCATTTGCGACTTTAACGCATCTTTCTTTTCTTTGCGTAGTCCTCGTCGAACAGAATCTCTGTAAAGAATTAGCAACATGAACAGTTGCACCTGAATCAATCCACCAAGTAGATTTTGAATATTGTACATACAAGGACTCATTTATGAACGTAATGATGTTCTCACCTTTCTTTGACATAATCATTTTCAAGAAATCGGGACAATCTTTCTTGTAGTGTCCCGTCTTCTTGCAGTGAAGACACTGATCTTTGTCTACTGTAAACTTATTCTGTGGAGGCTGATGGACAGGGGCTTTTCCCTTGTTCTTTGAGGAGTTACTATTGAAGTTCTTTTTCTTGTTGTCCTTCACATAGTTGATAGAACCGCCATGTGAGGATTTAATTCTTTCCTCCTCTTGCACACACATAGCTATGCACTTTTCTAAGTCCCACTTCTCGGGCTGCATGTTGTAGTTGACAACAAAGGTGTCAAACTCTTTCGGCAAGGAAGCAAAAACCAAATGAATAAGAAACTCATCCTTGAGAGCTAAATCCATTGGTTTAAGCTTAGATGCCAAGTTGCTCATCCTTAGTATGTGCTCTCTTATGCCACTACCACCACCAGAGTACCTTTCTGTCACAAGCTGCTTAATCAGCTGTGTAGCATAAGTCTTTGAAGAGCCAGTGAACTGACTCTTTATTTTCTCAAGGTACTCTCTGACAGTGTCACACTCTGCGATTGAGCCCACAATTGCAGGCTCAATCGTGTTCTTTATCACAGCCAAACATTTCTTGTTGGCAGTGACCCACTTTTTATGATCAAGATCATATGACATCTTTATGGGTGCGTAGTCCCTCTGTCTGGTCTGCCAAACAGCATCAGCCTCATTTTCATCCCTCATCGGTGCCACAGGCTCTATGGGACATGGTGTGGTGACTACCCAGTCCACCTCAGCCAAGATGAAAGCCAAGTCAATCTTTTTCTTCCATTCACCGTAGTTGTCTCCTTTGAGAACCGGGATATCTCTGATGTAGCCCATCAAAGAGTATCCTCCTGAAAACACAATTCATATACAGTGAGAACATTTAAACAAAATAATAACAACAATTGCATGCCTTGATTTCAACGTTGGTTAAAATTAAAACATACAATTGTTTACACATTAAATCTATATCACCGTTGGGCAGAAATAGAAATAATGCATAAAATCATCAATTAAAATTATAATAGTGTTATTATCAACGTTGGTCAGAAAATAACAATATCATAATTATCTGGAAATTATATCTATTTTTTAAATTAAATTCTCCCGTTGGTTCGAATTTAATGATGAAAAATTAATCAATCATTAACTTTTGCAGCGGAAACATGAAATTATTATAAAAATAACTCTTACTCAGAAGCATCATTACTGTACTAATCTAATCTCTGAAAAATAACACGTCGGTGCAAAAATTTTACAGAGATTTGATTCAAACTTCATTCAAATTTACTCAAAAAATGCTTCTGAAAAACAATAAAATTCATTTAACAAAAATTACTGTGCAAATGGCCATTTTGGCCCATTCCTTTGAGCCACCGCCCAAGACGGCCAAAACCGCTGCGCCGTCCGATCTCATCGGACGGCCGAACCCGCCTCACGAAACAAAAAGAATCCGAACCCTAACTCTAGGATTATTCCCACCGACTCCACCCGAAAAACACAGACGGGCGACGGCGCGCGTGCACAGAGAGGCGGCGGCGGCGGCCAGCGCCGGGAGGAGCGGCAAAGGGCGACGGCAGCGCAACGCCCGCGATGCGGCGGCGGCGGCGGCCCCATCGGCCCCAATGGAGCACGGCGGCCGAAGCGCAGCGGCGCAGCGGCGGCGGCCCGGCTGAGGAGCAAGACGGCGGCAAGAGGAGGCCGGAGGTTCCCGCCGCCACGCGCGCAGCGCGCCGCCCGCCTGGGCGGCGGCAGCGGCGGCGCGACGCGGAAGCAGCGGCGCAGGCGGCGGCGGCGGCCCCTGCAGCAACGACAGCGGCCGAGCGGCGCAATGCGGCGGCGCGGCGGCGGCGGCCGCGGTGGCCCTCACGCAACGCGGCAGCGGCCCGGCGGCGCAATGCGGCGGTGGCGCCTACGGTAAGCCCGATCCCTTCCCTTTTTTTTCTTCCCCATCTAGATCTACACCTAGATCTGGCTCTGATACCATTGTTGTCCCCTAGGGATCTTCTAGGTTTAGATCAGTGGGGTTCTTGTTCGGATTCCAGAGAGAAGGGTAGAGGAGAGAGGGTTAGAGTTTGAGTACCGACCGTCCGACTGCGTGCGGGAGGAGCGCCATCGCCGGTTCGTCGGTGAAGTCTGCGCCGCGGCAGCGGCGGTTGGGGAAGAGGAGGAGGATGGTGACGGCGCAGCTCCGGCGATGAAGACGGCGATGGAGCTTCCCGCCGCCTACTGCGCACCCTCTGCGATCGGTCTAGGGTTATTTCGGGTGGGGATTGCGGCTCAGGTGAACCTCGTAACTCGAGCCGCCGGCCCCCACCCCTCTATTTATAGCGCAGCGCGACGGGGGCCCATCAACCAGTGGTTGGGCTGGGTGCCCCCGATCAGGGCGTGGATCAAGGCCCGATTAGTCGTTGGGCTAATCGGGAGAGATCAATCTAACTGTTAGTGCGCAAGGGATATGCAGTAAATTCTGAAAATCATTATACCTAACAAGAAGCTAGCTGCTTCTGCTTCGTTTTATTGGATTGCCATGTGTGTCTGGGAAGATAGCAAGCCTAGGAAGCCATGCTTTGGTTTGGCCTCTTTAACATGACAGCATCCTGAGATCACATTGAGGATACGAACCTTCGAGAAACTAGCTAGAGGGCAATGGAGTTCAATGGTTGCAACATGTATTTGTGCTCAAGGTTTGGTTGCGCACAGAGACAGTCCTGCCATGGTATCTGTGCTCACTGCTCTAGGCATTGTTGTTTGATTTTTCTCTGTGGGGCGCATTTGGTTAATAGTGCCAATCTCTGCTTCAGAACTTCATTCTGGCATGTACAGCGGGAATTAGCTTGCACATTTTGTGCCTAGCATAGGACTATAGTGGGAAACATGTAAATTTCATCTTTCATGAACATACAAATATATCGTTGGAAACTTAGTGTTGGAATGAAGACTTTACAGCCCTAGGAAAGCTGTGTGTATATCTGATTTACATAATAGGTCAACGGCGTGGTGAAGGCGGCCGTGAAACCGCAACTGGCGACAGACTAAAACTCTACGAAAGCTGTGACTACTATAGAAACGGCGTGGTGAAGGCGGCCGTGAAACCGCAACCCCCGACAGAATAAAACTATACTTTGTGTTAAGACAGAATAAAACTCGGCTCCGTTGGCTTCTAAGTACGGACGATCAAACTCTTTGTTTGTGTGGTGTTTGATATTAGCCGTACGATACAACAGTTAAAAAATTGGATGTACATGATGTTTCCTTTTTTCCGGATTAACGTCAGAATTTATAGATTCTTATCTTTTTTTATTAATATGGTGATTTTTAGCTTTTTTTTACCTCTAAACATGAGGGATCTTCCATAGCTCTCATGTTATTCCTAAGAGGTAAAAAAGCTCTCTGTCGGCTCCGTGGGCTTCTAGTACGGACGATCAAACTCATTGTTTGTGTGGTGTTTAAAAAAATTGAATATACATGATGTTTTTTCCGAGTGAGAATTTCTAGGTTTTTTATCTTTTTATTAATATGGCGAAAAAATTAGGATTATACTTCCTATGGAACAACATAGTGGGCCGTTACAGAAGGGAAATGCCATTGGTCCTAATGGATATTGAAAGAAAATTGAAGAAATTTCCAGACAAAACTAGTAATCATAGATGACAAAAAAATATTATTAGTGAACACACAAAATTATAACTCTCATCTAACAAAACAATTTTAATTAGTTGACTAGACAATGCTATTATTGTAAGAGAAAACTTTAGGATTAGTGAACCCCATAAAACTATTATTCTAAGTAGGAAAAATCTTTGAACTAGGTGGAACCTAAAAACTACTCTACAGTGGTGCATCGGGTGGAACTTGAAACTACCCTGCAATCGTGTTGGAGAGAACACTTGATTGAACTAGCGATCCTCGTAATCGCTATGTAGTGGTGAAGAAACAGAGGATGTACAGAAATTACGTATGCTAAAAATGTAAAATTGTTACAAGTACTTCTTTGATACAAACACATGATTCGAAAGAAAATTTCAGTTGAACTAATCAACTTTATGACTTTGAAAAGGCAGGATTTACACCCTGCTAACCTCTAACCATTGAAAGTTGACAAAAGAACAACCTCTAACATTGACTCTTACGCCATTCCTACCGAGCGCCATGCGACAAGGTCTGACCACAAAACAATTTCCACACTCTCTGTCTCTCTCACACACTCTCTCAGAGACGACAAATCCAAAATGAAATGAGAAGGGGAACTTGGATCCGGTGCAAGCAACAATATCCTGAGCCGATGCTGCCGATTTCCCCGATGTGCAATTTACCTTTTCCCTCCCTCTTCCTATCACCGAACAAATCAGGATGGGAAAAAGTTTACTCGTGCGGGCCCATTTCACCCAATCCCATCCTCATCGATCTCCAGGCTTATCCAAGGCTCCAGAATTCGGTTGGTTTTTCCAAAGAAACCATCCAAGAGATGATTATCAAAACCCTACCTTAAATGCCAACTTTGTTATCGGTCTTTATGTCTAGCAAAATCGGTCGGGTCTAGATTAGTTGGAAGTTGTTTGAAACCGGTCATCTTCTTTGTGTACCTTTTGATTGCTACACTTCCACACTTGGCAACGCAAAGTCCTATACTGGGATCTTGCATACTTCGCCGGTGTTCCATCTTTTAAGCCATTTCATTCCTTTTCTATGTACTTCGAACCTATTAAATAGTCTTTATTTGCCATTGCACCTAATTTATCATCATTAGGAGCGAGTATCTTTTGTTTGTTGTAGTCAAAAGATGAGTTCTCCGAACAAGCACATCTCCCACCAAGATCCATGCAAAGATCAAGAACCAATCCAACAACGTCACCAACATTTTGAAGCTACTTGCCTGAAACCTTTGTGTGGCCGATCCTAACCCATGCATGTATACATCGCACACGGTTCAACCTGGAAAGAGTTGGTCAGAGAAAGAAAAAAAATACAAACCTAGTCAGTAAAAACTAGAGGCGTATGCGATCGTCACCACCCATAGCTGAAAATAGCAAAGGCAAGGCCAACATGCCTTGAACGTAGCAAGCGGTCGGGTCTCCTCTCTGAGCAAAGATATCTTTCAAACATCTCGCATCGGCGAGGAGAAGCGAGGGCTTAAAATGGCTTTCGTGAACAACGCTAGACAAGAAACAACAAGGTGATACATGTTATAAATATTGTGTATATTAATATGAGACCCAAATGACCATATATATAGGAGAGTACAAGAGGATATGCCATATAGAGATAAGGCATATATAGAATAGAATACAAACTCTATATCCTAATACAACTTTATCTCCTTAACACCCCCATCAAATGCAAGGCGTATGCAATAGCATTGCATTTGAAAAAGGAGTTAACACTAAAACAAAAAAATCCGAAGTTCGAGTCTTGATGATGTCGTCGTTGCATGCAGCCATGGAATAAACTGTCAAATCAAGCCGAAGAGGAATAGATAGAAGCATGACAGCGCAGATCGAAGCCCAAGAGGCGGCGGCGCAGTGCACAAGGTGCAAAAGACGCACGGCGGCCTTAAAGCTCGGGGCGTCGGCTAGAGAAGCGGCGGCATCATGACGACTTCTACGATCTGCACGCGGCTCAGAGAGTAGAGCGGCGGTTGCTGTCATGCAAAAGAAAATTCCAACACTTCTATGACTGACAATAAATTTATGGACTCGCACGGCTTGAACGAACTAAAAATTAGAGACTACAGATTTTGGATGGACGCAACGAAGGACTCACGAAAAAAGTAACTAAAACTAACGAAAGGAAAATAGATCATCACCACTGTGGGCGCACACTTTTCTTCCCACGCCCCTCTCGGTCCGATTGGGCCTGTTCACCCATTTGCCTTGACGCCCATTAGTCTAGGGTTTAAAAACAAACCCCAGCCATGGGACTCACCTCCTATATGGCGGCGGCAGAGAGCCGTGTGACGGCGGCGGGCGGCGGCTCTCCGAGCTCTGAGGCGGGCATGCGGGCGGGCGGCGTCTTGAGCGGAGGCGGCCAGGGGGCGACTCGGTGGCGTCCTCGCACACCGAGGCGGCCGCGACGGCGGGACGCCCTGGCACAACGTGGCGGCGCCGGGAGGCCGGGCGGCGGCATGAGGCGGCCAGGGGCGGCGATTCGGTGGCGCCTCGCCGAGGCGGCTGCGACGGCGGCGGACGTCCTTAGGCACAACTTGGCGGCCGGGAGGCTGGCGGCGGTAGCGAGGCGGCAGGGGCGGGTGACTCGGTGGCGTCCGCGCTTAGGCGGCTGCGATGGCGGCGAGCGTCCCTGGCGCAACATGGCGGCGCCGGGAGGTCGGGCGGCGGTCGGCGGCGAGCGGCCGTGATAAAGAAGCCGTGGCGGCATTGGCCAGGCGCGAGGCATTGGCGGTCACGGCGGCAGAAACTTCAAGGGCGTTGGCCGGACGCAAAGGCGGCTGTGGCGGTGGCGGCAGGCTCGGCGACGACCGGGACGAGGAGGCGGCGGCGCAGCCCAACAAGATGACCGCCTGAAGAGACCAATCCTCCCGGGGCAACAGATCGGAAGATTGATGAGGTTAGGTTGGCTAGGGTTCAACCTAAGCTCTGATACCATGTTATGAATATTGTGTATATTAATATGAGACCCAAAGGGTCATATATGTAGGAGAGTACAAGTGGATATGCCATATAGAGATAAGACATATATAGAATAGAATACAAACCTTATATCTTAATACAGCTCTACCTCCTTAACAATACAGACAACGCTATCAGGGTCTTTTTCGTCCTGATGGAAGGTTGGTGGACCAAAGTTGCTTATGGATTCCTCCATAGACTGCTGCGAAGCTTTGCTTTGTCACTTTCAAAGGAAATAGATATATCATCTTGTCTTGTCCATTAATTTCCCACTTCTTTACGAATCAATTAATCTTTGACTCGCAAATCGGGGAAGATGATCTATCCCAACCGTGCATACTATCCTCTTTAACTGTACTGTGTGCCTCTTTACTCCACAGACAAGCAAAGGATATGATTCATTCTCGTTTTAATTAGGAAAGGGAAAGCAGCATGGCCAAGCCAAATGACTAAAGCTTGTATATCATTGGTTAGACTTACTGCCATTGTCTTGGCTCTCTGGTCTTCTCTAAAGAGATTCACCATGATTCGTGAGATTTACTGTTCTATCTATGTCATACCAGCAACATTCAGGGCACAGAGAATTTACCTCATCAATGAGTTTTGAGTAGAATTACTTTCATGATTGTGGACCAGAGGGTATGCTAACAGGGCCATATGAACCGAAATTCCAAATTTACCTCAACCATTTATGCTGAACCGTTCGAATTTTTTAATGAAATATGTTTAGTGGACCAAAGTTATGGACTGCACCGTGGAAAGATGAAATGTATGTTGTCCTTTTCTTGTCTAGTTGTGTGTATCACCATGTTGTTTTAACAGCCACCGATGCTACTGCAAAAGTTTAGTGGACCAAAGTTATTATTGGCTCATGGATTCCTCCATAGACTGCTGCGAAGCTTTGCTTTGTCACGTTCAAAGGAAACAGATACATCATCTTGTCTTGTCCTTCAATTTCCCACTTCTTTACGAATCAATTAACCTTTGGCTCGCAAATCGGGGAAGATGTTCTAATCTCAACCGTGTACACTGCCTCTAATCCGCAACATAACTCCTTTTGAGAACGTATTGTTACAATGTAAGTCTACTACGGAGATTAAATATGTAATTAGTATAATATTTTTATCATATTGCCTTACTTAAATACTGAAAAATGAGTGGCTAGTTATAGTTTGCCATTTAATAAGGGTATGCATGCCCAATTGTACGACCGAACAGGCAACAGGAGGGAGGTGAATGGTGCTTTTAAATTTTCCTCTAAGTATTTACCTATTCTTTGCTCCGATAGCTATAAAGTTATGAAAATTAGGATAAGAACCCAATCTAAGACTCAAGAGAATCAAGAAACTAAACTACTATGAATAAATAGCAGGTGCAGTACTACCGCGACTAGTCGTAAGCCAATGTGATCAGAATATGACTCAAGTGATCGGCGACCAATGATTGGCTAAAAACCAACGTAATTGATGACTAGTGAGTGGTCAAAACAAACGTGGTAGAAGACAAGTGAGTGGTCGAAAACCAACGTGGTTGATAACCAGTGAGTGGTCGAAAACCAATGTGATTGAAGACCAAACGAAACAAGTCTTGAGTGATCGAAAACCAGTGAGCGGTTGAAAACCAAACAAGACCAGAGTGGTCGAAGCAAATCGAAACAAGACCAAAGTGGTCAACGAACAATAAGTGGTTAAAGTAAGACCAGGGTGGTCGACAACTAGTGAGCGGTCAAAACCAATCTTGTCAAAAACCCGATAATGGTCGAAAACCGATGGCGTGAGTACTATCGCTACGAACTTGTGGTACTACCGTTGCTACAACGAAATCAGGATATATAGGATTTTAAATATGACCGCAAAATCTCAAATTCACGTAACTTTTGATTGGATGATTCAAAAGTCCTGAAACTTTGTACACATATTGTTTAAGGTCTTAGAAACCTATTCTATCTATGGATCACAGAAATCCATGCCAAAACTGAGACCTTTTTAATATTTAAGAAAGTGTGCATTGAAACCAAGCCAAAACCCCAAATGGTGAATACAACTTGCTCGTAGGTAGATAATGACCAAGATGGATCTACATGAATTTTTACATGTCACAAAGAAGGTAGAACACTAAAGAACAGACCCAAAACTCTTGAAACAAGAAATCTATAAGACCGGACAGCAATGAGGGGGTGAATGGTGCCTTTAAATTTTTCCTCCAAATATTCACATACTCCTTTTTCTTCAATAGCAATAAAGCTATGAAGATTAGAATATGAGGTCTACTGAAAACAGAGAAACACGCACCACCGTATGACCGGATCGGGCCACTCAATAAACGTAACGTAGTCAATTATGACCACTCGGCGAAACACAACGTGGTCAAAATAGACAACGTGGTTGAAATGCATAACGTGGTCGAAACAGACAACATAGTCGAAACCAGCGTGGTCGTAACCACCGTGGTCAAAACCAGCATGGTCCTAACCATCGTAGTTGAAACTAGTGTGGTCGAAACCAACGTGGTCAAACTCCAACATTGTTGAAGATTAACGTGGTCAATACCGACGTTGTCGATGTCCAATGTGTGGTCGAAAGACCAGAGCCGTTTAGGACCAATGAGTGGTCGGAAACCTGCGTAGTCGAAGACTGACGAGATCATGATCTACGTGGTCGAAGACCAATGTGTGGTCGACACCACTGTAGTCACTGACCAAGGTGCGCATGTAAAACACATGCGGTCAAAATTAGATTATGATCGTAACAGATCAGAATAAGACCAAGAGATCAACGACCATTGAGCAATCAAAACCATGTGCGGATACAAACGATAAGAGGTTGCAGAGAAGTCGAGCGACCACAAGACTTAGGACCATTCAGCAATACAAAGCAAGTGTGGTCGTAAACGACTATAGGTACCAGAGGAGGCGCACGACCACTAGACAAGAACGATGTGCATTTCTTTGCTCGTGGGAAGAAAATAGCCAAGATGGCTTTGCATCCAATCCCACATGTCACAGCAAGTAGTAGGATCAAAGAAATCAAATCAAGAATGACAACGTGATCAATGCTTACACCGTGATTGTAAGTCCAACAACGTGGTCAATAGCTTGCACAATGGTCTTAAATTCGATTACTCGACCGATAAACAACTTGGTCGAAAATCGACTACCAAACAGAAGTCATTATAGTCGATAACCACCAATACCATCGCGCTCGAAAGATGGGTGCAGTCGAACGGACATGGTCTTAAGCCAATGGAATGGTCAAACGGTCAACATGGTCGAAGACTGTCGAGCACTTGTAATCGACTGCGGTCATAAACAACTCATAAGGCAGTGGGGGCACAAGACCATGAGATCTACGACCATCGAGCGATCGAGAACAAGTGCGATCAAAAGAGAGAACACGGTCGAAAAGTAAAGCATTGCGGTTGGAAACTTGGCCGTGGTTGAAGAACTGGCAGCGGTCGTAACTCTCACGGAAGAACAAAGGATGGCAGAGAGTGTACGGCCGCCAGATCTAAAATCCACATAACTTTTGAATCACAGCAAAAATTAAGGCCTCAAGAGGTTGCTCTAATCTTTAATTGAAAATTTATCAACCAGGATGAGAGCTTCACGAGATTTCATCGAGAACACCCAAAACCGAATATAAGAGAATAAGAGGACAAACAGAACCGCTTGTGGATCAAGGATAGCCAAGATGACTTGGAGTACAAATCCACATGTCAATGCGATTCAGAATAACATCAAGAACAAGCCAAGAACCCTTCAGATCAAGACGGGAGAGGAACAGAATGAAGAAACGAAGATAAGGAAGAACAGAGAAGAAACCAAATCAACCCGAGCAAACACAAACATACGAGTTACACAAAACACATAGTCTAAGATGGATGTATTGCTCAAATGAATCATTTCATAGCCAATCCCCTTGGGAGGATCAGGCTCTAACCCTAGAGCTAACACCCACTTTCAAACAGCCACTCCCACGGGAGGACCGTGCTTTAACTCTAGAGCCACACCTACTCTCTAACCTAACTCTCATGGTAGGGAGAGGCGCCAGCCGCCAAGGCTCGGCCGACCTGCTCAACCCTAACTCTTGTCTCTCCTCCCCTTTTTATAGGCTCACAAGCGAATCCTAAACCTTAATGGATCCTACCATTAGCCCAAGCAGGGAATAACCTGTTAACCCCACCTAACACCAGGTTTTATCATGTACGCTTCTCAAAGCAGCTTACATGTGGCCCCAATGACTTGTCGTCAAGTCTCTCACGTCTCGATCCCACCGAACCGTCCTCGCCAGACAAACAGGTCACTTGGTGCACCATTCATTCTTTTCTTCGCACATGACAAAGACCCGGCTTCCTTGACCGCTTGGACCTCGACTCCTCCCCGAGCTTAGTCCCGGTCTACCTCGTCATTGCCGTCATGTCCACCTCGCAGCCCTCTTTGGTTCCTCGTCGTCCGCTTGCAACCACCTCATCAGCCTCGATCATCTTCGGCGTCTCCCTGACCGTTCTGAACCTCAACACCTCCTATGCCTAGTCCCAGTCCTCCTACGCTTCATCATGACTTAGCTCCAAGTCCTGCAACCAACACAAACAAGCAAACCTTCACGTAACACCACACCATACGTAAAGATCATCCATTAGCACACTCAAAAGATATTCCAGAGAACAAACACAGCAAACACATGGTCTTAAACCACCTACGAGTACTCGGATGCACAAGAAATGAGGTACTCATAGCCTATGAGATCCTTCCAGAGCCTCACGATCGCACACAACATCACTTTACGACCACCACGCAGACTTGCTACGACCATCAAGACCACAAGCTACGACTATCACAACCATCGCTACGACTATCGCTTACTTTAGCTACAACTTACCCAACCAAGTCGCTATGACCATCGCTCTTAGAAGCAGAGCGCTACGACCATCGATCACACAGACTTCGACTTTGATCCCCCGATCACTATGACTATCGAGCACCATAGCCTATGACTATCACTCATAGCATTTGGTCGTTATGACTAACGACTATCGAACACCAGCAATTGGTCGCCACGACTACTGATCTTGTCCACCAAGGCTATGACCATCAACCGGTGGTTACGACCATCACTCACGCACTGGTCACTACGAATTATGACTATCGATCACGGCAGATCGAGTTACGACTATCGACCACGTGGTTGAAAAATCGACTACCGACCACGTAGTCGTAAAACCTCTGACTACCAAATCGTAATATCGACTGCGCCGACTACCAAGTCGTAAAAGCCTCTCGACCACCAAGTCGTAAAAGCCTCTCGACCACCAAGTTGTAAAAGCAACTGCGACTACCAAGTCGTAAGGAGCACCTCGACCACATAGTCGCGAGGACACCTACAACCACAAAGTCGTAAACATAAGTCATAAACAACGACATCTCGGAACTCACACGAGCACTCAGAGACCACAAAGTCGAAAGAGGCATCTGCGACCTCCAAGTCATAAACCTTCCTACCGACTGGACCAACTAACAACCGACCACATAGTCGTAGAACACAACAGGGGTCGCAGAGGGCAAAGTCGTAGCAAGCAACCTTCTGCTCAAAACCTCAAAAAACCAAACTAATCCTCTACTCAAACTCTAATGCAAAGGTCAATTACTCAACACAATCATGGTGTGACCTCCACATGGTCTCACAAAATCACTCAATGAGGCCAAAACAAGAAAACCGGTTTCTTGATGAATTTGCTATCAAAGTGCTTAGATAGATGGAGAATGATCCCTAGAGGTTATCTCTATCACTTATATGTCCTTGACATAGCAAGATCAAGAAGAGAAAAATGAGAGATCAAAACCAATGAAACAAAAGCACATCAATCGAAATACGAGAGACTCAAAAGATGTGCAACGATTGATGTATTGCTTATTTGAGAAGGTCGGTTTACAACCATTCTACCTTGGAGGACAAAGAACACACTAGACACTCAACTCAAACCCTAACCAGAGACATGAGATCACAAGAGATGGGTTGGATGGTTAATAATATGTCTCCATCCCAACCCCTTTTGTAGATGGGCTAGACACTACATCTATCCCTTAGTGGATACTATCCACTCGAGCACAATGCGGCAAACCCGGTAACCTCATATACATGGGTTTTACTCACATGTTCACTTATGCACGCTTTGCAAAGCATATAATCTCAAATCCCTTGATCCGTCTTGATCAAACTAGCTCCACCTTAACCTAAACCGCCTCCCAAGTGCTACTCATGTGGCATAGTTTCGATCCAAGATAGTTTTCGGTAATTTGGTCAAACTACCAAAATACCCTTCCTTGACCCGGTCTTCATTTCCCATTGCAAGTAATTGTCATGTTTACCATGTGTAGTTGCACCACTAGCTTACCACGTATCGTCAAGTCTCTCCTATCTTGGTTCCATGAACCACGGTTCACTTGGACCGTCTAAACCACATGGTGCAATCCCGTCGCTCCAACTCGCATTCAACATTTTTCATTTTTCTCGTGCCATGCTTGAGCTCACCATCTCACCTGACATCCTTGATTATTCTAGACTTCAGCTCCTCCATGAGTATAGCCCCGATCCTCGCCGTTGACTATGGTTAACTCCAAACAGCCATGTACAACTAAAGACAAAGAAATCGTTTTCGAGCACAAGTTCTTCACAACTTAACCAACATTAGCCAAAACATGCTTCATGCAACATATATCCACATACCTTGGTCAAGCCAACTCAATCCAGGACTCAATTCTTATAACCCTATTTTGCTGTGAAATCCAGTGGTACTGCACGCAACATGCCAGTACTACTGCACCTTCACACCTTGCACTCAATCTCTCTAGAAATAACATACCGTCAACTAGAAATCAGAGCTACCGACCTGCAGTATGACCGCTGACACAACGGTGGTATTACCGATTTCCCTGAAGAATTCAGAAAACAGTTCAGACAAAGTGCAATATTTGCAAAACCACTCCACGAAACTTGCAATAGTTCATGACAACATTATCCCAAGCCTTCTCACATAGTCCTTTACCAATGGTGTTAACTTTTTTAAATTTAATGCCTCATTAGTCTATACACATAGTATGTTTTGGACGTATATTGTAGGACGAAGAAGAATGGTATTAACTGTACTGTATTTCTCTTTACTCCACAGACAAGCAAAGAATATGATTCATTCTTGCTTTAATTATGAACAGGAAAGCAACATGGCCAAGCCAAATGACTAAAGCTGGTATATCATTGGTTAGACCTACTGCCATTGTCGTGGCTTTTTGGTCTTCTCAAAAGAGATTCACATGATTCGTGAGATACTATATCTATATCTTACTAGCAACATTCAGGGGACAGAGAATTTACTTCATCAATGACTCTAAGTTGAATTACTTTCATGATTGTGGACCAACGGGTGTGCTAACAGGGCCATACGAACCGAAATTTCAAATCTACCTCAAAACATTTATGCTGAACCTATGGAATTTTGTACTGAAAACGTGAATAGGAATGCCAAATTTGTTTATTTATACAAGCTGTTGGTGTGATGGAATGCTACTCTTTTTGTTCACAAATAAATTTTTTTCCTAAAGAAAGTAGTATTTTCTTTTGTGTTGCCTTGAGGTTACAACTCTTACCATTTATTTTTTATAAGAACTTAATTATAGCACTGTCGACTAAAAGTTTGTTTATATGCTTTATGTTAAAAAAATGCAATTCTTTTGCTTCACACAAATATAAATAACCTTTGTTTTGCACTGATTAAAAATTTTCAATTTCCTACACACCTCCCACATCTTCTCTACTTTCAAGTTGCAACCCACTCTTCCCTCCAACGTTGGCACAAATATTGGGTTATAAATGCAAACTAAAACAGAACAAATTTGGTTATAAATGCTCTCAATAAATAATAAACTAAACATCAATTAAGTCTAGTAAATTCATAATAAGTTCCCTAAAAAGCTAACATAGTGAGTTACTAAATAAAAACATGCCCACCACTCTTGATTTCATATTTCCTAGCATTTCTGGACACATCAAGCAACGAGTAGAAATCATGTCAATTAAGATTTTAAAATCGATGTCAGGGTAGTTGGAATTTGTTAGAAATAATAAAAGTGAGAGACCCTATGAGAAGGTCTAGGTTATTGTGTGATAATTATTGCCAAATTTGTGGAGTTGAATTTTGAATTTTGCATAGTTTATAGTTTTTCAAAAACTTTTCTGACCTGGCAGTCTGACCGGCTACCATCAGTAGTCAGACCGCCTGGCTCAACATTTTATTAACTAGAGTGTGGTTTCAGCTGGAAATCTAAATTTTTGGGAATTTCTATGATTGGGATGTTTTGGATCTAGGTCAGCATATTTATGTTACATAGGTTAAATTGTAAAGAACTTATGTCTAGAAACGATGTCTTTGTCTTTGCATATACAAGGAGTCTTAGAGTCAATTATGGTTAACGGTAAGAATTGGGGCTACGTTTAAGAGGAGCCGAGGTCCAAAACGGTCAAGAATATTGGGTGAGATGTGTAATGACCGGCTATTTATTTCAAAATTTTAGTACAAAATAAAAATGAATTTAACTTAAAAAGTGTTATTTGGTTTCCAAAATTTTGAAGATTTTATTTGCCTAATTTCAGCTTTTACAAAGATCTTTTTCAAGTAGTTTAATTAAAATACAAAATATTATTAAATAAAGGATATTTTGATTTCTAAAAATATTAATTAAAATTAATTATTTAAACTCATTTGGATTTTATTTAAATTTTTGTGATTTTTGGAGTTTAAAATCAATTGCAAAATTAAAAGTATTTTTAGTGTAAAATTTAATACCAAAAGTAAGTTGGAAATAATTTTCTAGGTCCAGAATATCTCTAGGGATTTGTGTACATTTTTCTGGAATTTAATTCCCCTCTTTTTAGTTTGACTAGAGTAAGAGTTATTAAAAAGTTCTACGCATTTGAGGTCAAAACAAGTTTATTTTATTTAATTATCTTGCATTTTCAAGAATTTTTAGGAATTTTCCGAGATTTATTTGAATTTTTTTGCTATTTTTAAGCTTTATTTCTCTTTCTCATGATTTCGAAAATCAAAACAAAAATTAAATTTTAAACAAATCCGCCCTCATCCTCGGACGACATGTGGATGGTCCGGATCGCCCATGTCGCCACCGAGCTCATCCCTACCGCCCGCACTTCCCTTCTCTCTTTTCTCCCTCTCTCCTTTGCCGGTGGGCCCCCCCCGCCTTCTACCTCCGCTTCCCTTTCCCCTTCCCCCTACACGACGCCTCCGCCATGGCCATCGGCCGATGTCCGCCCTTCCCCGCCATCTCTTTCTTTCTCGAGCCGCTCTACCCTCCTCCCACCTCTCTCTCTCTCCCTCGTCGATGACCGACCCCACTCCTTCTTTCCCTTCCTTCCTCTTCTTTTCCTGCCGCCGCCATTGTTGCTCACCGAGCTCCCAATTGATCATCCTATCATTTCTTCGTGCATTTATGCAATCAAGAACACCTCTTCACTACCGCACTCACCCTCATCTGATTCCCCCTCTTTAAACCCCATTCCTGCCACTTTTACTCCCGACGCCATTAACTCGGACGAGCAATTACTCACCCGAGCGGCTTCTACTCCCTATAAAACCCCTCCCTCAAGCATGCCTTCTCTTCACCTCACATCACTTCGTGCTCCACTCCTCCTCTCCGTGCCCAAGCTCTCCCCTCATCGTGCATCTTCTCCTTGAGCTCCGGTGGAGCTACGGCAAGCAATTGCTACCGCCTCGGTGGTCTTCGTGCCCCACTAATGCCGCCAACAACTTCTCCATGTCTTGGTGATTACCCTCAGCCCCTCCGTTCATCTCCTCCGTCACCGAGGCGCCGTCGCACTAGAGACCTGGCACCAACCGCCGCTGCTGCACGCCGCCAGCCACCATCAATCATTGCCGAGCACCGCTGAAGGTATCCTCGGACTCCCCAATGTCTCCTCTCCCTTTTGCGCCACACGCGTGGTCGCCGCCGTGCTCCCCAACACCGCTGACCATTGGGTCCCATACGCCACCCCGTCGACGAGGCCACGTTAGCAGCCAAGCTGACATGGCAGGCGACGTTGTCGCCACGTGGCGTCGTGTATGTGCCACTTCAATGCCAACAAGCCACACGGGCGCCACATTGTTTCCCTTCCACCTCAGCCGCCTGTCGGTCCATGGACCCAGTCCACGAAAAGACAGGCCCACTTGTCAGTCTGGCCCGAAAAATCTAATCCGGTCGATGTCAAGATGATATCATAATTCTCTTTTTCGTCGAAAAATAAATCCAACCAAAAATTCAAATTCCCTGCTGATGAGATAAATCAAATTTTCAATACAAAAGATATTAACAAAATCAGCTTTTTCCTTTTTCTTTAGTTTAAAACTTCTGGAAGCCTGTATTTCTTCATCTTAACTCCGATTGGACCCGTTTAAATTTCTAAATTCATCAAAAATTCCAATCTATCCATTTATGTCATCCTTTTGAATATTTGAATTTTAGTTGGTAATCCCAAAATTTAAATTCCAAATTCCAATGTCTAGTTTATTTTCAAAGCCTCGGCCCATTCAAAATTGTTATTTCATGTCCAAAATTCAATTTCAAATCTTGCAAAATACAAATCTCCAAAAAAATATTTGTTATATTTTTGGGGTCGAACCAAATTTTCTTAGCCTTTCTCCCCTTTTCTGGAAAAATACAAATCTCCAAAAAATATAGTCGTTCTATTTTTCTGGGGTTGAACCAAATTTTTCTTGGCCTTTCTCCCCTTTTCTGGAAAAAATAACATAAAATAGTAAAATTCCCGAAGGAGTCACTCGTCCTATCATTGCTCTAGAGCTAGAGCTCGCTTAACTTTGGCATCCTCGTGAACCCTGGTGCCGTCGTTTCTTTTTATTTTTCTGACAGCACGCCCACTTCTTTTCTACTAGTCTTCTTCGTTCTATACGCTTCTTCTCCAGCCGAATTCTCTGCTGCTACTCTCTATACTCTCATTTCTCACACCAAGAACCATAGTAAACCATGCATGCATGCTAAAAATTAATTCTTCCCACCAAAAATTAAATGGTAGATTACTAGGCAGCCAACCTTTTATTTCGTCGTAATGGTAGATTACTCCTGCACTATGAAATGAATTTCCAAATAAGACTAGTAGTTCTAATCTAAAATAGTATTACTAGTTGGTATTCAATAGAAGTTACATCAGTACATGCCATCAGAGATTGAGCGCACTTGTCAGTTAATGTATGAGGCAGAGATTAGGTTTGCGACTTTGAGGCCAAATTTTAGTTGATCAGTTTTCGAATGAGCCAATCAGATCTTAACCTCGCGCGTAGATCAATGATTTTGCTTTTGGGGATGAAGCATTGAGGAGGTCAGACTTGGTGCCAAAGAAGAGCCTAAAAATGGATAAAGGGAAGGGATGAAAGTAACAAAGGAAAACAGGGAGAGCAGGGATGAGAGAGTAGGGCGATGTTGGGATTGAATCGCTCAATCATCTCTCTTGTCACTCTAGATAAACACATATAGAAGGAGACTAAGACAATATTGAGATTGAGTCACTCAATCTTTTCTATTGCTACTATTCTTCATTCAATTTAACAGGAATTACATGGCTTAAATAAGCCTCATGCACACACACGACATTCACGTACCCACTAATTCCACTAACTTGGGCCTATTCTTATGCCTCTGGAATCTCTCCACGATCCGCATGAGATCACTTCTCACGGCTACGACCGCTCCACTTCTGACTTCCCTCGTACTTGAATGCTCCGACTTCTACAAAGTCCTTCCGAGTACCGATTGCTACAGTGTTCTTCCGAGTATAGACTGCAACAGTGCTTTCGGCTACTATAGTACCTATGACTGCTACAGTGCTCTGTACATTGCTGCACGACCATGTTGCCACGACCATAGCACCACGATCACGTTGCCACGACCACATCTGAGCACATGATTAGGTTCTCAAACTTCTGACTGCTGCTTCGACCACTGCGCATTATCTCAATGCTACGACCTTGGCATATCAACTCGAAGCTTCGACCACGGCTTCTTGCATACTCGGAGTCTTTGACTGCCTTTGTACTTAAAGTCTTTGACTCTGACTACCATAGCTTTGATTGCTACTTCGACCGCGACTTCATCTGTGGCTTCTGCCATGGCTTTGACCACTTCTTCGGTCGTGGCTTACAAATCATCATGATTAATTCTAACGTTCTCCTCCTTAATCTTAATATGTCAACTCACCGATACAAATTACCCACATCTTCTTGCTAGACGCAATAGCCTTTGTTCTAGCCACATGCAGTGGCCTTCTCTTCACACGACTCATAGCAGTCTCGCACCATTGTTCGTTCATGTCTTCATCTTGCAGCAGCGATGGCTTCACACCACTGCCTTTGACTTCATGTTAAAACTTCACACAACAGATTTACACTGCTGTCGTTGTCGGTCTCACACCGACTTCTCCTCACAACAGTATCACACCACCATTGGCGCTGGCATCACACCGACTCTTCCTCGTTGTAATGGCCTTCACCACCGCCAGTTTCTTCTAGTGCCACACACTACTAAATGCAAAGGCCTATACAACACGATCACTACATGCAAAAGACTAAATTAAACATGCAAATATAAACTTTGTCAAGATTAGTATCTAACAAATGACCACACTTCACGAATCTTCATAGAATAATTGGCTCATCATCACTCTGAATGTCACAAAGTAGCGCTTTCTCCTCCTTTCCTTTTTCTTTCAACTCCTTTTCTTTCTTAGGGCACTTGTATGCAAAGTGACCAAACTCTTGGTAGTTATAGCACACCACCTTAGTTTTGTTGAATTTTCTTGACCACCACTACTAGTGCTGCCGGAGGAGCCCTTGCCATTTCACTTGATGACCGAGCCTCCCACTCGGCCTTGGTGAGAAGCAAATACTCTTTGTCCCCCTTCTTGTGCTTGCGTATCCACTCCTCGTACGCTTTGAGGTGGCCAATCGCCTCCTCAAATGGCATGGTATTCACACCATAGAATTGCTCAATTGCAACAACAACCTTCAAAAACTTGTTAGGACCCAAATCGAGCAACTTCTTGATGAGTACGGTGTCCTCCAGGATGGTGCCAAGACCACTGAACTTGCTCGCTAGCCAACTGATCTTGCCAGCAAACTCATCGATGGAGTCACTTTCTTTTATGCTAGGGCCTCGAATTCACTTTTCATGGTCTGCAGCTTGCGCCTCTTCACTCGATCGATGCCAAGATACCTCATCTTCAAGCTCTCACGCACCTCATTGACTATCTTCTTCTTGGCAACTTGGTGGAGCACATTCTCAGGAATGGCTTGGAAGATTCATGCTAGTGTCATCTTGTCCTTCCTTCTTTCCATGACCACTCCGACCATGGGTTCGATTGCCTCCCAGACGTCATGTGCCTCCATACATACCTCCATCTTGATCGCCCATTTGAAGTAGTCGGAGGAGGAGAGCATTGGGTACTGGAGAGAGATGCCTCCCTCCCTTATTGACCATGTTAGTGTTGTTGCCGTTTGCTCGGTGGTGGACATCATGTTGAAGCGAAGGTACTTACGCATACACAAAACTGAGAACTCAGGCTCTAATACAAAATGTTAGGATTGAATCGCTCAATCCTCTATTGTCACTTTGGATAAACTCACACAGAGGGATACTAATACAATGTTGGGATTGAATCACTCAATCTTTTCTATTGTTACTCTTCTTCATCCAATTTAATAGGAATTACACGACTTAAATAAGTCTCATGCACACATACACGACTTCCACGCACCCCACTAACTCCATTAATTTGGGCCTATTCTCATGCATCCAGGAATCTCTCCACGATCTGCATGAGATCTCTTCTAATGGCTACGATCGCTCCATCTTCTGACTTCCCTCATACTCGAATGCTCCGACTGCTATAGAGTCCTTCCAAGTATCGACTGCTACAGTGTTCTTCCGAGTACATACTGCTACAGTGTTTTCAACTACTACAGTACCTACGACTGTTGCAGTGCTCTGTATACTGCTGCACGAACACGTTGCCACAACCACGGCGCCATGATGATGTTGCCATGACCACGTTCGAGCACACGACTGGGTTCCCAACTTCCAACTGCTGCTTCGACCGCGGCTTTGTCTGTGGCTTTGGCCACAACTTTGGCCACTGTTTCGACCATGACTTACAAATCATCAAGATTAATTCTAACATGCGATAAGAGGGAAGGTGAGATGTAACTATGGACTTTGGAGCCTCTTGGATGTCAAAACTGATTTTAGTTGGCTAACAGAATATAGGTCCCCAAAGAGACCAAATTTTGGTGGCTATTGAATTTGCCTTCACTTCACCATGGTTTGAACATGCTCTGTTCTCTTGTGTGAATTTTTTACTAATGCAGTAATGCAGATCAAATTTTCAGATTTTTTTCTAGTTTGCTTGATATTTCAATTTTTTAAGTTGCCGTGCACGCAATAGTGACGACATTGAGCTTGTCAAGTGTAGTAAAATGGGCAGAATTTCGTGTGTTGAATATCCATACCGTATTGGTTCCTTCATTTATCTCATTTTGTTCAAAAGTTATCTCATTTTCTCATAGACTGCCGCGAAGCTTTGCCTTAATTTTCACGTTCAAAGGAAACAGATACATCATCTTGTCTTGGCTTTGGCTCGCAAATCGGGGAAGATGTTCTAATCCCAACCATATATTGTATACTGTGTGCCTCTTTACTCCACAGACAAGCAAAGAATATGATTCATTCTCGCTTTAAGTAGGAACGGGAAAGCAACGTAGCCAAGCCAAATGCCTAAAGCTCGTATATCATTGGTCTTCTCTGAAGAGATTCACTTTGATTCCTGAGATACTAATCTATCTATATCTTACCAGCAACATTCAGGGGACAGAGAATTTACTTCATCAATGACTTTAAGTTGAATTACTTTCATGATTGTGGACCAGCGGGTGTGCTAACAGGCCATATGAACCGAAATTCCAAATCTACCTCAACCATTTATGCTGAACCGATCGAATTTTGTAATGAAATACGTGAATAGGAATGCCAAATTTGTTTATTTATATAAGCTTTTGGTGTTATGGAATGCTACTCTTTTTGTTCACAAGTAAATTTTTTCCCTAGAAAAGTAGTAGTATTTTGTTTTGTATTGCCTTGAGGGTACAAATCTTACCATTTATTTTTATAAGGACTTAATTATAGCACTGCCGACTAAAAGTTTGTTTATAAGCTTTATGTTAAGAAATGCAACTCTTTTAGTTCACACAAATATAAATAACCTTTCTTTTACACTGATAAAAATTTTCAATTCCCCACACACCTCCCACGTCCTTTACTTGCAAGTTTCAACCCATTCTTCCCTCCAACATTGGCTGAAATATTGGGTTATAAATGCAAACTAAAGCAGAAAAAATGGGTTATAAATGCTCTCAATAAATCATAAACTGAACATCAATTAAGTCTAATAAATTCACATAATAAGTTCCCTAAAAAACTCACATAATGAGTTGCTAAATAAAAACATGCCCTCCACTCTTGATTTCATATTTCCTAGCATTTCTAGACACATCAAGCAATGAGTAGAAATCCTGTCAATTAAGATTTTAAAATCCATGTCAGGGTAGCAGTAATTTGTAAGCAATAATAAAAGCAAAGCAGAAAGAAACCAAGGTACCTCTAAAGTCCAAACAAGGTGATCTGGGTAACACCCGAAGCCTTTCCACCAGGTATAGGAACCAAATACTAACGGCAATGAGAAGTTTATTGGGTCAACAACTTCAGAGCTTCCCTCAGATATACGAACTGCAATTTTGCAGAGACGGCTTAACAAGGGAGTTGATCATCATCAGCATATTAAGTCTTTGCTTCTAACTAGGTCATGTTAATATTTGCTTTTAAAAGCTGCTTTTCTACAGTAAATAACTTTTAAACGAAATGTCTTTTTAAAACAGGTCTACTAGTCGATTGTAGTACACACTATAGCGAGTTCATTATATCAGGTAAAATTGCCTGCGATGGGGGAATCCAAGGACTACTGCTCTTTAATTCACAGCGCAGCCTTGCATGGCTACATATCTTTTACTCCAGCTGCAAGCAAAGAATCATTCGTGCACGTTTATGCTTTAGAGAGCAGAGCAAGACTAGCCAAACCAATGCCAAAAAAGTAGAGGGAGCTTAATTCCAAGGCACTGATACAACAAGAGATTTCATTTGAACAGCTCTATGCTTTGCGAGAGCTGAGCGTCTGGTATATGTCAAGTGGTCTCCTGAGAACACACACACTCTTCCGCCCGGTACCAGAAACAATTCATATGCTTCGATCTGCATTTTGCCGATTCTGTTTTGTCAACGAAATTTTTTTATGTGTTGGTTTGAGATTGTCGAACAACAAACATGACATGCTGTGCAGGAATTGGAGGGATTTATCTTCAGCTGAGATGTAATGGGTTAGATTTACTGCCATCTTCGTTCAAGGCCGGTTTTCAATAAAGGCATCATGGTGGATTTCCAGGTACCCTCTCTCTCTCTCGTGCATTTTATCTTCTCTTCACCAATCAGGGTGCTTCGGTTGTTTAGCGAATTTCAGTGCACGTTACTGTTTTGTGATGGTATATGCTATTTTCTACACGAGTTGGTAATTCACAACATAGTACGTACTGGACCTTTTTTTTAATACTAGCTGAATGATATTACGTTATTATGGATTAAAAAACATCATACTACATTTTCTAAAACTCAAAGATAAACTAAAACTATCATGACCATCAGGTAATGGAACCACTTTTGCTATCACTGTGTAATCATCTGTCGAACTAGCCATTGCATGGTGTTGACCAATGGCTGCTCCTACAACACCAAGCTCTACTTGTCGCTTCTATACATCCATCTTGTGCATCTTCTTGCCACATCGATTGTCACATTGGACCACCACATCGAGCGCCATGCTACTCCACCCAAATACTAAAAACTGATTTATAAACCAAATAGACCATTTGGTCTGTTTAAGCAATCCGCATTACAACTTGAAAAGGTAAATTCATTTTTACTTCAAACAATGACTTTGAGATCAATCAGTATGAACATTCAATCTGTTGAGCACTCAAATTCACATACAACCTAAGCCTAGAGTCTTACCTATACATCTAAATAATCAAGGCATGTATTTACGTGTAGTAGAAGACATTAACTTTCAGAGGGAGTAGATTACAGAGCAGGTGAGCTCATAGCTATTAGAAACCCTCCACCATAACAAGATACAAATTTAAACAAAAAAAAAGAAAAAATGTAATAATGACAACAATAAGGATAAAAGAATTCAAAACCAAGACAAAGAATTTCTTAACCAATTATTGGTGCTGAACTAAAACTCGTCCAATGATGCATCTATGCATGGATGGAGCGAGACAATCTCCTAACTAATTAGCATTTATCGATTAAAATAGTTAAATTGCTTCCTAAACCATGCAGCATATAGAACTTAAAACCTACACAACAACCGGATCAAGTTTTATGTTCTAACATATGCGGATCAGTTTTAAAACAACGAGCAGGATATTAAATTTGAGCTCACCATGGAGTACAAGAATTTAGGTCAATCACTCACAGAGCTCAGGTTAAATCATTCAATTTTACAAAGATGCGATGGGGAGGAGACGGCCGGTGATGGGGAGGGGCGTCGGTGGAGAGATGGGGAGGCGGTGGTAGGCAGATGAGGGATTGCAGTTAGCAATCGTCCATTAAGCAAAACACAACAATTGCATTCCTCTATTATATAGAGTGAAGCTACTGGTGGACCCAATCCCATCCCTGTTCCAACCAAGAATCTTCCGACAAGCATACCCTCCACACTACTGGTGAGAGCACTACAAAATGTTTCAATCTCAATATGGCAGAATATTACAGAAGCATATGAATGATCTGTGTCTAAATTATAAATAAATACAGATAAGACATTTAAGGAGTGTTCATTAAAGTAAGTTTGATACACTTCCATTTTTGTACATCAATCATCACAAGAATCTTAATCCAGAAGGAGTGCAACTAACAAAGCAAATCTTAATAAAGAACTTGAGAAGGCTACAGAGTGCTTGCATTTTACTCAGAAATGTTATAGGGAAGGACCATCACATTTATATGCTATGAAAGTCAAAATTCCGAACTGCTAATCCAACAATGTATGCACCAATAAATTACTGGTTGCTGCTCCATTAACACCCCCCTTTTTTTAGTGCTCCCATCATCCAAATTTGTGGCATTTGTACAGCACCAGTGTCACATTAATGAAAGTCTTGATACTTCCATTTTTGTAACATACCAATCTCAATCCTCTAGGAGTGCAATAAGAAAACAAAGCTTATTAATATCCAATAGTCATCACCTACCATACTATGTCTATTTCCGAAGTTTTGAGGAGTGAAGAAATACATTGGACTAATCAACTCTGATTAGAGGCAAAATAAGAATATCACTTCAACCATTGGTAAAACCACCATTCAGTAAAACAAAGGCAAGTTGTTCAGCTCACCATCTTGATCTCACTAGCACATTTTCGATTGTAAAGATATCCAACGATACTCAAGGAACCCGAACATGATGTATATCTTGTCCAAAATAATTCAGTGGAAGAATTCCAAAAACACACAGAAGGGCAGCTCGGAGAAGATTCAGTATGCTGTTGAAAAACAAATGTATCAGCATGCAAATTTGGCTATTGGAATTAAACAAATAGGGGAAAACAAACCTAAATTAATTTCTACAAATTAAGACAGGATGTGCAATTATGCATAACAGCATGTCAAGAAGTTCTATTTTAGATGCAGCCACATAGTTATAGGTTTTCTTCTTCTGATTCATATCCCATATAGCCATAGGTGTTCAAAAAGAAGGCAATGACATACCGACTTCTACTGGAACCAGCATAGTGATACAAAGGGATACATGGAAGCTGTGTTGATTGGTAATCTGACAAGCATTGGCAATAATCATATATGAGATATCTCATGTTTTGTCGAATATAATGATATATGAGATATAAGCATTGACCAGTATAATGATAGCACAGCACCAATGTGAAGTGATCATACTTTAATATATCATATTTTGGCAATTGTCTACCATTTTGCATGCTATATGCTTGACCTAAGCTAGGGTTGAGGATCTGCCTAAGATGATAGAATGTTTCCACAAACAGAAGAGCACTTAACTCTCATCTTTTATTTTTCTCACACAAAAATAGTAAGTCAAATCCTTCCTCTATACTAATCTGAATCTGCCCCTCACTCTCTGATTTAGAGAGGCTGCTACAGCAGTGGCGGTCGCATTGGCAACCTCATCACTTCCCTCAATCAGTGGCATAGGGACATGGTGTAGATGCCCTTGCCTTGTCCTGTTCATGGCAAGGACAGCGGCTAGGGCTCATTGACACCATCCTTCGCACGGAGGTGGAAGGCGGCGGCTGGCTTGTTGTCGCGCATGCGAGGAGGCGCATGGTAGCAGTAGCTCGGTCCCATACGACTGCGGGACGAGCTTTGGCCCTAGTCCAATACAATGGCACCGCAGAGGCGGCAATGGCAGGAGCATGTGCAGCAAAGCCATGTTGTCGAGATGCCGAGGTCATCGTGGGCACGACATTGATTCAGAGACAATGACGAGCTCGTGCACTAGTGCAGAGGCGACAATGTACCCATAGGGCATGGCGCACATGGAAGCATGTGGCATCTCGGTGGCAAGGTTGGTGGCGTGCGTGGAGACGCACACCTATTTCAATGTTACGGTGTGATGGCATGTATGCGGAGGCATACGCTTGTTAGCTTGGTCAGTGTACCGGCGCACGCATGGTTTAGCCGGTGGGAGAGGGAGCGGCGATGTATAATAGTAGAAACTAAGTAATCTACTAAAAGAAAACATCACCGCATAGTAGAATTGAAACTAGATCAAAGCAACATATCGTAGGCGATAGCTTTAGTGTTATCATGTTGTAACGTGTTGTATGATCGAGGTCATGTTGCTAACGATCAAAGCTCTCAATACACAAATATAAATAATAGACAAGAACACAAAGATGTAGTCCAGCCTTCTCTTAACTTTATTGCTCTTTTGCTTGTAGCCTTGTGTGTACAATGAGAGCCCCTGCGCCCTCTTTATATAGATGAAGAATGTCCCCTTCATACATAAATAACAAATATGGGACTATACTATATAATGGGCATTGTCAGCCGGCAACCCCTTAATGAGCCTTTGTTTAGATAAAATGTCTACATATCAGGAATCGAACGAGCCCATATACAATATATCCAAGACTAGATGGACCTTCCAGTGGAAGGCACGATCAGGTCATCATCGTGCATGTGAGGAGGCGCATGGAGGCAATGACTCCATCCTATACAATGGCGGCAATAGGCATTGGCCCTAGTCCAACCTGACGGCATTGCGAAGGTGGCAACAGTGGGAGCTTGGCGACATGACCATAGCGTTGAGATGCCGAGGTCATCATGGGCATGATGTTGACATAGAGGCGATGTTGGTGTAGCATCCAATGCACAACTCCTCTGCTCCTCTTGCCTTCGAGTATGGCGGTGATAACACGAAAACAAGCCAAGAACACAAATCGATATTTCGGGCACAAAAGCACTCCACTTATCTCGTATTCTCTTTCCCTCAAGTTTGGATCACAACCGATCGCTCTCTCATTGGTTTTCTTTTCTTCTCGACTTACTACTTTACAAGCCTACCTCCCTCTACTGAGTTACGACCACTCTGGTTTATGACTGCGTCTTCTTGATATGCTTGTACTTGTAGCCTTGTTACGATCAACACGTCCTCGTAACGACTAGCCTTTCAGGTCATACTCGTAACGACCATGCCTTCAAGCTTATTACGACCATGCTCAATTTCAACCACAAACTCCTCCACTCGTAAACTTCGAACGCTTCCCGAGTACTCGGTACTCGATACTTCAAGTACGAGTACTTCTGATGCGCAACTTCTCTGCTCCTCTTGCCTTCGAGTATGGCGGTGATAACACGAAAACAAGACAAGAATACAAATCGATATTCTAGGGCATAAAAGCACTCCGCTTTTCTGTATTCTATCTTTCCCCTCAACTTCCGATCACAACCGATCGCCCTCTCGTTGGTTTTTTTTCTTTTCTTCTTGACTTGCTACTTTACAAGCCTATCTAACTCTACTTATATACTCATTATATTGACTAAGACATGGAGACATCTAAGACACAAAGACTAACTCGTCGCATAAAACCACACAGACTCGTACATGTATATGGACTCGACTTGTCTAAGAAACAAAGGAAACAAGATTATTTCCAAAGTCGCATGTTGTCATAACCTGTTGGCCCCGATAGTATTGGGTTTTTTGACATGTTTAGGCAAACTGTGTGTAGTTCCTTGAAAAGGTTTAGACAGAGCATGTGAAGTATTAGGAATTTACTCTTTTATGAGGACATTTATTTTATTTTTGTGTTAAGTTCCTTCTTATTTAATTTATTTTTACATACATAAATTAATCCCATTTCAAAAATTAATTCTGAATTTGATTTTTGATTTTGGTTAGAATTTGTTTTTAATGTGTTTAGCTTTATATATAATTATGAATAGCTTTTTACAAATATAAATAACTCTATCTAATTTTTCAGAAAAATATTTTCGCACAGAATTTTTATGCTTTTAGTTTTAATTAATGAAGTTCAATTCATCAAGTACTTGAAACATGAAAATTTTCGCTCCTAGGATTATAGGGTGATACGACACAAGTTAGTGCAAATTGTTGGCCCAATCTTTTATGGTACAACCGTTGAGCAGCAGCCCAAAATTTGCTGGTAATGCGCAGCAAACAAACACATAACAATTGGTATAATTGTATGGCTGTATCCAGACTAAAGTTCAATCACTGTCTTCGGTCAGGAACAATCTCAGCAGCACCAATTAATTTCCCACGAAGCAATAACAGGAGTAGATGAAAAGAAAACACCTCGGGATGCCCAAAGACACCAAATCCTCTCCTGCAGCACACGACCAAAGCAATCGTGATGCAATTTCTCCCACTCACGCAGCAGCAGCTTGACGCGATTAGTCTACTTGACAGGAATAGATTAATTGCGCTACAATTCCTAGCAACCTGCTGGCCCGTGCGCGATAATTCAGTCTGCAAACTTGATCAGAGATCAAGTCAACAAAACCGTAGACCGGAATTCACAAGGACTAAGAAACGCTGTATGCCCGCCAACACACGGCGATTTTCTGGTTTTTCATTAACTCAAAAATAACACGTCTGAGATAAAGGGGGAGCAGGCCCTAGCGTTTTATACCCAAAAACTCACGCACACCAGGACTTGATCGAGCCACACGGCGACTATTGGACACCTAGAACATTTGTAGATGAAACTTTGTTTCTAGTTGCATTCAGCTTATCTGTCTATTTTCAATGGCATTCTGGATTAATTGGGAGCTTCTGGATAGATTCTAGTAGTATGCAAGTAAACAGAGATAAACCTTTATTAGGTAATTTTTTCACAATCATTCCATCCAATGCCCCTCCATGGAAAACGATTTTTTTAAATGCCCTGCACTCGTTGTGACACTTGAATTTAATGTTGTATGTATTCAAGTGAAATGTTGCCAAAGATATTTGAAAATACTGCATTACTAAGCAGTTACAATATAGAAACTATACTGCAGGATTTAACCAAGTACTGGTATTAATACGCGTGCTGGTTAAAATCGATGAACACCTGATGCTAGGAATAGAAGTGCTTTACTTGCGGTAAATGCTTTTCAACTGACAGCTGTGACCCACACTGAACTTTGCCTTTTGTAGGTCCTCGATACGTCAAGTATTGCTGAAACGGTGGAGTGGATAGTTCGATTGTATTTGGACAATGGTGCCGACAATCCTTATTATCGGCGCGGAAAGAATGTTGTCTGCTTTGATGGTTGGGATGGAATTGGCGCATCAGCAGTCCTTGCCGCTCTAGCGGAATTACCCAAGTCTAAAGAATTCAACTTTGACAAAGTTATCCACATAGATTGCTCAACGTGGCAAAGCAGAAGATCAATGCAGAGGAGAATTGCAGAGGAATTAAAGCTTGACAAATCTGTGATGGCCATTTTTGATAAACATGACGAAGACGACGACTTCAATGGGGTAGAAAAAAGTTCTAGAGCTGAGATACCTGATGCTGCAGACCACATCTTTCGAGTCTTGAGGGACCGTAGATTTTTGGTGATTTTTCATAATGGAAGTGATGCTGAGATCGATTTACTTACATTTGGTATTCCTGTATATGTTTTCGGAGAAAGCAAAGCAGTGTGGACATTTCGTGGGAGGTTTCGACTTAAGCCTACATTCAAAGAGGTTGTGAAAATCTCTCATGTTTTTCAGCGTGCATGGCCAGAAGGTGGATTGTCTGATAGAGATGTAACTACTTTAGTGCATGAAGAGGCTACAGAACTTGCTCATTCTTTCAGTAGGCATGGTATCACCCCAACTATAGCTACAGATTGTTGGTTGTATATGGTATTATTGCATTATAGTCATGGCAACTTCAAGGACTATGATCAGGATGCCCATGCTTCTAGCTACTGGGTATGTGATGGCATCATAGAAGGACAGAGTGCATGGGAGGCCAGCAGCACACTTTGTGAAGCGATGCGCTTGGAGCATCTCCCTACTAAACAAAACAAGAGACAGTGGTTTGACCAGTTTTTTAACCACAAAGGAAATAATTCCAGATGGATTTCAATCACATCAAAGGTACCAAATATCCAGACCATACCCCAGGAGGCAACGTCCTATTTCCTGACATTGCAGAAACCAACGACGTTGCCAAAAGACTTGTTTCCTCAGTCCAGCAAACTTCGTGTGCTAAAACTCTCTTTGTGCACCTTCAGCTTTGCATCACCTCCATTCATTTGCTGCCACAACCTAAGATTCCTCTGGATAGACAGTTGCAAAGACATTGAGTTGACCGATGGATCGGTCGAGAAGCGTGAGGAGAAATGGGCATGTCTCCAAAGCCTATGGGTGTTGGACATACGTTGCACAGATTGGCCTTGGATTTTATCCCCACAGATGGTGGAGCTAATGATCGTACTCCGGGAGTTAAATGTAAAGGCCGCTGGAGATAGTGGATGCAGCTGGTCCATAACTACACCCAAGTTAAAATTGCTGCAGAATCTTCTCAAGTTGAGAGTAATTGAATCCCCTACTTACTTGAAGGTTATAGCACAGGAGTTGCTCGTGGAAATGGAAAACCTGGAGCTTCTCGACTTATCAGGCAATAGTGCCATGGAAGATTTGCCAAATTTATCTCGGGCAAGTAGACTAAAGGTGCTTATTCTTGATGGTTGTCTTTGGGTTGAAGCAAGTTGAATCGATGTCCTTCCAACATCATTGGAGTCATTCAGCTTCGATGGATTTGGACCAGCATCCGGGTGGAAGCATTCGCTGGAGATGCCAGAAACAAAGCTGCGCCCAAGTGCTCGTACAAGTCAACAGTGTCCAATAGTTTCTAAGATCTCTCTGGAAGGTTGTGCACAGCTTAAGAGTGTATTCTTTCGTGGACTGCCAAAGCTCAAGGAGCTGAACCTCTCTAACACAGCAATCAAAGAACTTGACCTCGAAGCTATGCAAACCGAACAACTTGAGCGGCTCTTCTTGTTGGGCTGTGAGAACCTTCGCAGAGTGCAGTGGCATGATCCGGGGAATCCACCGCTGAAGTTGCTACGCATAGATACCCGAGTCCAGATAAAAAGGGCATTGGATGATGATTGTCAGGGATCTTGTTCCTACTACCAGGTCCAACAGGATACCCCTCACCGGTGGGCACATGTAGTTGTTGCAGATACAAGGTTCCTTCGGGGCTTCGATCTTGGAGATGTTGACAAATTAAAAAATGTATTGGATCACAACAATATAAAATTCCATATACATCTCTCTCATACTATCAGCCATACACAAGTTAAAGGAACCCACATGCAAATGGAAATTAGCCCAATGGAAGAATTTAGTGTTGCTCAAGCATTAGGTTTGTCATTCCCCTATGCAGATGTCCTTCAAAAGGTTGTCAACAAGGATGGTGAAGATGGATTCTCAGCGCAAGGTTATATGCCACTGGTACCTTGGGAAAGTCATATTGAAATTTCGGAAGGAGGATGTATTTGGGAAAGCAGACAGGATCATCGAAATATGGATTGCTTGATGTGTGATGCTAAATCCCTACATGTGCACGACCACTCCTCCATCACTAATGTTAATGTTGGTACACAAACCGGTAAACGCCAACTTGATAATATGAGATGGTGTCATGTTGACAGGTGCCCCAAGCTGCATGCTGTGTTCCTTCTTGATAAACATCCCATGGCAGTAACATCTTTCGAGAGCCTAGAGACCCTTTGGGTGTCTCACCTACTAGCATCAAATGCATTTGGAGCAGAAGATCAGGTTTTATGAAGACGAGACAAGAACTCTTAGTGCCTTTCAAAAACTACGGTATATACACTGCACTCTGTCCCGTGCTCAAGTTTGTCTTTGCTTTGGTCCTTCGCCACCACCTAGCTTGGAAACCATCCGCATCACATATTGTGGCGAGCTCGATGATTTTCCCAAAGGGGGAACTGTACAAGGGAGAATCACTAACCGCGTAGAATTCCCAAGCCTCAAGCAGGTCCATCTCCATGATCTCCCATGTTGCAGCGTATGTGCGAAATCGAGATGTTGGCTCCTACTCGGAGACCATCAAGCTCGGGCTGCTTGAGTCTCAGCGGTGCCGGCCATTCACATTGGCCGTCCAGATGATAAGCCACCCGGTGGTGGATCGAGAAGGACTGGGACAAGCCGGAGTGGGATGGGTGGAGGCGAGCTCGCCCTCTTCCGTCCATGACTTTCGCGTTACTACGGAAGGCCATACCGAGGATCACTTCTAAGGTATGCACGTATCTCTGGTGTTAAATATCTATCACTTGTATAATGTGATTTCACTTTTATAATGTATTTTCCGTCCATTGCTCTTTAACCGCTGATTCTCTGTTTGTGATATGTAGGTAAACAAGAGGATGCAATCCTACTACATATGGGGCAATATGCTGCTACCCACCGTGTGTTTGCAACGCTATAAGTTGGTGTGTTTGTGTGGCTTGGGACAGTGAGAAGGCCGCGCCCAGAGGTTCTATCGTCAGTCGACCGGCTCTCTTGAGTTCAATCCCTATCAGTTTACAATAAGTTCAAATCTGTTTGTTTCAATTTCTATTTTTCATATTCAGGTGATCTCTACGGTGCGTGCTGCTACCTACGAGATGGATGTTGCTGCTATATTTAAATAATTACTTCTCACTTCATGTGTCTCCAACAATATATATTTGCGTGTTTATAGTAGTGTGGCTTGAGAGCTGCTACATGTTGAAAGTGTTGTGCATGTTCCTGTGCACACGTGCAATATCTGTTTTGCACGACTACTGCTTGATTTGTACATTTCGTGCTTCTACGAACTTGTGTTTGTGGTTGACTTGGTATGTATTTGAAATAAGAAGAACCTGGTGGTGTGTGATTCGTCAAGGACTAGACTTCTGTAATTCATATAAAGAACAAATGTTGTGCTCTCTTTGAAAAAGTTAATGTGCTATTCCACGCAAGTAAATTCTGAAAGTCATTGTACCTAACAAGAAGCTAGTCGCTCGCTTCATTTTGTTGGATGGCCTGCGTGCAGGAAGATAACAAGCCTAGGAAGCCATGCTTTGGTTTGGCCTCTTTTAACATGACAGGATCCTGAGATCACATTGAGCCTATGGACCTTCGAGAAACTAACGGGCTCTGTTAATGCTTCTTTTTTTCGTATTGGAGGGCAATGGAGTTCAATGGTTGCAACATGTATCTGTGCTCAAGGTTTGGTTGTGCAACGGCGTGGTGAAGGCGGCCGTAAAACCGCAACCGCAGTCGTGTTGGAGAGCACTTGGATAGAACATGCAGATCCTCAGAACTGCTATGTAGTGGTGAAGAAACAGAGGATGTACAGAATTTACGGATGCTAAAAATGTAAAATTGTTACAAGTATTTCGTTGATACAAACACATGATTGAAAGAAAATTTCAGTTGAACTAATCAACTTTATGACTTTGAAAAGGCAGGATTTACACCCTGCTAACCTCTAACCATTGTAAGTTGACAAAAGAACAACCTCTAACCTTGACTCTTACGCCATTGCGGCTGAACGCCGGCGACAAGGTCTGACCACAAAAAAATCTCCGCTCTCTCTGTCTCTCACACACTCTCTCTCTCAGAGACGACAAATCCAAAATGAAATGACAAGGGGAACTTGGATCCGATGCAAGCAACAATATCCTGAGCCGATGCTGCCGATTTCTCCGATGTGCAATTTACCTTTCCCCTCTCACCCTCCCTCCCTCTTCCCATCACACAGTGAAGTGGAAGTAGAACATCGATCTCCACACCGAACAAATCAGGATGGGAAAACGTTAACTCGTGCGGGCCCATTTCACCCAATCCCATCCGCATCGATCTCCAGGCTTATCCAAGGCTCCAGAATTCGGATGATTTTTTCCAAAGAAACCATCCAAGAGATGATTATCAAAACCCTACCTTAAATGCCAACATTGTTATCGGTCTTTATGTCTAGCAAAATCTGTCGGGTCTGGATTAGTTGGAAGTTGTTTGAAACCAGTGGCGAATCCAGCATTAAAATTGAGAGTGGGCTGAAGTATTTGTCGGACTAAACTAAGTTGACACAAATATAGTCTTATACTCTTATAGAATTTCAAATTCATACAGAAATTATACAGTTGGAGTCTTGGAGAAAAACAACGAAAAATAGAGAAATACAAAATACGTACCTCGACAATAGAAAGTGCATACCCAATAATATATAATTATTCTGCTATGAGTACAGAGTAGAAATAAATCACCTGTGTATGAAACATATGAAAATTAGTTATATAATAGAAAATTATGAATAATAATGAAAATTTAGATCATATGAAATATGCAACATACCACAAATAAGCTAATTTGAACCACGAGACAAATTTGAATCACGGGGCAAATGCATTCTACGCGACTTCATGCCTTGGAAATGGTTTATGATTTTATCATCGTCAATGGTTTTAAAGATCTCTCACTCAGTGTAGCACACCATCAAGTCATTGAGTCACTCATCCGTTACCTTATTGCGTAAATCTATTTTGATAATATTCATTGCTGAAAATATTCTCTCAACAGATGTCGTTGCCACTGGAAGTATCAAAGTCAACTTGATGAGGCGATATTCCAACGTGAAGGTTTTATCTTTCCTTGTTTGAACCATCAATTGAGCAAGTTTTGATATATCACGACATCCATTGAATTCTTCATTTCTTCTAATGTTGAGAATGGAGGTTTGAAGCTGACTTCTTAACAAAAGCCGATCAAACACCGTGAAATCATCGAGATAAATCTCGCAAGCTGAACTTGTTTATCAACATCAAACTTAGAGAATGAGTCGCTTGGATCAAGACAAGACATGCATACCAATAACTCCGAGGAAACTTCATTGAATCGATGATTCATCTCATTCATAATTGCATCAATAGCAACATTAAAAATGTCAACTTTGTAATAATGATGTTGAGTCACTTTATGCTTCCGACGTACTGATTTACCCATAACTCCAATAGGATCTTCCATATTTGGCACATCAATCTTATATGTTTCACAAAAACTTTTGATTTGGTTGAACAATGGCTCACACCCATTGTCCCTTATATTTTGAAATCGTTGTTTGACATCCTGTAACAAGCCCATAGCTTCAACAATATCTTGATGCTTTCTTTGCAAAGCAAGTGATAGCTCATTTGTAATACTCAACATGGTTATTAAGAAATGCATGATGAATACAAATTCAAAACATTTCATCTTTTTTAGCAAACTTGCTGCTCCACCATGACTTGAGTTTTGACAAGCATCTTCACTTACAAGCTCAAGCACATCCACTACTGCTTCCCACATTTGGTATATGCAAAGCAAAGTTTTGAGATGTGAGCCCCACTGAGTATCTCCAGGTCTAACAAGTCCAGCTTCCTGATGCAATCCTGTCCCAGCTGAAACCAAACCACTCTCTAGCTTCTCTAACAAGACCTCATGATGTTTTTTAATCAAGGCATCTTTTTTTACAAGATGAACTCACAGCAGTCACTATTAGGGGAACATAGTTAAAGAAATCTGCAATAGCTCTACTACAACTTGTCACAGTGACAACTACCAACTGTAACTGGTGGGTGAAGCAATAAACATAGAAAGCATTTGGATTATCATCCCGAATAAGTTTTTGCAATCCATTAAATTCAGCTCTCATATTTGAAGCTCCGTCGTAGCCCTGCCCACGTAGCCTTGAAATAGGCAAGTCATGTCGAGTAAGCAATCCAACCAAAGTTTCTTTCAATGTTGCAGATGTATAATTTGTAATATGCTCAATGGCAAGAAATATTTCCATCACTTTCCCTTGATTATTCATAAATCTGCATAAATGATATGATTATAAAATGTAAACTTTAAAGGTAGAACAAAAAACAAAGCATAAATGATGTGAAACTATAACTAACCTCATAATTAGCGCCATTTGTTCCTTTATTGATACATCTCTGGACTCATCAATAAGGACTGCAAAATTTCTATCTCCAATCTCACCTTTAATCACTTCTGTGACCTCTTGTGCACAACATTTACAAAGCTCTTTTTGAATATCTGGAGAAATCATAACTGCATGCTCTGGAGCTGTATCAAATGCCACATTCACTTCCTCCTTTTTATCTTTATACCAATCCAATAACTTTTTGAAATTCCCCTTGTTGATGGAAGTAGAGGATTCGTCATGTCCTTGAAAAGCTTCACCTTGAGCCATAAGATATCTTGCACAATCTAAAGATGCAGTTAAACGAATTTTGTATGCAATTTCGGCCTCCTTGCTATAAGTATTGATTTTGCTAGACATACTTGACCTTTGATTTTTGAAGTCGTCGCAAAGACCCCTTGCAATATTGTGGGAACTATTTGTACTACCAACATGTTTAGTGAAAGCTTGTAAAGCAATCTTACAACGAGAGAACCCAACCTTCGTAAATACATCACTTCCAAATGTATTGGGTTGTGCCGGTTTCTTGAAAAGAAAACAATAGAAATAAAAGGCGGTATCCTTTTCCACACTATATTCCAACCAATCAAATTTATTATACCATGATTCTTGAAAGGACCGTGACTGTTTGTCATCCAATGTCTGTGGAAATAAATATCCAATTACTCGGGTAGGGCCATTCAATAAATATGCCCTTCTCACTTGATCTCTAATTTCGTTAGCATAATCTTCAATTGGTATGCTTGTACGGGATCGGCAATTATTTCATTTGGATTAAATTCTAGTCAAAGCTTCTTTGGTTGAGTTCTACTCTCATCGGTTGGACGAGAACCTTTTGAATTACTTGTGAAATAGTTGCACAAAGTTCGTTTCTCCATTATAGTAAAATTTATAAATAAATTGTTAGTCTAAACTCTAAAATGCTAAATTGATAAAAAAAAGTATAGAAAAACTACCAGAAGCAGCGAAGCCGTCGACCGCCCTATCCTCTGTTCGACTGTTCACATAGGACACCCGTCGGAAATCAACACGGTAGCAGCGCTGCGCCTCCACCCCCTTATCACTTCGATTCGCCCGCAGGCCGTAGCTCCTCAACGCCATCTCTCTCTCTCTCTCTCTGCTTCTCATATCGCTCGGCTCCTCCTCGCTCGCCTCGCGGCCCGCCTCGCTCCCGGCTCCTCGGCAGCTCGGCTCCTCCGCTCCTCCTCGCTCGTCGCCTCGCTCCCGGCTCCTCGGCGGCTGTTCCTCCGCTCCTCCTCGCCTCGCTTGGAGAGTCGGAGTCCGCCCGCCGCTGAGTCCGTCGTCCCGGACTCGTGGCGGTGCCTCGACCGCCGCCCGGTCCGCTCCCCCCCCGGCTCCCCACCTTGGCTCGGCCCCTCGTCCCCACTCCAACTCCTCCCGTCGGGTCGCCAGCGCCGCCAGATTGACTCGGAAGTGGGAACTCCAGAAGTGAATCTGTGCTCCTCTGGGTCTGCCGCCGCCTGTGAATGTGTGAATCTGTGTTTTCGTGGGTTCTTGGGCCTCTTTAAGGAAATGAGCTGCTTTTTGTTGTTTGTTATTTGTTGGGCTTAAAGCCTCGTGAGACTGATTGTCGTTGACTCACCGTCGGCCGGCGGTGCAGGCGCCACCGGAGGGGGGGGGGGGGGGGTGTCCGTCACCAGGGAGGTGAGGTTCGAGCCTTACTAAGCCTCCCTGTTTGAAACCGATCATCTTCTTTGTGTACCTTTTGATTGCTACACTTCCACACTTGGCAACGCAAAGTCCTATCCTTGGATCTTGCATACCGAGGCTGTTTGGAAGGATCTCAATGAGCGCTTCTCCCATGGAAAATACTTCAAACAGATCATCTTCTTTGTGTACCTTTTGATTGCTATACTTCCACACTTGGCAACGCAAAGTCCTATCCTTGGATCTTGCATACCGAGGCTGTTTGGAAGGATCTCAATGAGCGCTTCTCCCATGGAAAAAACTTCAAACAGATCATCTTCTTTGTGTACCTTTTGATTGCTATACTTCCACACTTGGCAACGCAAAGTCCTATCCTTGGATCTTGCATGCTTCGCCGGTGTTCCATCTTTTAAGCCATTTCATTCCTTTTCTATGTACTTTGAACCTATTAAATAGTCTTTATTTGCCATTGCACCTAATTTATCATCATTAGGAGCGAGTATCTTTTGTTTGTTGTAGTTAAAAAGATGGGTTCTACCGAACAAGCACATCTCCCACCAAGATCCATGCAAAGATCGAAGAACCAATCCAACAACGTCACCAACATTTTGAACCTACTTGCCTGAAACCTTTGTGTGGCCAATCCTAACCCATGCATGTATACATCGCACATGGTTCCACCTGGAAAGAGTTGGTCAGAGAAAGAAAAAATACAAACCTACCTGTAAAAACTAGAGGGCAGGGCGACTGCTCAGCTCAGCCATAGGCTGAAAATAGCAAAGGCAAGGCCAACATGCCTTGAACGTAGCAAACGGCTGGGTCTCCTCTCTGGGGCAGCATATCTTTCGAAGCATCTCTGCATCGGCGAGGAGACGCGGTAGGGCGAAAATGGCTTTCAGAAACAACGCTATCAGGGTCTTGTTCGTCCTGATGGTCGTGTGCACCGCGTGCGCAACGAAAAGGTCCGCAGCAAAGGAGAGCGATGCACCTGCCCCTGCGCCGGAAGGCGCCGCAGAGGCCTCCGGAGCCGGCGGGGCCTTCGACATCACAAAGCTTGGCGCAACCGCCGACGGCAAGACGGACAGCACGAAGGTAATTTTTAAAAGAAGCAAACTTCGATTTCTGCCATCACCGGATCCATTCCAGTCAATTCATGTCATGGGGCCGGGATGCTTGATTTCGCTGACCGCCAACGAGCTGCGACGATCGCTTTCAGGCGCTCCAGGATGCGTGGAAGTCGGCGTGCGGCGCGGCTGGGCAGCAGACGATCCTCATCCCCAAGGGCGACTTCCTGGTTGGCCCCCTCAACTTCAGCGGGCCGTGCAAGGGCGATGTCACCATACAGCTCGACGGCACCCTGCTGGGCACCACCGACCTGACCAGGTACGAGGCGAACTGGGTCGAGATCCTGCACGTCGACAACATCGTCATCACCGGCTCCGGCACGCTCGACGGCCAGGGCAAAGCCGTCTGGACCAAGGAATGCAAGGCCATGCCCAACGTACGTGCACGCATATGTATATATATGGACATTCTTTGGACGTCTGTAACATATGTTGGTGTGTGCGTGTGACGTACGTGCAGACGCTGGTGCTGGACTTCGTGAAGAACGGGACCGTGTCCGGCATCACGCTACTGGATGCAAAGTTCTTCCACATCAACATCTACATGTCCACGGACGTCACCATCAAGAACGTGACCATCAATGCGCCTGCAGACAGCCCCAACACCGATGGCATCCATGTCGGCGACTCGTCCAATATAGCCATCACGGGTGCGACCATCGGTACCGGGGACGACTGCATCTCCGTCGGGGCCGGAAGCTCCCGCGTGAGCATTACCGGCGTGACCTGCGGCCCAGGGCAGGGCATCAGCGTGGGCTGCCTCGGGAGGTACAAGGGCGAGAAGGACGTGACCGAAGTCACCGTCAAGGACTGCGTGCTCCGGAGCAGCACGAACGGTGTCCGCATCAAAACCTACGAGGACGCACTGTCTCCGATCACGGCGTCCAAGCTGACGTTCGAGAACATCAAGATGGAGGACGTGGCCAATCCCATCATCATCGATCAGAAGTACTGTCCCGAGAAGATCTGCATCACCAAGGGCAGCTCTGTGGTCACCGTGAAGGACGTCATGTTCCGCAACATCACCGGCACGTCCTCGACGCCGGAGGCCGTGAGCCTGCTCTGCCTGGACAAGCAGCCGTGCAGCGGCGTGGAGCTCATCGACGTCAAGGTGGAGTACAGCGGCAAGAACAACAAGACCATGGGGGTGTGCAGGAACGCCAAGGGCACTGCCAAGGGCTCCCTCGAGGCCCTGGCTTGCCTGCTGTGATGTGATCTCTGATCTAGTATACTAGTCTTTCGCTTTCCTTTCTATTCCGATCCTGTTTCTGGCTAGAGATGAAACAGAGGGAAGAAACAGATTGGTCAAGGGAACCATCCATTTGTTTTTCTCCCTAGATTGATCGTTCCCCTACGTTAACTAAGCCTTGTTTGTGCCGGTGCGAAGCCAGCAGAACGCGAGACGTTCCATTCCATAGATTGATCTGATTAGTTAAATTTGTGTTATTGAGAGTGACTGTGGTACATGTGAATGTATTTCAGGAGAAGCCTTCATTAATTTCCCAATTGTTCTGATACAAAACAAAATTATTCTCAGCACAACCTCACAGATTACATAATCTCAACAGGAACCTACAGTGAGATCAGAAACAAACAAAAAAAAATTCCAGTGCTTCTCCTCCTATGATCAGCATAACATCAACGACCCGTTTAATGGCCCAGACGAGGAACGGTGTAGCCTGCAAAATCATCCAAAACCAAACACGTATCATGCGTAGTCCAGAACATGTACATATTATATATGCATCAGTATACATATAAAACAAAACCGTATGCATATGCATCTGGCCAGCATATAATTCGCTTACTTCCGCACTTGTAGCCAGGATTGAATGGCCTCCTGCAGAACTTGGCAATGTACACGATTTTCTCCATGCACCATTCCTTCTCTGTCTCCTTGGTGACATGGGAGCACAGGCACGGGACGTCCGCGTGCTCCCACACGGCGCAGCACCCCTCCGACGGGTCGACCTTCGGGTTCGCCGGCCACTGCGCGTACTTCTTGCACTCCCGAATCATGCCTTCCCGGTCATTGGCGCAGTCACCGCCAGCCGACACGGCTACTGCGATAGCGAGGACCAGGAAGATACCCAGTGGTAGTTTCGCCATGGCTATAGCTTTTGTATCTGTTATACTAGCTTCTCTCTTCACTTGTGTGGTGACGCAGGAGTTGTGTGGTTTCGGTGCGACTGTTTTGAGTAGGATGGTTGGGTTTATATAGCTAGGCTCATTGGAGAAATGCCACTACGATACAACATACTGAATAAATACACAACTGTATATCTGTAGGAGATGTAACTAGCTGCGTCATACATTGCATGCATACATCAAATGCATGCATATCTATAGGATGCCACTGCATCATAAATTGGATACATACATCGATCAAACGCATTTCTTTAAGTGACCACACTACGTCATGCATTGGAAACGAATATTAATTGAAAGAGATTGAGATAGGGAGGTGCTAGCGCCCATCATGCATTGGAAATGAATATTAATTGAAAGAGATTGAGATCGGGATGTGCTAGGCCCAGATGTACGACAGGAAGTTTCTGCTCCTTCTCACCATCAGATCTACTTCAAAAGGGTTGATCTCATCCATCAGATCTGGCACAATAAAAATCGATGAGGTGCAACAATTAAGTAGTAAATCTGCAACAAATCCTTACCCCTATGCAACAAAATATAGAATAACAGTGAAAAATATCGAGAATTTTTTTAAAAAAGATATCATCTTCTTACCAAAAAATGAAACCACGAGTATATGACTTAGCTAACTGCTAAAATAAAATAAAAAATCCCGAACAAAAAATTTATGATTTTACAACACTGCAACATTTGAAAATAATAGTGGCAACATTTTAGAATTACTTGTGCAACAATAGAAATAAATATTCACAATAAATTGAGAACCGCAGCCTCTACTGTAACAACAAAAATGAACATGCATAAAAAAATCACAAAACTCCTACAACAAATAAGGTGGTGATGGCAACAAGTTTCCATAAACTACCAGAAAGGAAGAACTTGGCGATGGCACCAGCAAGTTAAGTATCAAGTAAGACGGTCCCAATGCCTTAGTTCCTTGGCAACCTCTAGGGGGTGGAGGGAGGAGCAGCTGGCCTAATCCCTCGCCACTGGCAGTTTAGATTTGCTAGGGATGAGGCTGATCAGTCCTCTTTTGGTCTATGCAACTAGAAGGAGGCAGTTGCTTGCTGTAGTGGAAGGTTTCTGCTGCTCATGTTCGTGTCCTGAGCTCCATCGTACTTAGCCCATCTAGATCCGGTGAGTTCTGTCCCTTCAGATACATCAATTTTCTCGGTGCAACAATTCGACATCTCTAATGCAACAAAAAAATGGATGCAGCAAATCAAAATGTAGACCACAATAAATGCCTCTTGTGCAAAATTTATGAAGAGATATTGCAACAAAATTAAACACTTTATGCAACAATTAAGAAAAAGTGATGCAACAATTTAGAGAAACATGTGTGTCGATGTTCTAATATCAATCTTACGTAATATTTGTTTGGATTCGAGCCGGGCTGGGCCCGAGCACAGTACAGTATGCCTGGACCGGCCATGCCACCTAGGGCTGTAAACGAGCCGAGCTCGAGCGAGCTTGGCCTTCCAGGCTCGAGCTCGGTAGAAGCTCGAGCCGAGCTCGAGATAGGGTCCGAGCTTGAACACGGCTCGAGCTCGGCTCGGCCTAAGCTCGATTAGGCTCGAGCTCGGCTCGGTGAAGCTCGATAACAATTAAAATAATTTAGTATGCACTATTTTTCAATAATAAGGAAAGCTCGAGCTCGAGTTCGACTCGAGTAAGCTCGATAACAGTCAAAATAATTCAAATATACACTAATTTTCAACAAAAAGAAAAGCTCGAGCTCGAGTTCGACTCGAGTAAGCTCGGTAAGAATTAATATGTATTACTATTTAAGCTCGAATCGGAGCTCGCGAACTATTCGAGTTCGGCTCGGTAAAACTCGCGAGCTCGAGATCAAGCTCGAGTTTGGCTCGTTTAAAGTTCGAACCGAGTTCGAATCGAGTCTAAAACGAGCCGAACTCGAGTAATTCGCGAGCTCCGAGCTTTTTTTACAACCCTATGCCACCCAACAGACCGGTATTTTCGGACCAGGTCCGGCACATGTTCGGTCGGACCGCGCCGAGTCGGTTGGGCCTTGAGCTGGCTCGGCCCGGCTCCCACCTCTACCGACAACAAGCAACTCCGAATCTCTGATCCACTTACAACCGCATTAAGGGTCCTTTTGGTTGAGTGCGGTGTGGGGAAAAGCTCTTGTAATGTGTGAGTCGTGAGAAAGCTCTTTGTGGTGTGTCGTAGAAAATTGAAAGTTGTTTGGTTAAACAAGTATAAAATATACTTTTTGTTTTTATCTCTTTTAAAACAACTATGAAAGAGTTTTATTCAATCTATTTCCAAAAGTAGAAAGCCAAAAGTCAAAAGCAGAGTCAAGACAGCTTTTAAAAATATACTACGGAAAAGCAGCTGCTTTTGAAAAAGCTGCTTCCAAAAGCAACCCCTTTGTATAAGCTTTTGGCTTTTAGAGTTAAAAATCAAAGCCAAAAGCTCAACAAAAGGACCGAAGCAAGAAGCTCACGAGAAAATGAAGAGGAGGGACGCTAACCACGCAAAGATCCGAGAAACGCGACCCCATGGTCGGCGGAGAGCGACGCCACCGCACTTTGATTTTGAGCATGAAGGAAAATAGTGCGCTTGCATGTATGAATGAGCTGGTCTAGCCTCATCTTGCCTGTCTGGGCAAAGCCAGGCTGAATCCAAACATGCTCTCTGCATCGGCCGCTCTAAGCTTCTATTACAAGCTAGCTTCGAAAGGAAGGCACGAATACCCATACAAATTATTTAAAAAACAGCGGTAAAGTTCACATCCTTTTGAGTTTTTTTTGGGTTTTGGGCTTTGGATTTTTTGTTTCTTCAAAAGTTAAAATAAACTGATAGTTTTTTGAATCATATTTTTCAAACGACTTCTTAAATTTTAAACTACGTGCATCGCCGCGTCGACATCTCTATCGTCCGCTATTATCTGAAAAAATATAAATAGAAATCATCAACCTTAGCCAAACACTATTACCCACAGTCCAAACAAACAGAGCCATAACTTCACAGTTTCTTGACTGGAAAAAGGGTTTGGCTCACACGTAGAGTGAACCTTTCTTTATTTAATATTTTCTTCAACAATGTTTCAAAATAAACCTCTCTTTAATTTACTAAAAAATGGACTCGTATCCTACCACTCCACCATTAATGGCGTGACAAATCAATACCGGCAAGAGCTGCCACGCAAATTACCAGCCAGCAAGGCATACCATGGCAGCCCACAGCACCAATGGAGTGGCAATGTTCATATACCGTCGCGAAGAGGGCTCATTTTTAAAAATAAGTTTTGGCTTACTTTGTGATGTGGCAATGCTCATCTGTCACACTACCAAAAACGACGTGGCAAGCAGGGCCATTCTTGCAAATAAATTTGAGTAAATGTTATTTGAAAAAAATTATTAATTAAAGGGTCAATTGATAAAATTTGTTCCATGTAGGGTATCAATGCATGTTTGAAATGTAAGAATTTTACAGGAAAATTTATGGTAATTTTATATCAAACCGTTTAATTTATGTAGAAATCAAGAAAAATTCACATGTCCCTAATGGGTTTAAAGATTGTATATATTACCGTACCATAGTCCTAGGGGTGTGTACAAATCGAATACAAATCGAGTAGTGGTCAAACCACATTAGTATTTGTATTTTTTAAACTAATATAAATTTAAATACACTTAAATATGAATGCAGATCAAATGTTATAAAAGAATACGAATACACCCGAATGTTATAGATCGAATTGGCCATGGCTAAAATCCTTTTGTGCGTGTATTCGTCTTTGGCAAATCCCTTGTGCGTGTATTCGTCTTTGGCAATTGCCATGTGGACTACTCCGGCAACGAAGCCATTTGTTTAACACTATTGGCAGAGAACGAGTACTCGGATCAGTTTACGAGCGAACGCGTGCTAATAACATGTTGTGTGATTAGCACATCCGAGTAGTCGTAGCGTTATCGACGTATGAATAGATCATACACGAGTAAAGAATAACACAGTGTGAAATATATCTCCATAGCATTGCTTCTTTATATAAGGAACTAGTCCAACGTACGAATTTTTTTTAACGAATAATTCATTTTTTATTCGAAATTATAGAAATATACTCGCGACTATTTTTTTATACAAATAGACCCCAGTCGCCCAAGCCAATCGCCCAGTCTCCAGGCGACAGAGATCCAATCGCCCGACCCTTGGGCGACTGGAACCAGTCGCCCCTCCATTGGGCGACTTGATGTCTGATCGCCCTCGGGTAGGCGGTCGGTTTCGATCCTCGTGAATTTTCTACATTTTGCCAATTTTGTAGTTTATAACTGGAAAATAATCTGCTAGATTTGTAATAAAAGTTTATGTTCATTTTATGTTATAGGTGCATAACAAAATTTGTGAAATTTTTTTTAAGAACGATTGACCTTAGAACGATCGGTACATACGATGATAAGTGATATTGTGATGTTACTGCGAATTCGTATACAGAGAAAACCGGAATGTTAATATTGTTAGATGACTTGCTATGTGAATCACAGAATGCGAGAAGACGAGATAATAAGCTTGTCTGAATTTAAAAAGACTTCATAATACAGTTGGGAGTAATATACCGCGTACTTTTTTATTACATGCGTAACGTATAGCATCATGTGCGACTAACTCACCCAACTGCTTGTACGACCTACTGTGTCGACCAGGGTCATTTTCCCTTCCTTGCCCGCTCGGCGTTGAACACAAAGCATCAAATTTTCTCCACTGGTTCTGTATAGCCAGCCTCTTGAATAGCTTCATCAACGGTTGTTTCGGAAACTGCTTGAAAAAGTTCACTCCTAGATGACAAATGCACCACATGTTCCTCATGTTCGGCCAGGAAAAGGACTCCTCGGGATCTTCCTGAAGTTTTCTTATAGCCTTTACAATCCCGGCGTGGCGATCATGGATTACGCACACACCGGGACGAGTGCCGACAACTCCAACCACGACATGTCCGAGAAACCACAACCGCTTTCATAATTCTCACTTTCCACGAATCGATGGCGGCGACAATATTTGGTTGTTGACGTCAATGCCTATGGCCGTCGGGATCGCCTTGTATTTGCACATCGAAGGTCCGTCAGCGAGATCACCGGTAGCATGTGCACGAATGCCTCGATGCAAGAACCAAATGCTAACAAGGCTCTGCAACACCGCATATCCTGTGGACTTATGGACGGCTTGTTGTACACAGCGATATACGTCCCCGGGTTCCTATCCTGCAACACCTTAAGTATACGAGGAAGATTATCGTACGCCGCTTTGAAAGACCTAAAACATTTCTCCAATACTTTCTGCTTGGCATGCCATGCCTTGCGTAGCTAATCTTGTACTTAAATTTCTTCTCGATAGCTACCACGATATGCGTGGCCTTCATGTCTTTCTTCTCCACTATCTCTCTATACATCAAATTAGCTATAAAGGCGGACG